>JAOUZG010037308.1:2956911-3019574 GCA_026289955.1 Argiope argentata
GAGTATGGCGTGTGTACCATAGAGTTCCATGGAGTATGGCGTGTGTTCCATAGAGTTCGAGACCGGATTCCACCGAAGAACCGTCGTGTCAGGGGGTCTGTTGCACGTTAAATCCGTCAAAGACAAACGTCCTTCCATTAGTGTGGTGTGAAGAAGGGGTGACAGCTCAGGTGTATTCCTCGTTGTCTGATCTCGGTACAAAATTGAGCGATCTTTCCCAAAATAGCCTTAGTGATGTTTTACATAGGGCTATTAATATAATTAAACTAAAATAACTATATCTTGATCTCGGCACTACGATCTTTGCATTTCGTCTTTTTGAATACTTTCAGAAAAGAAAGTTATATTACGATTTGCATAGCTATATTATAAAGAATCATAATGATTCTTATAGTACTTTTCAGCACCGTTGGCATAAAGGTAATTAAAAAAATTATTATGGATGAAAAAATGACGAAAAAAGATCAATGAAAGGAAAAAGAAAAAAATATATATCACGATATTAAAAATAATCATTTCTCTTTGGGAACAAACAAACTGCTTCTTTTTCAATTTCAAATTAATCTAGATTACCAACGTTCTTCTCTAAAACCTTCGGAGTACATGGGTGCATAAAATTACTTATACAACTCTAAAAAAATTTCTTATATATCAATTCCGTTAAAAATAGAATTTGTATTCATTTTAATAACTTGTTTAAAATTTTTAAATTTTCATCTCCATGTGATAGATGAAAATTGCTAACCTAAACAAAATACCTTTAAAAAGATCTCTGTGTTTCCCTTGCCTCTTAGGCGTCTGTCTAGAAATCCCCATAGAAATCTGATTTTAGAAGCTCTATAAAAATATTTTAGCTATCAAAGTCTTGGTATTTAAGACCAGGGATAATGGTTTCCCGTCCTTTTTTGTACACTTAACGTTTTCATCAATTCCGTGTTGTGTCATTCTGTGTTTTGCACGTCGTTTTCGCTTGTAAATAATGCCTGATCCCGTGATGGAATAAAAAGAACTAAAAATTCAACCTGTCTTCTCCATAATTTTGGCCACGACTCTGCTATTTGCTCTCAACAAATCATTTAATATATATATATATATATATATATATATATATATATGAGCGTAAACATTGTTATAAATGAAAGTGTCTTTTTAAAAGATTTATAAATATAAACGGATTAAAGTTAAAACCTTATCATTCTCTAACATTTTAGACTAGAGAAACGAAAGCTCTTTTGTTAATTATTATTTTTTAACTACTAATAAAATTGTAAATTAACTTAAAAAGGCTGAATACGAAAGTTACAGGCCAGTATTTCAAATTTTGTTCTTCAAGTTACTCTTAAAATTATTCGGAGTCATTTCTCCGACATTTTCTTATGTGCTCTGCAATAAAAGTGCATGTAAATTATTAAACGCATCCCATTCACGAATAATTGTTAAAGAAGATGCCCGTCAGCGTGAAAGATTTGGCGATTATTTTGACGATTAATCAAAGGAATGCGACTAACACATCGGCACCAGGACACTGAATACATGCTTTCAATTTCTTTTTTAAGAGCGATTCAAACCAAAATTAGACACAGAGTTATAATTGTAGTCACATAACATAACGCCATCCTGTGCCCCCGGTGCCTATAACGCTAGGTTATCTAACCAGTTGGATGAGCACAAGATGGGAGAGAGAGAGAAAAAAAGTACAAATTTGTTAAAGGGGGAAAAAAAGAGAAGATACAGCATTCAGGGATTTCCAGAGAGAATGCCATCGGTGTCAAATCTTATACGAATCTGCTCAATTTTTTTCTGACAAGAATACTGAAACAAATGGTGATTATGGGTTTAACTTACAGGGGAATCAGATTACCGACTGAAAAGGGGGGGATTGACAAATAAAATTGTGAACATATGTATGGCAAATAAACAATCACTACAGAGTCAGAAATACGTAGCGTCCATCTGGGTCCTGGGGTCTTGATTTCCATCATGAGATCTGCACTTTTGAGGGATTTTTGAAGTTATAATTTCGGTTGATTTTCACAAGGGGAATTCTTGTCTCAACTATGGGGCGGTCTTGAAGAGGTCTTGGTATTTATGAATGTGGTTTAATATAGAGTGGATTTTGCCGCGTGAAAGGGTATTCGATGCAACTCTCCTGCAATTGTAATCACATATCGAGTTTCTTATAGTAAAGTTTTTGGGTTTTTGAGTTATAACGTTTACATACTTCTGAAAGTACAGAATGCAGAACAAAATATCCCTTTACATATTTGATCCCTTTATACCTTTATGCTATATATGTGTACCAGATATTATTAATTTGACTTTTGTAGTTATTATATAACATACGTTTAAACAGCTGGAAGGCAGGTTTCCTCTGACTGAATTTCGCTCAAAGCTTGGCAAGAAACTGCAAATGTGGGTTAAAAGCTGCACCTTTCCCTGCAGGCCTTGTTTACTTATCCATTATTTGCACTAATTATTCTGAAGTAATGATCACTTTGGCAAAGACCCGAAATGATAACTAGAGGTGGTTGTATAGCTTTTGCATAAATGGGTACATTTGTATAAATGTGTGATGATGTTTAAGAGGACACGGTACCTTAAAAATTTCTGATTTTTAGTGAATAATGATCTTTGAGCCTTTGACTTTTTAATCTGAAAATTTTAAAACAATACGACAAGTATTTAATGAGATATGGAACTATTTTGTCTAATTCGATATCAGCTGGCACGCCCACTTCCTGTGTTTACATCAAACATATTTCATGTGCGAGTAGCCAAGCCAAGCCTTTTCCCATTTTTTTTTCATAAAATAAAAAGACGTAAAGTTGTTTGAAACTGTAAATCCTTGTTTATTTATAGTTTTCTGCTTTCGTTGTGGTTTTTTATAGAATTTATCTTCGGTTATTATAATCATTTTGAAAACAAAATTGTCTTTTTCAAGACTACTGAATTTATTTATTGCTTACCTGCTTTTTAATTGGTTTCGTAAATGCCTCGCATTAAAAGGAAATCCCATTCCCTTGCTATGAATAATAATACACCATATTACCTTTTTATATAAATTTTTTGTACACTCTTTTTTTTTATCATTTTCAAATGTGTTGTTACTGCATATGTTAATTATGCTTTGATTATTTCATCTATATACCTCAGATTAACAGAAAACTTTTATAGAATTATGTTTGAATGATAATATATTATTTAAAATATTATGTATTTATATAAACTGTTTGATAATGAAAATTTTTGTACATATATTTTTAAAACTATTTTTCATCACATGCATTGTCTAGAAAATTTACCTACTTGGCTCATTTCATTTGAATTTCAATTGAAATGGCCTTGAATTTTTACTGTGTTGTATTAGTTATTTGATAAACAAAATTGCAGATCATTTTATAAATATTTTTACTAAAAAATTTATTAAATAAAAAAGAGTGAACATTTTGTAATTTTTTTCCTTACTTTTTATAAAAATTCCTATTTTTGATAATGGTCATTAATAAATATGATAATAATGTATATTAATAAAACTGGCATCTTATCACTTACAAATGCCATATTATTGTTCTGAAAAAAATTCATATGAGGTGTTTTTATTATGTTGAAAACTTTAAAGGTGTTTTTCTCACTTTCCATTTTTTAAAACTTTGTCTGCTACAAAATGTTAAAAGTCAATCACATTTTATTGTAATCGCATGAATTTTTTTCTGCTCACTCTTAAATGTATGCTTAATAAAATTAGAAATCTGATATTTTCCAAAAAATTTCACAAAGTTTTGTAAAACATTTTTTTACAAACTAATAGAGATATCAAAAAAAGGATCCCTATTTTGTCACATGTATTGTGAGGTCTCTCTCAAAATATGTGAGGAAAATTGTTTGAAAATTTTACAAAAAGAAGTATTTTTTTAAAAATGCTCATTTTTTTTAAAATTAAATTTCGAACTTTTGAATGTGAAAAATATTTCAGAAATTTCAGTTTCTTCCCAATTAACATCTATCTATTACAAAAATTAATAATTTTACCAAAAATTGTGGAAAAAAATTTTGGGTGCCAAGTTCCCTTAAAATGAGTTTGTTTTTTGTTAAAATGTTTTCGCATAAATATGAAATAAAATGCATAATTTAATTCACAAAAGTCTTTTAACTCTCGCATACTTCCTTATAAATCGTTTAAGAAAATTTTTATTTCCTTAGATTCTGTCTCTCTATAATTCTTTGACAATATAGTAAAATAAAAAAGGAAAATTTGAAAAAAAATATAATAATGGGAGCAACAAATTAACCTTCGACGATTTCAACTTCTTTTTCTTCTAACTTCCAAACAACCGCCCCCTCAACATTTTCTCGTGAAAAAGAAGTTATTTTTTTTTTCTCCTCAATAATGCCTGTTTATTGTTCGTTATTTCAGAAAAAAATTGATTGTTATTTTAATTAACCTGTGGCAACGTCAGAATAAATGGCAGAAATTTTTTTAATAAACTGAAAAGAAAAACGAAGTTACGAAAGGGGAATATAATCCTCAAACCTGGTTGCAAATATTCGGGATATAAAAAATTCAGTATCAATTTTTAATATTAACTCACAGATCGTTGCATGATTATTTGATGAGTTTTTAATTAATTTTGCATCATTAAGAAAACAGCATAGTCATTATACCAAATTATTTAAAATTTGATAAATATATTTTGATAAAACTGTTTAGTAAGATTGAAAATAATTTTGTTTACTAAATATATAAGTGATAGAAAATATAAAAGTGCTACAAAAGTGAAAAAAATTACTTTAAACTGTCCTGATTTTGCCAGTTATTGTCTAGTTTGTCTCTAGATAGGTCATTAAAGGTCCCCTTTCTCTTGCCAGTCTCCATTTGCGAGATAGATAAAAAGCATTCTTTTACGTTATCCACATGAAAAGTATTCATCCAGCAACAATTTTCATGCTTATTTCGCAAATTTTAATTTATACTAGCTGCCTTATGTGACCAGCTTGTTCTCTAGTAGTATTAATTATTTTTTTTATTTTAGTTAAATCTTTCAACTTCATGATTTCGTAAAATTGTCTGATATTAGAGTTGTGTTTTTTGAATTTATTTAATTAATTTCTCTTGATCTTATAAACGAATCTGTATGACAGTGACAGTCCCATAACATCATAGAAAACGTAAATATCTTGTCCATTTAACTTTTAAATTATGCGATATTGTAACATGTCTTTTTTAATTTATGTCATAAACTACATAGATATTAAACATCCTATCCTTTCCAACAATGAAAGAAAATCATACAATTAAATATTCAATGGAACAATCAAAAGAGGGAATAACAGAGGAGTAATGAAATCAATTTTTGGAAATCGGGCGATTAATTGTTTTTAAAAATCTGTCCCAACTGATTAAACCGCGAAACCTCTTAAATTTTGAAATGGTGTGATATTTATTTTGGTTCAATATAATTTATGAAAGTTGTGGCCGGCATCCTGGCATAGAAGTACCACGGCATCCTCGTGATCTGGGCGTCCCGGGATCAACTCCCGATTGGGGGATAGTTGTTCTTCGCTGTTCTATCTGTGACGAGTGAGAATGCCCCCCCCCTGTAAAAAGGGGCTGTGCAAGCGAATGTGATGAGTTTGAAGCTAAGTCGTACTCTTGGCCCCAGTTGGCGCTACTTCAAAAACAAGAGACGCTTATTCGGCTTAAAATCGCTGATGGCCGTCAGTTCGTTTGTCCATGGCAAGTGCCATTAGTAGCCACAACAAAAAACAATGAAAGTTGTTGGGGGTAAAACATTAATTTAATTAAGCTTGATTGTTAATTAATTACAATTCGAACTAAAATTTTAAAAAGAAAATGTTCAAAACTAAGGTGTACGTTTCCAGCACCCAAGTATACATATGTCAAAGGATTTGGCTGCTAAACACACACACACGCAGTCTCTCTCTCTCTCACACACACACACCACACACACACACGTATTTATTTACTCGCTCCCGTCATCAGTGAATGAGTTTGTATTTTTCGTTCAATACACATAAATTATTGATAAAACAGTTCCCATTCAGGCTGTTTTAATCATTGCTGATTGAAGATATGCATTTGAACCATCACATTCTCTAAACAAATTTCCTGCTGGAAATCATAAAATAATTCTCTTAAATACTTGTAATTTTATTGCAACTTTATATAGATTTCTGACTGTGAAGATATCAAAAAGATATCAAAGAAATTGAACATCAAGGACTAGATGAAATTGGCGTTTACAATTAATTTTAAAATGATATAGAAATCAGACTTCAAAAATTATATTTTGGTAGTTATGGAGAAAAACGAATTTTTGTTAATTTATTTAGTTACAATTATAATAATAATTTCTAAAAAAATCATTCCTAGATTCATATTCTCGTCCTCCATAGTATAGTTATGTAAAATGTTATAGCTTTAGATAGATGATTCGTCCTATATAAGCGAATACACACGTGTGAACATGATGTTGTTTTGGGGATGAGGATTTTGGCGACAACAAGAATCCGTAAGAGAAAAATAAAAATTTTAGTATCTGCACGAGCATCACAAAAAATTCTGCTTTTAATAACGTGCTGCCATCGCATTTATAAAACCTCTGATTAAAAAAAATAAGTTAATGACTACAAAAAATAAAACCGGGAAAAATGTCATTTTGAGCACGTGATTATATGAAATGAAATAAATAGGAGATGGGATATTTTTTTAAACAATGAATGCGGGACAAAGATTTTTTATGATCGTTTGCAATACTAAAGTGACTCATTCAATGAAACCATTAAAACGAATAAAAATATCATTTAACTTGCACGAGCACGTGGTGCCTGGCCGTTCAAGAAATGATGTTTTGACATGATACATTGAAATATGCAGAGGAGAATCCATTTTAATTATTTTTATTAGTTACTCAAATATATTTAGGATTTTTTTCGAAATATTTCATGTGATGTGAAAAGCGTGAACATTGGTTAAGCTAGTTGGGGAAACGCTTTAACTTGATGTGGCGAATAAATTGCCCTTGCCCTATTTCTAGAGCTCCGCTAAATCGGAAGGGTCTTTCGAAGGCCGATTTTGAATTACAATTGAAGTTTATTCAATCAGTCCGTTGAAGAATATCATTAGCGTAATGGTAAAGAGTAACCAACAATTTCAGCTGACCACTCCGCTTCTCCGCCGTCATTGACGAGCGGTAGTAATAGCAAAAGAAATAAGAATGGGGGAAATTACCTAAATGAGGTACTTTGTGTTTTTGCTGGTTGTTAACTGCTACCACAGGGACATTACGCTCTGTCTGAAAGAAAGGACCATCATTAGTGGTATCTGATTCTTGATAGAAATATATCAGTGTAAACTTGCAAAACTTTGAACCAAAAAAAAAGACTTCAGTTTATTTGGTTCGTCCCTTAAAATGCAATTTATCAATAAGCAGTGAGTTTCATACTCTAACCAATCTCATACAGTTATTGAAATTTTCATTTTTTCGTGAGTGGTCCGTTTTCAAAAGAAAATGGAGCACCAGTATTTTAAATCTAATCATTATTATTATTATTATTATTTGCTATTATTAATTTTATTCAATTAACCAATAAATAAAAATATTGGCACAGAACGGTACTGATTTTTTCCTTGGTTTTGAAGAAATTGAATTGTCAGTACATTAGAAAGACTAATTATGTTACAAAAACTGTATTTTCTTTTGAGAATTTAACTAAAAAAACATTGCACTCTTTAAAACATTTGCCTTGAAAGTACAAAAATTAATAATGTTCATTTTATAAGCATAGTACAATTATTGACCCTACAAAAATACAATGGAGAAAAACTAGAACTTCTTCAAGAGACTTTAAAATTACAAAGAACTACAACAAATCATTGAATTCAGATCATTTGCTTTTTATTTCCAAACTTACGAGCATAATACATTTATTTGATAATCTTAAATGAATAGAGTTTATTTAATAACTCTGTGATCGCTTCCGAAGCCACAGAGAAAGCATTCATTTGGGAGAGCATATCATTCTCGTATAGGAACTTCTTATTTTTATAGTAATGAAGATAATTACACAGAAGATTATTTTTGATAAAAGTTCACATTCGCCCGATTTCCATATGTATGTTCAAATATAAATAATTTTTATAGTGATGATGTATTTTGAAAAAATTTCTAACACATATTAACATACCAAGAGAGCCGGCGTTCTGGCACAGAGGTAGCTCGCCTTCCTCGTGTTCTGGGAGTCCCGGGTTCGACTCTCGATTGGGGCGTGGTTGTTCTTCTGTGTGCTATCTGTGAGGTGTGTGACTGTACCCCCCTGTTAGAAGGGGCTGTGATGCGTGTGGGTAGCTATAGTCGTACTCTTGACCCTAGTTGGCGCTACTTGAAACAAGAAACGCTTAATTTCGGCTTAAATTCTGTTGATGTATCAGCAGGGCTTGTCCGCGGAATGTGCCGTAAGTAACAACAACATATACCAAGAGATATATCTACAGAATTTACACCCTGATTTTTATACTAGTACTTAACCTGTAAACTTCATTTTTTTTTTCGAAAATCGTGCTATGAATGTTCACAAGTTTTTGCGTAGGAAGGATGTCGATAAAAAAAAAAAGGATTTTTTTTAACCTGTTATCATTTTTTTCCTTCGTTCAATTGTTGAATTTTCCTTTATAATGTTTTCTTTGTACCTTTGTGTATTGGAAAAATAAACACAATTTATAAAATAAAAAGTTAATATGTTTATACAAGAATATTATTTGTTGTTTACATGCTATTTGAGAAGAAAATGTATGTTCAAAGGCAATTACTTTTTTCAATGATAATTTTGTAAAATTTCTAAAATACATTTATATATCAAGAAAAATACTTTCAAAATATATTGGCTAATATTCATACCTATACTTTCATTAGAAAATTTAATTTGAGTGCAAATGAAATTATTTCCCGTACACCGCACCTCTCCATTTAAGGGTTAAAAAAATATTAAAATGAAATCTGCTATGCATATTTCAAGGTATTCTGTCAGAACATCATTTCTTGAACGGTCAAGAACCACGTGCTCGTGCAAAGTTAAATTATATTTTTATTCATTTTCATTGTTTCATTGAATGAGTTATTTTAGTATTCCAAACGATCCGAAAAAAACTTTGTCTCGCATTTATTGTTTAAAAAATTTCACATTTCCTATTTATTTCATTTCATTCAATCGCGTGCTCAAAATGGTATATTTCCAGGTTTTATTTGTGGTAGTCATTAACTTATTTTTTGAAATCAGAGCTTTTGTAAATGCGATGGCAAAGCGTTATTAAAAGTAAATTTTTTGAGATTCTCTTGCAGATAATAAAATTTTTTATTTTTCGTCTACGGGTTTTTGTTGAGTCCAAAAATTCTCATTCCAAAAACAATATCATGTTCTGACATGATGATAAAATTTATATTCAATATCTTTATAATTTTGAAATTATACATTTGAATTCTTTAAAAATAGGCTCTATAGCAGAATATTTCACCATCAAAATTTCATGATTTTGGAAAAAGAATTTATCTACCCACTATTCAGTGAAGAAAAGACCGCCATATTTCCCTTTAAAGAAACCCTAAAGTCTTTTTGCCTGTCTTATTTGAATATAGTTTTCTGGAAATGCATGAACCGAAAATAAATCTGCTATTTGCTCGCCGGCTACTCTTCCCTGTCCTGCATGTTGTTTGCTCTTCCTTTAGTCTTAGCGCGAAATATGTTTTAGTAAAAGGATAACTCTATTTTTCCATGCGGGAAGCAACAGATAGAAATTCAAGGTAAGATATCGGAACTAGCACCGAATGGATTCTAAAAATATCTTTTTCAGAAAGCATTAAAAGGATTCCGCGTTTGTTGTATAGGTAAAGTAGGAGTGCTGCATCTGAAAATGGAATTTTACTGGGAAAATAAATGATGTGCTTTGTTATAAAAGCATTCACTAATGGCACAATAATAATATTCAACTAGAAAACGAAGCAGAATTAATATAAATTTAAGAAAATTGATTTATGAATGTAATTAATATAAATTTTATAAAAATAACTTTTGAGAGTAAGTAATATTAATTCAAGAAAAATAATTTATGATGTTACTAATATAAATTTAATAAAAACTTATTTATGAATATAATAAATATGAATTTAATAAAAAATTATTTATGAGCGGTATTAATATAAGTTTAATAAAAATTCATTTATGAATAGAATTAATATAAGTTTAATAAAATAATCATTTTTTGGGGGAAATTAATATAAATTTAATAAAAATAACCTGTGAATGTAATTAATATAAATTTAATAAAAAATCTTTTATGAATATAATTAATAAAAAATTTAAAACAAAATAATTTATGAATGGAATTAATAAATATTTATGAAAAAATTATTTATGAATGAAATTAATAGAAATATAATAAAAATAATCTATGAATGGAATTAATATAAATTTAGTAAATAAACTATGAATTTAATTAATTTAAATTTAATTAAAAAATGGACATATATTTCCATTAACGAATTAAAAAAGTAATGATTTTTATTTTAACTATTTACTATTAATTCGTTTTCAACTTACCAGATTTCATTACTTTAAATATAAAAAGTCCTAAAACCAACTTATTCTTAAATAAGTTCTCCACCAGATGGCGTCATTTCTTCAAACTCAAAATTTAATCAATTTTTTAATTGATAATTAATTTCTAAGAATATTGAAGTAGCTTATTTTCTTATAGGACATGCATATGTACAGATTTAAAAGTATAGCAATTAGAAAATGAGTAAAAATATTTCACTACTATGAAAGTTATACAAACCAAAACTTTGGTTCTATTGTATTTAATTTCGAGTTTTTAATCTACGCTAAAATTATTCCAAAACTGATATCGTACTTCTGAATGCAGTATGAGGATAGGAACGAAGTCTGGAACGGTTTTTCTCTTTAAAAACTTCCTTGTCATAACAATAAGAAGATTCAATTTGCAACAGACAAGTTTACATAAAGCTGGAAATAGGTTTTTAAATTATAAATCATCAGGTTCTAGACACCCCACCATTGAGAGAAGCTTGCTTTACTTGTAGCTGCTTGCTTTTACCTGTATTGCATTGATTTTTCATCCCACCATTGAGGGAAGTGGAATCAAGTCAAATTAAATCTTTAAAAAATCTACGATCACAAATCTTAAGTTATCATGTGAGAATATTATTATTTTAAAGTCATTATTTGTCTCATTTAATTTAGGACATTAACCAGTTTAAACTGGTTTGAAACAATCACTAAAAACTCTATCCCTCCCTTTCTCTCAGTATATATATACATATAATTTTTAAAACATTCATTTTTAGTTTTTCTAGAAGGCAAACAAAGTTTTGGAACTCGATTGATTTTGAGGTGCAATAATAGCTATGATGTCATTATTCTACTTCAATTCTGTCACAGAAGCATATGTAATACTAAAGCAATACTAGTAAAAGCAGGCCAACTTTTTAAAAATTCCTCTGATTTCAGACAAGTATACATAATAATGCAATACAGGTAAAAGCAAGCAAAAAATATATCCGATTAAAAAATGTTGATGAATATTGCCATCTATATTTTATGCATTGCCTACGCAATTTCGAGCTTCAGTTATTCATTTCCTTCAATTATTGAAAAACTCCTAACGTAAATAACAGCCTTTTCTCACATGATAAGATGTAAAAAAAAGAATTTTCAGTTGCCTTTTGAAATACAAAGAAAGTTCTTTTCAGTTTGATCTTCCAGAAATTAGTATTTTATAAATATTCTTTGAAATGATATTTAGTGTTTTTCTAAGTATTTATTAAATTAAATTTTTCTGTTGGGCCGAATTTTTTAAAATGTAAATCTCTAGTAATTCACTTCTTACTCGCCGTACTGAATTTTTAAGGGCCAAAAAGACGCATTCTTTCAAAAAGAGGATTTATGCGTTAAGAAGAAACTTTGGTGAAAAAAAAAATGGTTCATAAATATGAGAAATATTAAGCAAATGATAACGAACAGATTAGAAATATTTTCGCACACAAATACATTTGGGTTTCATTGTTACTTAAAATTTCAGATTAAGGGCTGCTAAGGGACAATAGATATTTCGAGATTAAAACGCCGCTAATTTACACAATTGTTCAAAATAAACTGGTTTTTTAAAATTAGATATCATTTGACATAAATATCTTGCATGCCCGTTGTGGTTGTTGTTGTTGTTTCTAGTGGCATGATAAAGATTTCCAGCTCATATTACAGTTTTGCAGCAAACTGTGAAAAAATATACATTCATTCATTTCAGTTATTGTTGCGAACGATCAAATATTTACCGAAAACCTATGGTCTAGATCGGGGATTCTCAAAAGGTGGGTCGCGACTTCCAGGGGGGTCGTGTGATGTCTCCAGGAGAGTCACGAGATGTGAAAAAAATTAATTTATTGCTGTAGTTTTCATTAAAAAAAGAGTACACATAAAACTTTTAATATGCATGCAAATTGATTTTTGTGTTCTCTTAGTTAATGGGATACATGAGCTTGTTTGGAATTAACCAGTTTTTTAATGTCTGGAATGAGCTTTGTAACACACAAAACAATGTCATTTTCCAGTGTCAAACGATTTCTTGATTTTGTTTTTAAATTTATCATTATGGAGAATCCTTGTTCACAGTTGTAATGTGTAGAAAGTGGCATCAAAGTTTTTAATGCTGTTGTGGACAGTTTTGGGTATTCCTTTTTAATACGTCTCCAAATTTTGTCGATATAAGCTTTGTTATAAGTTACTTTAGCTGACTGATCACTTGAAATCTCCATTAGTTGATTATGATGACGGACACTTATCTCATATTTTGTTACGGCTTGCTCACTGAACGGATTGACTATCCACACAATCCCACTCATATCCTTAACTGGAATGTAATCTGTAAACGTTTCAAAGTTTCGAGATGAGATGATACTAATAAGGAGAAAGATGAAGTGTCAAGGGATGTAGCTCCAATACCCGACACATACCCTACAAACTCTTGAATACGTGTAAAATGTTCAAAATCTCTGTCTAAACTTTAGACAGAGTTAAAACTTTGGAGGGAGGTCGCCAAAATACTTAGTCTAAAAAGGGGTCGCAATGTCTAAAAGTTTGAGAACTCCTGCTCTGGATCAAAGGGGGCGAAGCTTTAAGAATCAACGTGCAATTTTTTTCTAAAGAAATATTTAATGAGGTATAAACGTGCCGTCAAATACTTTTGACGTGATTAATGGGCGAATGATTAATGGGGAATGAAATAAAAACTAACTACTAACAACTCTTTATTTATTACAAAAAATACATTTTACGCTATACAATAGTAGAGGTTTTAGCTATGCTTGTAATTCAAGTTAAAGTAATATTAGTGACTTCTTCTGTTGCAGATTAGATGATAAATAACGCATATTAGGATTGGAAGGTGCTACTTTTGACAGAACGCATGCTGAATTGGAGTAATCTGTAAAACGGTTTCTAAAAGAAATTTTGATTTTATTCATCTCTGAAAATAATTACTCAGAGGTATAGGTAGACGAAAATATGGTTAAAATAGCATGAGACAGCTTCTCCAAACAGTTAAATGCGACTAAAGCCATTACATTATCAAGATATGTTCAACCATTTTTAGAACAGAACTTTATTCATGAATAATGCAATATTATTTAAGAATTGAATACCCTACGTCTGTTTGAAATAAACCAATAAAAAATCAAAATTAAAAAAAAATTGAATGAAATGAAAATTGAAATAAACTAATAAAAAAATTAAAAATTAAAAAAAAAAAATAAAAAAAACTGTTCTTTTCTATTAAAAAAATTAAAAATTTTATCGAACGTTTTCTGTTTACCATATTTGGAGCACCATCAGTTTCTGAAAAAAATCTTTTCGAATTTATTTTTTTATTTAATTTTTAACCGCCTTACAAATATAAATGCTCTTTTTAAAGTGGAATAGAAATACTCGCGTTTGTTCATAATACTTCATAATTAATTATGTTATTTTGAACTAAAATGCAAACCGTTTTGATAGGTGACGTGGTCAAAATATTATTACAAGCGGGCTAGCGCCACGAAAGTTCATCGAAGGAAAAGGTGTGGGCATCGGCTGACGAAGAACTTTGCGCCAACTGAGTTGATTTGGCGAGGGAAATAGTATGTTAGCCGCTGGATCGTTCACGAAGCTCCGCGTGCTTTTAGACGCGTGCTCTCTCGGCTATATAAGGGACGGGTTGCTGCATTTCGGCAGTTCCTCTCGAAAGAGTAGCGACTCGTTGAGAGAGCTTATTACTTTTCTCACTTGTTATTAGGGAGCTGTGTTTACGGTTGCTGTTAACATTATATAATTCAGCTAGCTGCGATTTACTGTTAGCAGTGCTATACGACATCTGTTTTGCAGTTTGTGTCGGCTGGTCAACTTGCAGTCCATGGGATGCGAATCCAACGCCATATCAACCAGACTATCCCGGCAAGACAATTTACTATATATACTTTATTAAAGAATTTTCAACACCAATCGAGGATTCAAAGCCAATTGTGGCAACGCAAAATGCGTGATTTTTCTACACCAGTTGGAGTAAAGCAATACAGATTAGAAATCACTAATTTTCTTTATTCTGAATTATTTTAATTCGAAAGTACTTCAAATTGATTCGGAAAAGTCGATTCATTAACAATGTTTAATTTTAAATGCATCAATCATTATGAAATATACAGAATCGTTTAAAATAATCGGCCGAAGTCTTTCTAAGTCTATCCTCATTAGTGTGCGGAAAAAACAAACTGAATTCGCTCGCTACTTATTTGGTGGCGAGAAAATGAAGAGTTCTGGCAAGAAAGCTAGTTTTTAATTAATTAATAAAAATTAATGAATTAATATTTGAAAAAAAATATTAATATTAAATGACATCCATTACAAGTTTTAAAAAATTTATTTGAATTTGGTTGTATGAATAAAAAGTATTTTATTAACGATTGAATATTTGAATAAGATATGCATGTATATAAGGAAAGTGTGAGCTAATAGTAGGAATCAAAAAAAAGAGGAGTATTTGATGAATTTGACGATTATTTTTCGAAACATAGTCACTTGAAATTTTTGTTAATGTTTATGATTATGATTACATATCAAACAGTCTGTCTGTCAGAGTGCTAGCACATATACATCTTTTATATTTATTTTTTATTCTCTTTTAATATTAGTAGAAATCAATAAGGTCAGTTGGCAAAATTCTCGAAAAATACATCCATTCTTAATTCTGAAGATACTCTATATATTCATTAACTATACCCTAATCTGTTTTTACTGTCATGGTTGGTATTGTAGCAATGAAGGTGTCAACAAGGCGTTATAAACATTTTGAGCGTTTTTTTTTTCTTCCTAGTTTTGCTTTTTCTTTTAAGAAAATGCTGAGCTCACAAAACGATAATCATTATAGACAGGCAATCGATCAATAACTTGTTTAGTATTCTAAGCTGATAGCTCAATTTCGTAACGATGATTTAAATAATCAATTATTTATAAGAATTCTCCTTTCCTTAATTCTATATAATTCTGTACTGCTAACGCCCTCTATTGATACATTTTTGAGATAGATATTATTTTTTCCGTTAAATTATTCTCCTTTTAAAAATGCTTCTAAAATGCAAATCAACTTTCAAAATCGTTATTCGCTCTTTTTGTATGATTTGTTTAAAATATTTTGGAACTTTTTGCACCCTTTGTGTGGGAATATCAACCACAAGATTGTAAATAAATAATGAATTATTTCCAATGCAAATTGTTAATCTGAAAATTATTAGAATAATTTACGGTTTTTATTTTAGTAATTTTTAAATGTAATTTTTTATCTTTAAAATAAAATTAGTTAGATTGAAACACGCATTAAAAATATTTTCTATTTAAAACTTTTTTGAACTTTTAAATATATCAATAAAAGATTCAGTTTAGCAGTTTTTATATATTTATATATTATCAGACGTAATGACATGTTGGGATTTAGTTTATTTTTTACATGCATATAAATTGCATAAAAATATTTGAAATAAAAATATATTTCATATAACCAAGACTTAATTACCAATTGAAATATATTAATTATTCACTTGAAATATATTTACTGTGTCGCAAGCAATGTTAGTAAAACTTTATTATTTTAAAATTTTGTCAAAAAATATTTAAGGTAAATATTTTAGTATGAAATAGATGCGATAAAATATTTACCCAATAAACTTAAATGTTTTAAAATGTTTAATATAATACGATTAATCAAAAGAAAATGCAAAACATTTAACATTTTTAAAAACCAAACACCTTTTCATACTGATGTATTTGTTATTTAATTTAGTTTTGTTATTTATTTCAACAAATAATTTTGCCAACTTTTAAATTAAATTGTTATTCAGTTTGAAAGTTTGTGCAGTTACTTATTTATGTAACCCTGAAGGAAGTCTTGTTGTTTTTACTTGGCTCAGAAATCGAAAAAAAGCGAAATGTTTAAAAAAGAAAACGTCTCAGCTACAGATTAAAGGATCTCTCAAAGCTGATTTTATAAAGAGAACAGAAAATCTCATACGAGACTTTCGTTTCAATTACACTTGGCTTAGAATAAATGGGTCGACCATTTCGAATTCTAAAGATAAAAGCGGAAGAAATCATTCCGTCAAGGGAAAATTTAATGAAGCAAATCTCTCCCCACCTCGGGGTGACAGGGTTAAAACCTCAAAGAAGGGAGGGATATAAATTAGCCTTATCAACAAGGCGGCAAGAGTTGCCTCGAAGAAACTGAAAAATAATGAGCCATTTTGTTTGATTGTCGGAAGAACGATTTTCTTGGGGGAACCTCCGGTTAAATGCCTGACTTTGTTAACCTCTGGTTAATGTATAGTGTTAGTAAAAATATCTTAGTGCTCAGTGGTAGTTTAAAAGGTATTTTACGGTCCTAAACAATAAATTCTTTTTGTAAACTGACCAAATTAATTTAATGTTTCCATGTATTTTGAACTTGTTCAGATATTTTCACAATTAATTTGGGATAATTTTTTTGTTTTGTTAATTGTTTAAAAACTTATGCTCATTTTTATTTATTTATTCTTGGGAGATACTCTGATTAACCACTTCGCATACAATGACGTGTCTGACAGGCGCATCGAATTTCTGAATTTTTATTTTCAAGTCTGCAATTAAGCCACAGAATTAAGTATTTAAATACGAAAAAATCAATATGAAACGATCCGTATATTATTTTAAAAAATCAAATTAACAACAAATTACCAAAATAGGATGAGTTATCGAATTAGAAAGTTAAATAAATTCGTATGTCAAGTGGTTAAATACCTGACACTGTACAATTTTATTAAAAGTATACTAATCTTGCATCTCTATTCAGTGGTGGATTTAGTCATTTTACGATCTTAAACAGTGGGCTTTTTTTCTGTAAATTGGTTAAAGAAGTTTAATATTTAAATGCATTTTTAACTGATTCAGATAATTTCATTATTAATTTTGGATTACTTTTTTGATTTAGCAATTTTATGGAATTGTTTACTCATTATTTATTTACATTCTATAACAGAAAATTCGACAGACCAAGAAGTAATCGTCCGATAGCTTTGAAATTTCGTATACATGAGTGTTTTGATCATATATGCAAATGATTAAAATTTGGTATCCAATGAAAGAATAGAATGATCTCTAGGGCATCAGAACTTCGCATCCAGCAGATGTATATAAGGAGCAGTTCTCCAACGGTTGTTAACACTTTCGGATTAATTACGATTCAGATTACCTTTCAACAACTTAAAAAATGCTTCACCGCAGGATTCGGGCTCATTACGAGCAACTGTCAGAGTTTGACAGAGGGTGTATAAATGGATTGAAAGAGGCCGGTTGGACAAATCGGAGAATTGCTCGTCATTTGAGTCGAAGCGATGCTGTAATTTGAACGTGCGGGCAAGGAAGGGTGGAAAATGGCAGAGTTCAGCGCCAGGATGGTAGCGGTCAACCTAAGGCCACAACAGATCGTGAGAAAAGAGTGATTGTCAGATCAACTGTCACAGCGCTTTCTTTATCTCTATCAACCATCAGACCTAAACACCAGTGTCCACCATGACCATTCATAGACAGTTGAGACAGCGAAATCTACTCTCGCGCCGACCGTTACGCCACCTGCCACTCACGCCTGCACGCTGCCGAGTCAGATTACAGTGGTGCATTGCTCCATCAGGTTGGAATGATGCCTACTGAGGACATAGAGTCTTTAGCGACGAATCCCCCTTCCAACTGTGTCCTGACGATAATCGAAGACGTGTTTGGAGACACCCAGGGCTGAGGGAGGATCCTATACGGAGCAGCACTTCAACGGTTGAAACTTTCGGTTTGATTGCGATTCAGATTACCTTTCAACAACTTTAAAAAAATGCCTCGCCGCAGGGTTCATGCTCATCACGAGCAACTATCTGAGAGGTCATATCATTGGATTGAAAGAGGCCGGTTGGACAAACCGGAGAATCGCTAGTCATTTGAGTCAAAGCGATGCGGCGATTCGAAGATGCTGGCAAGGATGGGTGGAAAATGGCAGAGTTCAACGTCAGGATGATAGAGTTCGACTTAGGGCCATAACAGATAGTGAGGACAGAGTGATTGTCCGATCAGCTGTCACAACGCCTCCTTCATCTCTATCAACCATCAGACGTTCAACTCAAACACCAGTGTCCACCATGACCATTCACAGACGGTTGAGACAGAGACAGATAACAGTGGTGCATGGCTCTATCAGATTGGAATGATGCCGACTGGAGACGTATAGTCTTTAGCGACGAATCCCGCTTCCAACTGTGTCCTGCCGATCACGAAGACGTGTTTGGAGACACCCAGGGCAGAGGGGGGGGGGATCCTGCTTTTACTATTGAATGGCACACTGGCCCTCAACAAGGCATTATGGTCTAGGATTTCATTTCCTTTGATATCCGGTCCCTTTTGGTCGTCATTAGAGGTACAGTTACTGCATAGCGGTACATTGACGACATCCTATGACCTTGTTTTGCTACCGTTCCTTTTACAGTACCCTTGGTTGGTTTTTCAGCAGGACAATTCCACACCACATACGGCATGTGTTGCTATGCACTGTCTGCAAGCTTGTCAAATACTTCCTTGGCCAGCCAGATTGCCAGATCCTTCTGCCATCGAGAATGTCTGGGATATGATGAGAAGGCGATTGCATCTGCCACGGAATGTTGACGACTTCGTTCGACAATTGAAGCGAATTTGGCAGGAAATACCGTAATAGACCATTCGGAAAATTTAATGCCACGGAATGCCACGCCGCGTGGCAGCTTGTATCCAGGTTAGAGGCGGGTCAACTCCTTATTGAACTTGTTACTGTAACTATGAAATAAATAATTCAATTGTTCTCAGATTTTATACACTCACTATTCTGTACATTGTCTTCCAATTCAATAATTTTCGTCTCAATCGGACAACTCCTTCTTGATGCGTTGATTTTTTTGTTACAGAGTTTATTTATTTTTACGAAATACTCTTATTAAATGTCTCATAAAATATATCATAGCTATAGTAAAAATAAATTTGTCTCGAAACTGTATTCAGTGATGTACGTAAGCATTTCCTGGCCCTAAACAGTTAAAAAAATTTTAAATGGTCAAATTAGTTTAATATTTCAACATATCTTTAACTTACTCAGACAATTTCACTATTAATTTTAGATTTCTTTTTTTATTTTTGGCAACTTTATGAAATTGTATAAATATTTATTTATTTATTTTATTTATTTAATTCTGACTTCAACACCGCATTTCATTTACATTTGCATGCAGTTCTTTTTAAGTAGGTCTTTGATTTCTATGAATATTGTAAAAATAAATGAAATGTAATATATAGTTTCCTCACCAAATAAGCTTAATAATATCAATATTCATCTTAATATTTTAATTATTTTAACGATTATAATTTTTTAAAAAAATTATTTGTTTGAAAATTTTAGAAATAATTTGGGAAAGATTTAAGTACGAACAAAATCGTGTTAAGTGATTCGCAATATAATATTTCGAATATCTCATATTTTTCATTTATGAGACAAATTTACTTGTATCAGCTTTAAATCACTCTGTCGAAAAAGCATTTAGTGGGCATCAGAAACGAGTGGAGTGTTTAAAAATGCTGAGAGACAGCGTCCTGGCATAGAGGTAGCGCGACTTTCCGGTGATTTGGGCGTCATGGTTTCGAGTCCGGGTTAGAACATGATTGCTCTTCTTCTGTGTTCTATCCGTGAGATATGTGTGAATGTACCCCCTTGTAAAAAGGGGTTATGGAAGTGACTGTGACGCATGAAGGTAACTAAGTCGTACTCTTGGCCCTAGTTGGCGCTACGGAAAAAACAAGAGACGCCCCCTCGGCTTAAATCGCTGATAAATCTGTCAGTGGTCTTATAAAGTGCCATTAAGTCACAACAATAACAAAATTGCTTAGAAAAAAAAACAAGATGGCACATTTAAAATGATGATAATTTTACCCATATGTAAAAATTTATATTTCAGGGAAAAAACAAAAGATTTAATTCAAGTAACTCATTACGTAGTTATAATGTTTTGCTTATTTCTCAATATTTAAATATTTTATCAGTTACATGATTTTATATGCCATCGTTTAAATCGAAAAACGGACGGCTTTCTGGCGCAGAGGTAGCTCGTCTTGCTCGTGTTCTGGGAATCCCGGGTTCGCGTCCCGGTTCGGGGATAGTTGTTCTTCTGTGTGCTATCTGTGAGATGTGTGAATGTGCCCCCCTATAAAAAGGGGTTGTGCAAGTGAATGAGGCGAGTGTGTAGCTAAGTCGTACTCTTGGCCCTCGTTGGCGTTACTTGAAAAACAAAAGACGCTCTTTTCGGCTTAAATATGCTGCTGAATTAGCGGGGGGCTTGTCCAATACGTCAAGTGCCATTAGTAACAAGAACATATCGAAAAATGCATTTGCTTATTTAGTACATTTAAATGCAATGAAAAACAGAAATTGGTTCTTATAGTGGATTAAATGTCTTTCTTCTTAACACATCTTTCCCGTTCGTACTTTCTCGTATACATAATATAGGGGAAATATAAAATTTTCAAAAAAGTTCGAACTCGTTATTATATGTGAACGATAGTTACCAAATATAGAACTTGACTCTATAATTTAATTATGCAAACGTTTATTTTTAAGCAACTCAAGAGCAATTTAGGACCAACCTCATAACGTTCAACCATAGTCAGATAACGAGGATAACTCTCCCTCCAAACTTCCACTCCATACCACATCAATTGGAGGACGCCCAGATCACGAGGAAGATGCTCTACCTCTGTGCCAGAAATTCGGCCTTATGAAATTGTGCATCGATTTCGATTTAAAATATTAATAATGAAATTAAATTAAAATTTTCTAATCTGCATTGCGTTACCCCAACTAGTGCTAAAAATTCACGTCTTTGCGTTGCTCCAATTGACGTTGAAAATTTATGAATGCATACAGTTTTGATAACATTTTACATTGTGATTAGACCGTCAGCTCTCACATATACACATCGAAATTTCCACATGTACGATGTCGCGGGTAAGAGCTAGTCAATGATGTTATTATAGCAAATCTTAATAATTTTATGCTACAATATATAGATATAATCATATAAACATTCCATTTTCATCCGGCATATACAGCGTTTGTAAATCAGAGCAAAGGTATTTCTGAAGGTGTTTACCTTTGGCGACATTCTGATGAACAATTTGTCGCCAACTTGAAAGAGTCGCCTTAAACGAAGCACCCAAAGGAATTTAATCATCCAAAACAAGCTGATCTGTAGTTTATAGGCGGAGCCAGATGTGTTGGCAATCATCCCTTTAATCTACATTCATGAGAGCAGGATGTTGTACTAATATAAATACGTTGTCAAGGGCAACGGGAAAATTAAGTCCTTACACTAAATTTCATCTTATCTTTGGGCTTCATTTTATTGGTGGAAAAAGTGCAAATATTCCATTTTTGTAACTAAGATGATGAATTTCAAACTAACATTATAATTATTATTATAGGTATAATCAAAATCATCAACATTCGTCAAGAAAAATGGATTTATATCTTATTTACTTTGATTCTATGATAATTAGAATTAAATTTAAAAAAGATTAATGCATATTTCAATGTATCATGTCAGAACATAATTTCTTGAAGCACCACGTGCTCGTGGAAGTTAAATTATATTTTAATGGTTTCATTAAATGTGTCACTTTAGTATTGCAAACGATTCAAAAAAAAATTTGTCTCGCATTGATTGTTTAAAAAAATATCGCATTTCCTATTTATTTCATTTCATGTAATCGCGTGCTCAAAATGACATTTTTCTAGGTTTTATTTGCGGTAGTCAATAATTTATTTTTTTAATCAGAGCTTTTGTGAATGCAATGACAACGTGTTATTAAAAGCTGATTTTTTTTAGATTCTCATGCAGATAATAAAATTTCAATTTTTCATCTACGGAATTTTGTTGAAGCCAAAAAACTCAACCGAAAACAACATAATGTTCTTACATGATAATAATAAAATTTCTCAGTTGTATGAATACCAATTTGTTTAAAATCGGCGTTAAATGTGAAAAAATCTATATAAACCAAATATATGTTCTGTTTTACCAGCTTTCTGGCACAGATGTAACACGTCTTCCTCCTGTTCTGGGAGCCCAGGTTCGAGCTCCGGTTGTTCTGTGTGCTATCTGTGAGATGTGTGACTGTGCTCCCCTGTAAAAAGGGGCTGTACAAGCGAATGTGATGAGTGTGTAGCTATAGTCATACTCTTGGCCCTAGTTGGTGCTACTTCAAAACAAGAGACGCTCCTTTCGGCCCAAATCTGCTGCTGTATCAGCAGGAGGCTTGCCCGTAGGCAACAACAACATATAGTTCTATTTTAGATAGGCTTCGTAGATATTTTGTTATCGTGTTTTTCTATAGAATAAGTCATGTTTCCATGTACTGAGTCTATTAGATACTTCATCATACGCGCACTCATCGGATTTTGCAATTTTCCGTAATACTGAAGGGGAAAAACGCTTCACAATGTTTGGCCGCCATTGGCGAGATTTGCCGCGCCGTTGGCGAGTTGTTATTGTTATTTTTTGATATGATATGATTAGAAGAGTTTGTGGTGGAGAGGAAATGATACTTGTGCTTTTGCTTTGTTTTTAAATATATAATTTTAAGAGAAAGTATTAGTGTTGCGTTTTGTTTTGAGATGTATTTTTTTAAGTATAACACTCTTAATGTACTAATTCCTAATTGATTTTGGAATCTTTGCCTCTTTAGCCCATTCGCTGCCAACCACGAATATACTCGTGGTTGGCAGGGTGCTACCCATTGCCAGCACGAATACACTCGTGATACTTTCAATATATTATGACGTACAACTTGTCAAACTTTCAAACTTTTTATGACCCCAGAAATAAATATACAAGTGTAAAAACTTGAAAAAAAATCTACAAATAACTTGTTTTTACGAAACAAAAAAAAATTACAACTTGACATGAATCCCCTTATACCGATAAGACAGCAGATTTCAATTTTTTATATATATCTTTTTTCATTTTATTTTTATCCTTTCTTCTTTAATTATGTAACTCTTTTGAGAAGGAGTTACATAATTAAAGAAGAAAGGATAAAAATAAAAGGACTTTTTTTTTTATCAAACTTAGTTTCAAAGCCAACTACTTATGCATCCATGACGGACATGTTTGCCAGTGTTATTTGAAATAAATATGCGCATTTTTTTTACGTCGATTTGTGTCAAATGCTTCCAAACGAAGTATTTTTTACGAATGAAAACCACAAATAAAAACGTTCTTATGGAATTTTTAAAATATGCTTACTCTTTCAAATAACATTATTTTCTTTCTCTTGGAATAAACTACATGCTTCCCAGAATCAAATATCCAACAAGCCAAGCCAATGTTGTTTTGAAAATTTATTGAATAGCGAACTGATTCTTGCCATCCTGAAGAGATTTTGTCATTCATCAGATACAATCCCGGTTTATCCGTTTCAGCCATTTTGAGGGATTTTTTTAGGGGGAAAAATGGTATCTCTGAAATAAGGCCAAAAAACTGGTTTTAAAACATCAGCGACATCTGACAAAGCAGTTTTGGGTTTTTCCCCTTTTATTCATTGAGCTCTATTTCCCTTTTGAGATGCTGTGTATTGTACCTGCATTGAAGGAATAAGCTCAGAATCAAGAAAACAGTTTTAATTTGAATAAAGGGTAAAATTAAATTTTTCACTCAATTTCCCAACTACTGATAATAATGACATTTTATCAACAGATTTCCTATAAAATGTCATTATTTTTCACCTGCAGTGAATGATGTAAAATTTTAGCGGTGTATTAATTCTTGAAACATTCCATTTAAAAGAGGTATTAGAAATATTCGTAATTGAATTAGGGAATCGTTGAGAATTGATTAGTTAATATTAATGATAAATATGAATAACACTAAAACCAGCAAGAGGGGTCTCTTCAAAATTTTCTTACATGCTCGAATAAATATACTTACGAACAAGTATTATAAAAAGCAATTTTTTAAAATCAATTCCTACTTAGGTTATGAGGAAAAATTTTAGTTACTTTTTATTAAATAATTACAATTCTTGTTGTTGTTTTCGTGTTTCACTTTACAACGGAAGGAAGGGTGAAGCAGCTTTTGAGGGTAGGGATTCCTGAGCATCTGAGGACAGAAGTCTGACTTCTAGCTCATATACGTCACAAACCCTTTTCACTTCATCGATGCTTTTCATTCATTCATCCACAGATCGTAATTTAGATCTGAAACAGAGATCGATCAACTCTGACCCAGTATCCCCAGTGGTATTACTCTTTACATGGAGAACTTTGTGTAACCACGATCGACGTCCTCCACGCATCGAAAGTCGTCGACTGGCAGGTTCGAACTCGCAGCCCAAGGGATGCGAAGCCCAACCAACCTTACTATCCTGACCGAACAATTAAAATTAATATAAATAATCGATTAAAAAGCTATATTATCATTGAATTTTCAACGCCAATTGAGGATTTAAAGTGTAGTAGCACAAAATGCCTAATTTTTCTATGGCAGTTTAGAAATTTCTACAGACTAGATTAGAAATTTCTAATTTTCTATATTCAATATTATTTTAATACGAAAGTAATTCAAAATGAATCGGAAATACCGATTTATTAAAAAAGTTTAATTTTAAATGCATCAAACATTATGAAAATAAACAGAATCGTTTGAAATAATCGGTAGAAAATATGTTAAGCCAAACCTCATTAGCGTGTGGAAAAAACAAACTGAATTCGTTGCTTATTTGGATCCGGGGAAATGAAGATTTTAGGTGGGAAATTTATTTTTTCATTAATTAATTTAAAATTAACGAACTAATATTTGAAAAACAGGATTAAAGTCAAGAGTTGTCCACAACAAGTTTTTAAAAATATATATTTGAATTTGATTGGATGAATAAAAAGTATTTTATTAACGATTGAAAATTTGAACAAGATATACACTGAAGTGACAAAAATCATGGGATGATTGTTAATATCGTGTCGGTCCTCCTTTTGCCCGGCGAAGTGCAACAACTCGACGTGTCATGGAGTCCACAAGTCGTTGGAAGTCCTCTGCAGGAATATTGAGCCATGCTGTCTGTATAGACGTCCATAATTGTGAAAGTGTGGGTGGTGCAGGAGTTTGGGCCCGAACGGACCTTTCGACGATGTCCCATAAATGCTCGATGGGATTCCTATCGGGCCATCTAGGTGGCCAGATCATGCGCTGGAATTGTCCGGAATGCTCTTCAAACCAATCGCGAACAGTTCTGGCCCGGTGACATGGAGCATTGTCATCGATAAAAATCCCATCGTTGTGTAGGTACGTGAAATCCATGAATTGCTGCAAGTGATCTGCAAGCAGCTGAACATTCCACTGGTCTAGGGACCAGTCGATATGCTCACGAGCCCAGGAGAGTCGCTGCAGGCGATGTCGTGCTGTCAGTAAAGGCACTCGAGTCGGTCTTCTGCTGTCATAGCCCAAGGAAGACAAATTTCGCCGCATAGTCCTATCGGACACGTCCCTCGTACGTCCCACATTGATTCCTGCAGTTATTTGACGAAGTGTTGCGTGTCTATTCACATTGACCATTCTACACAGACGTCGGTGCTCTCGGTCGTTAAGTGCAGGTGGTCGCCCACTGCGCTGTCCATGATGAGATGCGATGCCTGAAATTTCATATTCTCGGCACACTCTTGATACTGTGGATCTCGGAATATTGAATTCACTAACGATATCCGCAATGGAATGACCCATGCGTCTAGCTCCAACTAACATTCCACTTTCAAAGTCTGTTAATTCTCGTCGTGCTGCCATAAATCACGAAAAACCTGTTCACATAAATAACTTGAACACAAATGAAAGCTCTGGAAAACGAACTGCTCATTTATACTTTTTCGCTGCGATACTACTGCCATCTGTATATTTGCATATTACTATCCCATGACTTTTGTCACTTCAGTGTATAAATATATACAGAGATAGTGTGAGTTAATAGCAGAAATTGAAAAAGGCTTAATGCGGAAAAATTTGCTTAAATCAATGCGTTGTTGAATTTACATGCTGATACTTGGTTCAAATCTTGAAGGATTTGGTTTCTTCAATTCGGTCGACACCTACGCTTTCCATGCTAAATTTTCATACCAAATTATATCTATCCAGCCTCTATCCGCTTTGTAGTTATGCGTTAATTTGGAAAGTCCCGTAGACTTCATTTAAAACTTGATAGAAATCTACGAATTTTAAGTGAAAAAAGCGTACAAAACTTCATTCTTCCATCTAAAATCCTTTTTAAGTCATCGTATTTACAGATATATAAAACGCCAGGTAGACGAACAGACATTAATCCAAAAATGTATCTTTTGTGTTGAGAGAGGTGTGAAAAGTACCTATATGTTAGTCGGCTTAAAAAATTTTTCTGATTATAACCACATTTTTCTATTGTATACTTCATATACTAGAAAAAGTGAATAAAAAAAGTAAATTCTTTCAAAATAATCTCATTGTATACTTCATACGCTATACATGTTGTATACTTTATACATTAAGAATATGAAAATCTCATTTATTATACATGGTGGTTCATAAAGAAGTATACATTATCCAGATGCTGTAAAACAGTAACAGTCAAATACACAAATCCGCTTCGGGAAATTGTAAGGTAGATGTACTCTTCAAGTTTGTGTGTCACATTTGACAAAAGCCCCTTAGGCAGTAGTATGTGTGTTATGATTAGTCAGTTGAAATGGCGTTATTTGCAATTAGAAGAGATTTTGTGTTCTCCAATTTAGCAAAACGAAATTTGTAACTACTACGCAATGGCGTTTTCAATCACGATTCAAAGAAGAAGTTTCAGTTAGAAAATCTATCTATCAAAGGCATTAAAATTTTTAAACGATGCCGCGTCTGTTCGAAGATACAAGTCCTGGATGACTGATTTTATCGCAAGAAGTCAATAAACCGCCGATAAATCTACTTGGGTGGGAGGGGGGGAGTAAGTCGTCAAGAGCAGGTCCCTCACCTCACAATCTGGGGAATCTTTAGAAAGAAGCTGGAAATGATTCCATACGAAGTGCAGATGTTTCAAAATCTGAGCGACTTTGAGAAACAAAAGCTCTTCAAATTTTGTGCCGATATGAAGTTTCGCTTTGAACATAATAATGATTTTGCAGGTCACTTAAATTTCATTGATGAAATAAAATGAATCCGGAAGGTATGCAATCAAAATGTTTCCTTTTAGGGAAAAGATAACAACTAATTAACAGCCCAACACTTTTGGGTTATTGTCTGCTGCTATGAGCTGTCCTGTGTTCGTCTCGGTTGTACATATCTGTCGTCTGTGTATTTCTTTGTGCTCGTGTTCTTTGTGTAAATAGACGTCATTGTTTTCACAGAAGACAACAGTAACTCGGCACACTACAGCAGACAGTAGCTCACAATTAGTAATCAACCACAGCATACAAAGTGGCCAGACAGATTAAAGCAGGAGAGGGGATCCTCGGAGCTTAGCTGTATGGTCTCTCCAAACGGCTGAAGTACTCTACTGTCTCTTTACGACATTCTCCTAAAGTAAATTTATTCCGTTCTGTGTCTATGAACTGTTCTGCCTCTTCTAAGAGTCTAGAAAATCTGCGACTATCTCTGAAAAGCTTAAATAGACTTAAAATAGACGATAAAACAACTCTGTTATAGGTTATATATAATAGAAAGGTAGTGGTAGAATTGGTAGAATTCATCCGGCTGCCTGTGGAACCACCGTCGGACCGCGTTCTTGTCTTCTTCGTCACATATGAATCTCTCTCCTGACAGAAACTTCTTCAGTGGACCGAAAACGTGAAAATCACTAGGGGCAAGGTCTGGACTGTAAGGTGGGTGTTCCAGATTCTCCCAGGGAACGTTCATTCTCATGCAAGTCTTCACGACCCTTTTGAAACTGACGACACCACCATTAAACACTTCTCAAAGAGAGACACTTTTCTCCGTACGTGGGATGCATTTCCTTGTGAATTGCTATGGGCGTATGTCCCTTGCCCCATAGAAAACGAATAACACTTCGCTGCTCATAAGCTGCGGACGTCTGAAGAACAACCACCATCTTAAATGACTGATAGCAGCGCCACTCATCGGAGCAAAAGGCAGGTACGGCTGGTACGGTTCAAGGAACGTTCACTGCTGGAAATGTATATGTTCGCTTTGTATTCACAGCCGTATTTTCGCCTAAAAAATAAGCGCATTTTGATTTGCCTTCGTATATTAGTGTTCTTGATTTTAGATGCATTCAAGCTGTGTATATATATTGAATCATCTTGTAATCAGTCTGTATTGCGTATAATCAGTGGGACAAAAAGAAAAAAAAATGTAATTTTACAGTTTGCATTTTTATTGCTTTCAAATACGATATGTCTATAAATCTTATTATACTGAATAATCTTTTAGTTATTCTTTGTGTGGTATATATCCAATACTTAAGGCGATTTAAAGAACCAATTTGTAGCAGAAGATCTTGTAACTCAGCAAAAAGGACAAGAAATGAACACTTATCGGAAACGGATACCAATAAAATGCGGGAAAAGAAAGGGTTGAAAATCGATATCGGGGGTTGAAATCAAAACAGATATTTGGGCTTTTTTTTTCTTCCTTCCTTTCTTTTACTTATCAGAGCATACAACAAAATACTGGTATGCTCCAAAGAAGTAAATTCTAAATTGGAGTTTTAGGAAAAGTTTATAAAATCTATTATTTTTGGTTGGATCAATAAAATGGGGAGTGAGGTATCTTGGAGAGATTTGGGTATGTCAAAAGGCTTATTATTTGAATCGATATTTCCTCTCCAATACATTTATATGAATTTAAAAAATATCGGGACCATAAAAATTTTAAACAATATATATAAGCATATAAAAAGTTTTAATGTGGTATGCGAATCACAAAACGATATGTTTTTACTTTTTATTTTCTTTATTTCTTAACTAGCTCTTACCCGCGCTTCGTACGCATGGAAATTTTGATGTGTATATGTGAGAACTGCCGGTCTAATCATAATGTAAAATGTTATCAAAACCGTATGCGTGCATAAATTTTCAACCCCACTTGAGGCAACGCAAAGACGTGAATTTTCTGTGCCAGTTGAGTAACACAAGACAGATTAGAAATTTTTAATCTCAATTATTCTCTTTTATTTTTATTCAAAAGTACTTCAGAAGAAATCAAAAGATCAAATAGTTAACAATGTTTAATTTTGTATTTTGCTATTAGCCGGGCATCGGCGAAAAATCGCCAAATAATATAGAATTCTGCAAAATTTCTTGCATCGATTTTAAAACAAAAATCGCCAAATAATGTAGAACTGCGCCAAATTTCTTTGTCGATTTTTCGCTGACTCCCGGCTAACGAAAAAGTACCTTTAATTTTAAATGTATCAAACACTACGAAAATAAACAGAATCTAAGAAATAATAGATCAAATACAAGTTAAGCCTAACCTCATTAGCTTAGGGGAGAAAACTACTTAAAAGGTATTACTTAAAACTCTAAGGGTACTTTTCTGTTAACCGGACGCATGCAAACAAACGCTAAAGAAATTTGCCGGAATTCTACATTATTTGGTGATTTTTGCCTTGCACCCAGCTAACGGAAATGTACCACTATAAGCATATGTGAAAAATATATAACACAAATATAATTTACTTACAAAAATAAAGAACGGAACAGATTTGATATACAGTCATTTTCGTCAAAAAAATAATTTGTCTCCAAATTTTAGTGAAATTTTCGAATGTGCCTTGGAATGGCAGCCATAGCCTTTCCAATCCTAAGGTTTCAATGAACGCTGCAGAAAACTAAGAGAAATATTTTTTAAAAATCAATAAATGCAACATTGAATAAACTTTAAAAAATTTAATCGAAAATAATGAAAGTAGACAGAAGGAATGCATTCAACGGGATAAAAATGAAGGAAATGAACAGGGAAGATCGGATTACCGTAACATAAATAAATGACGGCAATGCAAATTCAAACAAAGCGCTACCGAAAAATTATCAACATTGCAAAGCATTGAATGGTTGAAAATTAAAGATTAACCGACGCAACTAACCTAAAAACAATTTATTTACAGTGTGTACCCGAAATAAAACAAAACAGCAAACCAATTATTCAAAATCGTTTTGCTGATTAGTCTAGAGAAACAAAATCAAACCGAGAACACATATTGCGCATACGTGAATTTCAATGCCAAATTAAGGAAAGCATTGATTGAATTTCTTACTCCAGTTGGGGTAACGCAATACTGAATAGAAATTTTTCTGAAAAGTAACTTTAGATTTTTACTGTTTGAGATAAAACTATTTTTTTTTCATGAGTAATAAAGCTAAATTCAAAGCTGCTTTAATTCAATAATTTTCTGTCTAATAATATTTTCTACAATTTCTTAGTTAAAAGAAGTTCAATAATAGAATTCGCCTTAAAGAGAGGCACGTCTTATTTCAACGTAAAAGTTTGAATTTAAACCCATCCCCAAAACGCAATAAGCTCAAATATAACAGCAACGTAGCATAGAAGGCTATATAAAGTATTTAAATATGTCGAAATCTAAAAATAAATAAATACAGACAAAATAAAGTTTAATCTTAAAACTAGATTTCATCCATTATAATAGATATAGTTAATATCTGAAGCCCGGAGACTTAGTCCAAAACGTAAAAATCCTATTTTTAATCCTCAATCTGGGCAAAGTCGACTCGGCATTTAAGCCCTTCAGTGGACCAATAAACTGAGGACCCAAAATGCTTGGGAACTAAATTCTAGGGTTCCGAGTTAGGCTGACTATCTAAACAGGATATTAGTCTTGAGTTCCAGGGCTTTCGGTCAAGAACCGAATGCTTAGGAACTAAATAATAAGGTTCAGAGTTGGGCTGACTATCTAAAAAGGACATGTCTTGTACTCTAGGGCTTTCGGTCAAGAAAAAAGATGTGGGCACTTTAAGCCTTGCCCCACATGGTTTGCCATACCCCTGAATTTAGTTTAGTTTAGATTAGAGCTAATATTCTTATAATATTTAATTCATAGAAATCATTTTCACAAATATATTTATTTGGAAATTAGGTTTATCATATGCGCGATAAATTACTGTCCTGTGAATTTAACCAACTGTCAAGTTGGAACTTCTTCAGTATGTAGATAAAATAGCATTTCTTTATTAACCCTTTCACTACTAACGCGGCCCAGCATTTCCATGCAGATTATATATTAAGGCGACCAGGGACCTTTAAAATGATTTTTGCAATTTCCCCCGTAGCTATTTGAAATTTTGCAGGCATTAAGAGTAACACTATGGGAGATGACACACAAAATTTTAAAGCAATAAATTCTTTTATTTATGAGTTGGGGGTAATATAATATAATATTTGCGATAAGTAACGCTAATGAAAAATGCTCCAGACCCTCCAAATATGTTCGAATGCTATCCAATTTTTATTATTACTTACTCTAACACTTTTGAAAGAAAAGTCGGGATTAATCTTGAAGTTTGAGTACAAAATATCAAATTAAATTAATGCACTTACTAAAACCTACTTAAAAAATTTTTAAAAAATCAGTAGTTTTAAGTTAATATATTGGTTAATTTTGATATTTCGTACTATAACTTCAAGATTAATCCTAACTTTTGTTTCAAAAGGGTTAGAGTAAGTAATAATAAAAAATGGATAGCATTCGAACATATTTGGAGGGTCTGGAACATTTTTCATTAACGTTATTTATCACTAATATCATATTATATTAACCCCCCTAACTCATAAATAAATGAATATATTGCTTTAAAATTCCGTGTGTCATCTCCCATAGTGTTACTCTTAATGCATGCATAATTTCATATTGCTAAGGTGAAAATTGCAAAAAGTCATATTAAAAGTCCCTGGTCACCTTAATAGGTCATTTTGCTGCCAAACGGGGAATTAAGGTTGTAAATCGGTGGTATCTTTAATGATAACTTGCTTTACGTCGTACACTCATTGTTTGAAAAAGAAACTAGTTGCTCTGAGTATGAAACTTTCACATCCAATTTGGGTGGAAACGGTTAAAACCCTTTCAATAAATTATTACTTTCGTAAAATAAAGAATTGATTTTAAAATTTTAGACAATTCTATATTTTTTTAAGCTTCTCAATAAATGGGACATAAACTTTTGTATATCCCTTACTAGAAATTTTTCATAAATTTTTTTAAAACATTTCCACTTCTTATATGCTAATAAATAAATCTATCTTGTAAAGTATTTATTTCTGATTCGGAAAATATTTTTATTAAAAAAATTAAAGTTCATAATAAAAAGGATATCAAAATTTTTTTGGTATTTTAAATTATTTATTCATCTGAATTTTTATGACATGATCAAATAAGGAGATATTCATCAAAATCTTCCTCTAATAGTGCATGGGAATTACATTAAACTTATTTATCATTGATCGTCAACATTTTCTTTTACGTACCCGTCAGTTGGATTCTTCAGTGATTGAAACCTTCTATATTAAGTGCAAATTTTCATATTCTTAAGCCATGTGAGCCACAATTACACACGCAGATCTCCTTTGATGGCCTCTGATTCCTCTTATGACCCGCCGATTCCACTAACGTATCCGGAATAACAACTAAGGTAATGATACCTATTACCTGATGACTCTTTAGGATGGATGATGTAAATCAAGGAAGAACTCAGTAGAAACTGCTGAGCTAACACTGAGTTATCAAAAATCCTTTTGCGAGACCCTGAAAGTTATATCGTTAATTATGGTCTTCAAATATTGATTAGAGAACGATATCAGGAATTTTTCCGGAATCTATGCCACATAAATATTTTAATAAAGTTTAATGTGAGGAAAATGGTTGTGTTATGATTTTTTATATTTAGTTTTGATCTTCAGTTAATAATTTATAATGCTCCCTAATAATAAAGATTATTTTGCATTCTGGTATGAAATATATATTATTGTTGAAGCTGAAAATTTATTACTGAGAACAAATGCTTTCTTTTAATTTTTAAATATAATTTTGATTAAATAGAGTAGAATTTTAATTTAAATAGAATTAAAAATGAGGCCAGAGTCCAAGCATAGAGGAAGCGCGTCTTCCTCGTGTTCTGGAGTGCCGGGTTCGAGTTCCGGTTCGGGCATGGTTGCTCTTTTGTGTACTATCTGTAAGGTGTGTGACTGTGCCCCCCCCCCCGAATGTAAAAAGGGGCTGTGCAAGCGAATGAGTGTGTTTGACATCCTCATATGAGCTAGAAGTCAGACTTCTGCCTTCGGTTGCTCAGGGTCCATACCCTCAGAAACTACTGCACCCCCGCTTTCCGTTGTAAAGTGGATACGAGATCATCATCATTAAAAATGAGGTTTTCGATAAAAATTCCCAAAAATATTTTTGCAAAAAAAACTATATATTTCAATTTTTTATTTAAAAAAAGAATTGATATATTAATAATGCCATTTAATGCAGAATTTTCCCGATTTTGATAAAGTTTAAAAAATATTCTTTTTCCATTTTTTCAACAAAAGATAACAATTTTGACCTAAGGTGCAAACCGCTTTTATTGTTCCATGAAACATTTAACCGGCTGATTTTTTTTCTTCTGTTTTTGAGCTAATAAAGAAAAAGGGTGTTCTTTATACCTGTTTGAATAACGAGGCAAATAAAAAAGTGAAAATATAGTTTCGTGGAATTCGGAAGAGAGATGAACCGGATATTTATTTTTAATAGCACCATGATATCAAGGAACCAATCTCCAATTAGAAAAATTCATTCACACAATAATAGAACAAATTTAGACAATAAAAACTTATGTCTGATAATGGATGTAAAACTATTTAATTGAAATTAAATATGACCAATATACATGGTGATTTAACTAATCGCTAAAGAATAGAAATTACATGAATTTTAAAGCCTAAAAATTTATAAACTACTTATATATCTAACCCCGTGGATTCTAAATTTTTTGAAAAGATTAATAATTATCAATTTATAAGTGTTGGATATTTGGGTTGCTATTTTTTATTTGTAAGAATTTTATGGTTATTTTTTGTCATCTTTTGTATTCTTTAAAATATAAATTAAAACAAAATTTTATATATTTGCAGAGAATATGTTCCATAGCAACACATTAAAATATTTTCCCTCGACGATTATCAAAAAAAAAAAAAAAACATGGAAAAGAATACGAATTATTTTATTAGAATACGATAAAATTGAAATTTCAAATAACAAGATTTAAATTTTTAGATTCCTTACCTTTAACTTTTCAATTCAATTTTATTTTATAATTTCAGAAGTCTCAAAGTCTTCTTTTAAAATGAACATCTTCGTTACAAACAAAAATGAGTTTTTTCTCATTTCTTTATACGACACAATTTTTCGTAATTTAGATCTAAAACAGAGAATGGTCACCTCTGACCCGGTACTCCCAATGGTATTACTCTCGTCATGGAGGACTTTGTGACCGCGACAGATTTGACGTACCCCAGCCACCACGCACACACGGAGAGTCTTCGGCTAGTGGGTTCGAAAACCCAACCCAAGGGATGCGAGTTCAACGCCCTACCATCCAGGCTATCCCGGGCCCTTTAGTAATGCATGATATTGCTGTACGCTTATTTCAAAACTATTTATTTCAGTCTTTAAATTGAGTTTTACTTATTTAAAATTAATTACAGTAACATTCATAATTGAATATTTGCTAAATACTTTCAAATCCCTATTATATTTACAACAGCAGTCCATCAAGTACTGCTACATATCATCCAATATTTCTGCTTTATATATCATCTTTAAATTCGATTATATCTTTCATGTTTAAATGTGAATGGAATTGGATTTATTAATAGTATAAGAATTTAAACAATCCATTAAGGCTGCACTATTAGTCATTTTAACATCCATCCACGTGATTTAACGTGATCCAGCCAGCACACACACTGAGAATCTTTGGCTGGAGGGTTCGATCTCTCACGTCAAGGAATGCGAATCAACGCCCTAACAAACAGGCTATCCCGGCCATTAAATTTAATTTGAAACTGATAATTGCTTAGATTCAATTCCCTTTCACAAACATCTCTGCATCAATACAAAAATAAAAAATAATAATAAATTTGTCAACTAATAGCTAAATTAACTAGAAAAATCAAATTTAAAGTTTCGTTAAAATGTCGCGATAGAGTGCAAGTCACTATCCTTTCGTGAATAAAGTAAAGTAACCCCTTCCTTATTATGGTACTTCTAAACTCTATTCAGAAATAATTCTTTTGAATGAACGAAAAAGATGTCCTTTCAAATATTGTTACATTCGGGTAAATAATTTTATATACAGAAAATAACACTATCGCTTTATCTAAAAGTAAAGGAAGCGTGTTCTCTTAAGTATTAAATCCGGTGATATCGGTGTTAAATGCTCACAAAGACGATATAAAGGGAGATTCAAATATGCAATGCTTAGAAAAGTTTTCAGCGTTGCGTCGGAGATGAAAAGAGGCCTTTTGATGTATCCGCTAAATAGACGTAGAGATATTTCATTTGTATCCAAATGAAAGAAACTTTTCAGTCGCAGCTAGCTTACTGATAGAAACTGAGTTAGGAAATGCCAAAGATCTCCTATTATGTAATTGAAAAGAAGTTTGAGCACGGATTTTTGTAATAGAAATTGGATAAAGAGTAACTTTATCCTTAACTTAAAGGAACTTGAGCATTAAATCTGTAAAATATTTTTTAAATTAAACATTAAAATTTAATATAAAGGATATTTAATCCGGTTTTACTTAACACTGAATTTCTGAATCAATAGTGGCAGGGTATATTTATTCTCAGAAAAATACTTAAACGGCATAGAAATGATAATTTGAGTTGTTTTGAGTTAATAATTTTAGAAGTATTAAAGAATTTTTGTATATTGGAAGAATTAGATTTAATAAAGTATTTTTACGGTATTAACATTTTAAATAAAATGTTGAATTCTTCACCTTGCAAAACGTTTCATTTACTGATTTATCCGAATCTATGAATCATCTGAGTTATCTGGGATTTATGAATACCTTAATATTAGATGATTTTATGCTGTTTTCTTGTAATCAACTCGAGGAAACTTTGCCGATAGATTCCTTGTTTCTTCGAGGTGGGTGTCCTTTGCCTTGAAATAATGGTATTCAAAGTTGTATAACTCGGCCAATGTTGGTCGAAGGCAAGGGGATTTTTTTAACATTGAAAATGAGAGCTTGTCAGAATTATTTTGCTAGATATCATTTAGTGCACAAAGACTATATAAATTTCATATTTTTTTCTTTTAATTTATTGACTAATATTCTGGAATATAAAAAATTTTCAGAGCACAAGAAAAACTATATAAAACAGTATGTTTATACGCAAATTGTAAACGTTGTATTGTAGTCATCATGTTAATATGTTATAATCAAATTTTCTTTTTTCTTATGCAATAACATTTCTAAAACTATCCGATATTTGATTATCTGAATCAACACTGTCCGCAATTAAATAGAATCACGGGAATATTAAACCACAAAATTGATTGAAAATATGTTACTCATCGCCTTTTTTTAAAAATTTCATTGCTCTTTAAACTTTAATGAAAATTCGGATACAAGAATTATTTCTAAACTTTTTAGATGTTTTATCATACTTGTATATTAACTTCATTACAGCGGTCAATTGCCAAAACTCTGATCTCTCACTGATTGTCACTTTCGTAATTATTATTCGCCAATGACATGCGATTGATAATACGTTGGGAGGTTTTCTATACTACACTGCAAAACGTACAAGGAACTTTGAAAATTAAAATCTGAGCACTCGAAACCTCTCCCATGGTTCACAATTTTTAAGCAAGAATAGGAAGAGGAATAAAACCTTTTTAACCTTTTTATAGATAATGTGAAAATGTTTTCAAGAAAAAATTTCCAATAGTTTTCACAGAATAAGTTTATCCTTGTTTTCTCTCGAAATTTCGTGGGGAATCATGTATTACTGTTTGGGTATACTAGGAAATTTATATACATTACTAGGAATACTAGTATATCATATACAATATTAGGAACACTAAATTCAATTCTAGAATATTCTTCCGCAAGAGGAATCGTAAATAAAATATCGAATAATAACAGCTTGTTAAAAACTAGTATCCACAAATAAGGGCAAATACAAACTGTAAAAAGATGTTCATAATTATTCCGTGATTGGGTTTCTTTTCTTTTTCGAATGGTTTTAATCCCAGGGTCAGTCAAAGTGTCTTTTGGACGTTTTTTCTAAGATACGAATAATGGTACAAGGTGTGAGTTTGTGATTTAACAAGATTAGATTCCTAATTAATCATTGAAAACTATCCCAGTTAGATTAACCCAATTAATTTGTTCGCGCATTATTTCATACATCACACTTTCCATTCAGGATAAGTCCTTAGGTCCCACAGGAATCTAATTATTAAAATCACTTTATTTTTTCAATCAAATATTTTTCATTATACTTTTTGTAATTTTTATTATTTTATAAGCATCCAGGTGATTTCAGATAACTTTAAGTCCATCTTCATCTGTAACAAACCGGAATGGGAACCCATAAACTCTAGAAACGGTAGCATGGTGTGGCATTAAGCATTAAGATTTAAAAATTTAGATTGTTTTTCTTCATAACAGTCATTTTATATCTTGATTTCTGTGATAATAATAACTTCATTAAACTTGTATAGATTACTTTTTCGTATGAAAAATTAATCATTTCAAGTCATTGATATTTAAATAATGTGTCCAGTTGTTTGAAAATCAGTACGACGAGCCATAAATACCTCGCAATTTTAGATGAATGTAAATAAAAGATTTTGAGTTATTATTAGTTCTTTGTACAATTAAGCATTTGACTTGATTAACTGGTTATTTATAAATTATTGTCTAAATAACTAATGGTTATCTAGACAGTGGTTGATTTAAATATTTTGCAACCAAGACAATTTTCATAAGATGGCATCACTTTTTATAAAACCTTAGGTGTAGCGGATAGCGCTAGGCCCGAACTCCCAATAATATGGTTAGTAGCCGAGTAACATATCCGTTGGGCCAAAAGTGCACTTCGGTCCGAAGGATGTTATCTGGCTTATGTGTAGCAATCACCACAGAGTATCTCCCCAGTGAGTGTGGCGAACGATACTTAGGTGAAGTGGTGGTGAAGTTAATAACTGTTGTATTTAATGCGCGTCTAAAGCTTTGAGTCGCCGATAGAGGGCGCCAAGACAGTTGAATGAAGTTACGTGCGAAGGTTGCGTTTTATCCAAGGTCGGTCGGCGGGTTACCATTTTAGGAGGTTATAGCGGAAAACGCTAGACCCGAACTTCGAATCTTATGGTTAGTAGCCGAGTAACATATCCGTTGGGCCTAAAGTGCACTTCGGTCCGAGGGATGTTATCTGGCTTATATGTATAGCAATCACCACAAAACTATAATTTTAGTTTTAACTTATAATAAATAATATTTTTAAATCAATTAACTTGCTAATTTTTTTACTTTAATGATTTTTTGAAAATGTATAGTATTTTATTTATTTTTAATCATGATTACCCGTCACCAGAAGTTTGGTAATTACATTTTTAATAACTAAGCAAATGTAATAAAACTCATTAGTTATATTATACTCTGTTAATATTATGCAAAGACTTTATAATTCATAAAATTTTATTTTTTGCAACTTATTTAGTAAATAATTATTTATTTTTAATCATGATTATCCGTCACCAGAAGTTTGGTAATTAAATATGTTTTAATAACTAAACAAATGTAATAAAACTCATTAGTTATATTATACTCAGTTAATATTATCTTAATACTTTATAATTAATAACATTTTATTTTTTGCATCTTATTTAGTAATAATCCAAAAGCAATTTTAATCGACCTACATTTGCATCTTCTCCAGCTTTGCAGTACTTGGTAACCAAAAATTCATGACTTTTTTTTATCAAGAAGTAAGGCACCTTTTAAAAATATTGGCAATAAAATATTATATAAATATCATGGCAAAACTAATTTTGAAACTTTGATCAACTCTTTGTCTTTAGTTTCTCATCATTTACGGTATAAATGTCTTACTATAAATTATTTTTTCCAATAAAATATATTTTTCTATACACCAATTTTTCAGAAATAAACCAAATATTAAACCAACTTATCAAATTCCTTTTAATCTTTTACAGATTTGAAAGATACTTTTATTATATTTATATTTTTGATGAAAGACAATTCTTTTTGTATGAAAAAATTTATACACTATTAAAAAAATTATATATAATATAAAAACCATCCTTTTTTATACTATTTTTAAATTATTAGCCCAAATTCCATTCCCCATGCTCTAGGAAAGCGACACGGTTCAAAATCTTCCTCTAATCATGCGCAGGAATTACGTTAAGCCTACTTATCATTAATTTACAACATGCTCTTCGACGGATCCAGCAATAGGGTTCTTTACTGATTCAAAGCTACCATTTTAAATGCAAATTCCCGCACGCTTAAGCTTCCTCAAAACCACACTCATCACGCAGATCGCCTTCGCTCGCCTCTTGTTTTCTCTTAAGACCTGCCGATTCCACAAACGTATCCGGAATAATAACTAAGATGATGATGCCTATTATCAAATGACTCGTTAGGGTGGTTGATTTAAATCAAAGCAGGAAGCAAACGAAACTACTGAGCTCAAAGTGAGAAATCAAAATTCCTTTTGCGGGGTTCCCTAGGGCCATTTGTTAATGGCCATCTCAAACAAAAAAGCTCCGACTATTGATTGGAGAAATCCGTACTTTGTCAAGTTAGAATTCGCTTCCATATAAAAGCAATTCATTGATTTTTTTCTTAATAGAATAGGGGTTGAGATTCAATACTTTCGTGCATTTGGGAAGATAAAGGAATAAAGTAAAGAATTGTTTATTAATACGGTGTCTATGTTTGATGGAATCTGTTGAACAGTTTTACGAATCGGGAAAAAAAACCTCGTTATATTTACAAAGTGATATTTTGTTTCTCAATTCCTACTTTAAGTTCACACTCTCTCTATATATATCTTGCTCAAATTTTCAATCTTTAACAAAATACTTTTTCTTCTTCCTTTCTTTATTTATTGATACATTTTTATAAATTTGGAGTGAATGATATTTAATACAGGTTTTTTTCATATAATTATTCATTAATTATTTTAAATATTTTAAATAGAATATTTTTAATAGAGAAATTATTTTTAATACTTTAAATAGAGTTTCAGAATTTTGCAATTAAAATTGAAATCAACAGGCAGTAGCTCAATCGGTAAAAAGCAACAATTTCCTTTTTTTCACGTGGAGGTGAAGAATGCGAGTTCAATTATTGTGAAAACCAACAATTTTTTTGATGAATTATTAATATTAATTGTAAAAATTTTTAAAAAAGTAATTAAAAAAAATTTCTTTCTTCACAAAACTTTCAATTGATTTTAATTTTTTATATGATTTGTTTACATGAATGTACCATCACGGGAATAAAGTTTGATTCAAAACTGCTTACATTTTATAATTTTTTGTTTGAACGAATTCACTTCGGTTTACATAAACAGGGTGAATATTTTACGTTCAATACCTAATTTGAATACATACCTAATGTTTAATTATTATATCCAACAGATGCACAATATATTGTGATTTCATTCTTTTGTAAAAATACAAAGTCGTTGAGGTTTTTTTTTTAACATCTTGTGATTATGTTTCTTTCTATGCTTTTAAGAACTAACTGATCCATTATTTATATATGCTCATAATTTTAAGAATGTGAACTCAAATTATCTGTGTCGTGATTAGAGGAAACAAATTAGGGTCGTACTTCGTGTAAACGCATAAAATTTAACGAACATCTGGAATGGAATAAATGATCAACATCTGGAACTTTTGGTATTTTTTAATGAATCTATCATATGCATGCCAGTAACATTAGAGCTCTTTATTATCAATGTAAGTTATGTTATTAATCAATGTTTATTATCATTAATGTAGTAAGATTGATTTACTAGAGACGGTGACATTAGGAATTTATTATAGAAATATAGTTTTTTTTTTTAATTTCCATTATTTTCGTAACATGAACTATGCAATATATTAAGCGTAGAAAATTAAAATAATAAGAAAGAAAAAAAAAGGTAGAAAATAAAAATTTCCCAGACAAACGTACAAACCGTATACTTGTTACAGCAGAGGTAGTTTAAATTTTTTGTGATCCGTGGTGGCCTAGTGGCAAGGTCTTGTCTTCGGAATGTTTCAAGGTTCGAGACCCGATTCCACCGAAGGACGGTCGTCTAAACAGATCTGGTGCACAATTCGAAACGTCTTCTCACTGCTGTGGTATGGAGTGTGTCAGATTATGTGTAGTCCTCGTCATCTGACATTGGTTCAAAAATACGAGCTCCGACCCAAAATAGTCCTAGTGCTGTTTTAAAACGAGATGTTAATGTAGCTAAACTAAAATTTCGCCTTTGTGTGGTAGAAGTCCAAATTCTAACCTCTACTGGATTTTAAGGTCAAGGACCTGTCTTTAATATAGTATCATAAATACAAAAATCGGATTTTTAAACATTTTTCTACATCATTTCGCTAACCTGATAGAATATAAAAACGAACTGTTACATGAGATGAATATTTTCTAATAAATAAATATAAAAATGTCATAATTGGCCTTTATTTTATACGCACACATTTTTTATTGTTATCGTATAAATTCGTGTAAACTGATGAAAGCATAATCAATAAAATTTATTTTAATATTCCTTTTTAACTAAAAATAATTTGCAATTTATAATTGCTTCGATTCAAGTTTTGCTAACGAACGTCCCAACTTCAAGACAATCTTATTCTTAATTTGTATCAATTAATAATTAAATAATTCAAAATGAATTCTACAAAAGAAGAATTTAAGATTTTATCAAAATGTATCAATGGATTGTAGCACACAAGCTATTATTCATTGCTGACTGTGAAATAACGCCTTTCTTAACAAGATTTTTCTTAACTCTATTCAGAAATAATTAATTTAAATGAAGGAAAAAGTCCTTTTCTAAATATCATGTAGTACGTAAGTAAGTACTTTTATGTACATAACGTTATCTCACAGTCATTTTATACGTAAGAATTGATAAGCGCGTTCTCTTAACTATTAAATCCGGTGATTTCGATGTTATCTGTTCACAAAGACAATGTAAAGTGAGATTCAAACCTGCAATGCTTAGAAAAGTTTTCAGCGCTGAACCGGAGATGAAAAGAGAGCTTTTGATGTATCTGCTAAATAGACGTAGAGATTATTATTATAGTCAAATGAATGGCACTATTGAATAGTAACTAGCTTACTGATGGGAGCTGAGTAGGGAAATGTCTCTAAAATTATCCCATTTGGTAGGAGAGAATAAAAGAAAGGAAATGGAGCAAGAATTTCCATAAAAGAAATTCAAAAGAAAGGAACTTCAACCAAAAAGCTTGAAGGAAATTACAAATTTCATAAAAAGATTGTTAACTATTTTGTATAATAAACAATATTTAAGAAATTCAAATAATACTAATGAATATATGGATTTGTTCATCATTCTAAACGTGACTCAGGGACTGGCTTCTAAACTGTTTTTATTAGTCCTGTATTTAAAATTAAAAAATGCATGTTAATATATAAATATTATAATTTTTTAAATTAAAAAATTATAATTAAATAGCAGAAAAGGTTATGTTTTATGTTGAAGTCAAATTAGTTCTAAATTTTAATTTAAACTTAACTTATTCTTAACTTTATCAAAATGCTAATGTTTCGTTTAAAAATAATTCATTATAAATTTATCTAAAAATATATAAACTTTTATTTATTCTTACTCATTTTTAAAAACAATTAAATGAAACTCATGGCTAAAAACATTTAATGCTCCAATGGGGGCAAAGTGTGTAGGCAAATTTAATGAGCAACACATTCCGTATATCATATGCGATTATACAATCGGAGGAGCTGCTTTCTGGACTTGAGTTAGAACAATTTCTGCAGGCAGCAAAATCTATACACAGCATACGAGTGCACGAATGCAACTCTCTATGCAGGCGGAGGAGATGGCATTTCCGCATCCAGAACCGATTCAGGATCAGAACCAAAATCCAAAAAGTTTGGTAATTCGGGAAAGAGAAAAAGTTTCATAACTTCCCAAATCGATAGCATGACCATGATTCCAACAAAGGCTGTAGCCTCATTGAAATATTCTAAAACGACGCTAAGCATTAATCAGAAATACAATGGGGCAAAACGATCGGTTGCAAGAAAAGAAATGAATGTAAGCAGAAAGCAACAATGGGTGCATACATTGTCTGTTCAGTTACATTGTTTGTACACTAGAACATTGTTGATTATTCATACAGGGATATTTTATTGACAACAATATCCAAAGTAATTGTAGTGACATTCTTGTGCAATAAGAAATGAAATATGAGAATGATTCTTATCTTAACAATTTATTAAATTTCAATAATCAGGCAAATCATTTTAAATATTTCAAGTAAAACAGATGCAAACATCTAATATAAAAATATTATTTATTTTGAAATGTATTAGAAATTATTATTTACATAGGCAGTCGAAACTAATCCAAATTATTGAAAATGCACGCTGGATATGAAACTATTTCTTCCAATTTGCTTGAATTTGGAGAAAAATAGACATTATTCCTATATCGTGAAAGTGGGATAAATATCTTTGTATAAGCAATATTCTAATTGTTAACTTTATGCCGAAGAAGGAGAGGCACGTTCTCTTAACTATTAAATCCAGTGATACAAAATGAGATTCAAACACTAAATAGAAAAGCTTCGGTGTTGTGCCGGAGACGAAAAGGGGGGAGGAGCTTTTGATCTATCTTCTAAATAGATGAAGAGTTTTGTAGTCAAATGGATGGAACTTTTGTGCCGTAACCAGCTTACTGACGAACTAAATTGATGAGGAAGGGAATATCTCTAAAATTATCTCATTTGGTTGGAAAGAATCGATGAAATAAAATGAAGCATGAATTTTCATAACAGAAGTTTACAAGAAAGGAACTGCATCCAAAAAGCAAGAAGGTAAGCATAAATTTGACAACAATTTCTTAAATTTTATATATAATGTATAGTATTTAGGAAATTATTTAAATGTTGCTAATTATATATATATGGGTAGTTTGACTACCCTATTTGTTCTGAATAGCTAATTTCTAAACTGTAAGTTTTAGTCAGTCGTTTGTTATTGACAAAAATGTTTTAAATGCCCTAAATAAAAAATTTCCTGCTGTAGTGTAGTCTGGAGTCTGGGCAATGCATTTTATATACATAACGTAACGCCACCCTGTGCCCACGGTGCCTATAACGCCAAGTTATCTAACCAGTTAGATGAGCACGAGATGGGATAAAGAGAGAGAGAAAAAAGGAATAATTTGTTAAGGGTACAATGGACGTTGAAACCAAAATTTCTCAATTTTTGAGGTATTGTTTTGAAATTTTAATGGTAAATGCATTTTATCAATCTAATGCATCAATAAAAATTTCAGCAAAATTTATTGATAACTTTTTTATTTTGTTAAAAAAATATTTTTAAAAGATGAAAATATTGTAGAATTTCAAATTGTTCCATGCGCATAAAAATAGAACATAAATGAACTATTTCAGTGTTTTCAGATACATTTTTTAATTCTACAAAATATTTTGCATGTTTAAATTAATTCAAAATATGATTTTTCTTTTAAAACTTGGCATTATTGACTTTGTTTCAAAATTTTTAAAAAATCAATGCAATAATATTACTTGAGATCTTCAATAAAAAAATATAAACCACATAATTTATCTTAAAATGCAAAATTATATTATCATATGTTCATACAGCATAAGATAAAAGTTTCAGAGTTGTAACTAAAAATATAATGCGCATGAAATATTTGAAAATTTGGACAACATCATAAAATTTCATTTTGAGAAAAAGCTAAAAATACATTTCAATGGCTTCTACAGACCAGAAACATAATTGAAACAACTTAAATATGTTAAATATTTATATTTATAAAAAAATTGTTTATTTTTTGCAATATATACATCCATAGATTTATAATATATTTGTAAGAATCCACAAACATATTAAGTAAATACTTCTGGTGTAGCAAAACCAACTTCTTTTTTTCAATTAAAAAAAGTTCAAATAAAAATTAGACTTGTTTAATAACATTTAATAAGCCACAAAGATTAATTTATATTCATATAACATTTTTAAACTATATATGCAGCCATAAACATACAAATTTTGAAGGAAATCAAAATACACCTGCTGCATAAATTATATCCTCATGTTTTTCTTCTAATTTGACATGTGCTGATTTTTTGAATTTTTTTTCATTTTATTGTCATTATATGATGGCAATATGATACATGCTTATAAGATACAATTTATTTTATATCATTAACTATTTTTTTTCTTAGTTATAATAAATCAGCAATCAAATTTTGATACATTTTCTTTGTTGAGAAAAGAAGGGCTTTAGAACTTTGTTGTTCACTTCAAAGATTTTTTTCTGTAAATTCCTCCCTAAATACAGAACCAAATTCTTTACCATATTTAGCACAGGATAGACAAAATTTTGAAGAATAAACAAAAAAAAACTTGCTTAAATTATTTGAAGAAATTTTTCCTGAAATTCATGACAAATAATATTCTTCAAAAAAGAATACTAAAGTGTTTGCACAGAACAATGTAACTATTATACACAATTTTAAGATGATGAATTCAATATTTCAGGTTTATTGCATTTTGTAGAAACTTCCAAAATGTCATTAGAATTGCTTGGTTATGAATCAAATGATTTCTTTGTCCATCATATCTTAGCATTTTCAAACTTCGTCTGCTTTCATTTGGACGACCTATTAGGCTTTTGGAAGTGAAAACTGATTAAATTCTTTTTAAAACAAAATTTAGAAAAACAAAACAAAAAAAAAGATAATTAAAAATAGAGTAAATTTTAATTTCAACCATGAATAGAACTGCTTTTGTATCTAATTTCAAAGAAACTAAAACGAGCAATTCGAATATGAAATATACGAAGAACGAATAAACAAACCAAAACAAACAATAAAAGAAAGAAAAAGTAGAAGTTTTTAACATCTGCCAAAGCAAAAACAATAACATAAAGTCAGAATTAAAAATTAAATACACTAGAGTGCTTGGAGGAAAACAAAACCTTTTTTACAGCAGCTGTCCAAATGAAAACAAGTGGATGTGGCATCATAATAACAATAACAAAACGCTGATATTGAGCAAACTTATTAAGATATCAAAATAATTTTTTTCCAAACGATAGCTTACAGTTTAAATATACATATAAGATCAAAATAAATATATAGCAAATTTCATCGATTTTTTACATTTTCATCGTCCATTGTACCCTTAAAGGAAAAAAAGAGACGATACAGCATTCAAGAATCTCCAGAGAGAATGCCATCGGTGTCAAATCTTACATAAATATATTATATTTTTTTGTTGAAGTAATAATTGCATTTTATATACGGATCAATTGAGTTCAATATTCCCACAAGAAATATTTTTATTTCAATTAAGATACTAATGTTTCATTTTAGAATAATTCTTCTTGACAGAGTATAATATTAATTTATTATTATACTCAATTGTGGATGTTTATTATTATACTCAATTATATCTATACTCAATTATGGAGGTAAGGCAACAGCTTCGGAACTAGAGGGTTTCAGGTTTATCACCCGATTTCACCTAATAACCATCGTGTTTGGTGCACTTTAAATCCGTCGGAGAAAAAGGTCTTCCGGCTTATGTGGTGTGGTGAGGATAGGAGGAAGTGGCAGCTCATGTGAAGTCCTTATCATCTGACCTAGGCTCAAAATTACGAGGTCTGTCCCCAAATAGCTCTAGCGTTGCTTTAAAGCGGGATGTTAATACAACTAAACAAAACTAGACTACGCTATACGCAGTTATATTTTAAAAAATAGTCGGTAATTATAAATTTTGTAATAAATGAGAGAATGTAATAAAATAAATACAACCTTAATCAATTATGTTTCATAGCATTAATAGTAATCTAATATTTTTAATTCATAGAATGCTAATTTTTTGCAATTTATTTATTTGATAAATGCTTTAAATCAACTTGAATCTACCGCTTATTCAATCTCCATAGCTTAGTAGCCCTATACAGTAATTGAGATTGTATAGTCAGAAATATCACTCTTTGAAGTCTAAAAGTAGATTTCCCTTAAATACAGGCAAAAAACTATATTTTCTTTAAATGGCGAAACAACTCTTGTAATGGTTACTGTCTGAGCACTTAAAAGCAAATATCTAGGGGTAATTTGAGATTAAAACATTTAAGGAACATACACAGCTTTACATTACAAATAAATAAAGACAAGCAATTAAACATTTACAGTTACAAAGCATATTAATGGGACAAGATGAATTTAGCTCTGTTTACTCGAGGAAAGTCCGACTCGCTCTGGAGGGAGTTCTGTTTTAAGCCACCAGGAGGCGTCAAGGCTGGAATGTAGCAATCCCGCATTTACGGAATATATTGTTCCACTACACTCTCTTTATTTGTAATTCTTCATTATATTAAAACTGGTCAACAAAGATTATTTTCTTACTAGTAGTTTTCCAAATTTTTTCGACAATTTTATTAAAATTTCTACTTTTACATTATATAATATAAAATTTTTATTTTTATTTTTTATAAAAAAAATTTCTAAAATGCAGTTTGCTATTAAAACAATAGGTATAATATACTATGGAAAATATTGTATTGAGTACTTAATTTTTATTATTTACTATTTATTCTTCGATACTACATTCGCAATCTGATACAAGGAAATGCTAATCAGTCTTCCTCTAATCATACAGGGGAATAACGTTAAGTCTGCTTATGAATGAATAGTGTTACGAAAATTCGTGCAAGATCAATTCGATGATGCAAATAAAATTCAAACTTCATTGTCTACAAATCGTTTGTTAATTCACTCAATGTAAATTACAACTACACAGTGAATTAAAGCTTTTCAATCCGCTAATTACGGGTAACAGAAAAGCTCTTGTTAGAATGCACGCTAAAAAGAAAAGATTTTCTTCAAAACCAAGCCAAATATCTCAGCTCTCTCTCTCTCCGAACTGACTGCGCTTCTCCCATACCGCGCGGGCGGGGCAAAAGCAGAAACAGCGAGGACGCTCCAGGCGAGTGCGGAACTTTCTCCAACATTCCCAAGGAGCAAATCTTTATTTCTTAGATTCCAATGCTTATTATAGCGTGCTGTCAAAACCGTTAGCGACCTCAATATGTCGCCATCTACATCGCCAAATTAGTTAAAAAAAATCCCCTTAGAACAGTCTTTTCCCGTTGATGCGCGATTCCCTTACAACTAATTTTATACAATTAAACTATTTACAAATATTTACATTCAATTTACATAAAATTCGTAAAAATATGCACCTTTTTTGGGAAAATTTGCTATTGAAATCTACTTTAATATAACTTTTCACATCCTCAAGGAATTTCAAGACCTCGAAGTATGAAATTAAGATACCTGACAAGATAAACACTATAATGCACAGGACTTCTAGACGTTCACTCAAGAAATATTAAGGCTGCGGTCGCCTGGTGGTAAGGTTTTGGGAGGGTGTCAGGTTCGAGACCCGATTCCATCGAAGATGCACGCTAAATGCATTAGAGCCAAACGTCCAACCACTGGTGCGGTTTAGAAGTTTTGAGAGGGGGTGACATCTCAGGTGTTGTGCTCGTTATCTGAGCGGTTCAAAATTACGAGGTCCGTTCAAAAGTAACCCTAGTAGTACTTTAAAATGGGACGTTCATACAACTAAGTACATTAAAGTAAGTGTGTTATTGTAGTTGTTACTTATGGCACTTGCAATGGACAATCCCGCTGATGCATCAGCATATTTTAGGCCGGAGAAATGCGTCTCTTGTTTTACAAGTAGCGCCATCTAGGGCCAAGAGTGCGACTTAGCTTCACACACGCCACAACCCTTTTTTTAGGGTGCGGACTTCATTCATGCATACTCATTCACTCATCTCAGATCGTAATTTAGACCTGGAACAGAGAACGATCGCCTCTGACCCAGTACCCCCGGTGAAAGCAAGTGTTTCAAACAGAAAAGATTAAAATGACGTTATGAATTTTATACAATTAAACTATTTACAAATATTTACATCAATTAATTACAAATATTTACATTGAAATTTGCATCTAATTAACACAAAATTCATAATTATACGCTCTTAAGCGTATCCGACTACAGATTACATTTTAAATGAAAATATCCATATGCTTAAATTATCCATACGCCCTATATTCTTTTAAGAATCTACTGATTCACAAATAGATCCCGAATAATAATGATGCCAGTTTCCAAGCGACTCCTGAAGGCGGAAGATTTAAATCAAAGCAAAACTCATAGGAAATTGCTGAGCTAAAAGCGACGAATCAAAATTTTCGCTGCAGCGTCCGAAATTGACATTGTCTAATAGCCATCTCCGCGCAGAAGTTCCAACTATTGACTGCGGAAATTCAAAGTTCGTCAGGTTTGAAAGGGTCTCCAGATAAAAGCAGCGTACTGGATTTATTTTCTCAGAAAAGAGTAGAGGGATAAAGGGTTATCAGAATTTATTACTTCCACGCATTTGGGATGGCAATTTACGAGTGTGAACAACGGATTATTGACGTGGTAGCTCTGTGTGATGGAATCTGGTGAAAAATTGGAATTATGGAGAAAAGGCAACTCCAGGTAGGTATAAAGTAATATTTTGTTTGGTGAATGCATATTTCAATCTAGAAATTTAATGTGGCTCAAAAATGCTACTATTAATTTCCTAATTTTAAAAATATTTTGTGAGTTTTGATTGCACGATTTTACATCAATATAATCACACAAGATGGCGTCCATTGTAATCGTAATGCAGTAGACGCCAATGTCCTTTTTCTAAATTCAATATTCAATTCTCAATTTTTAAATTGTGAGATATAGGCGTATTCTAACAAATTGAAAAGTGGTTCAAATGAAGTGATCCTCATTTTAAAGTAGTTTCAATAAATTTACTATTGAAAATTAAGAGATTTAATTTTTTTACAATCCACTAATCTTTCAATTATTTTTTAAATAAAATATTCTAAAAATACTCAAGTTTTTTACAATTTTTTCCCTCTGAGAATTAAACTGTCCAAATTATTAAACTATGAGGACAGTCAACAATGGTTTCGAGAAATGTTGTCTGTTCATTCACTATATTTCCTTGAGGTATCGCTTAGAGAGGTATGGCTTAGTATTCCGTGGTATTAGACACATTATTTTGCATTTAATTTCATATATTCTTAACACTTTAAAAGCATTGTATCTTAAAAGTATTAATCAATAGATCCATTGGGTAATTTTTTTTATTATTATGAGAGAAAATGATGCTGTTTTCGTTAGGAAGTTTTAAATATTTGAAGTCAAAGATTACTTGAAGGTCAAAATCACGTAGGCAATGATCATAAATGACAATATTCATCAACATCTTTCAATCGTGTATATTTTCTACTTGATTTTACCAGTATTGCATTGTTACTATGTATGCCTTTTTGAAAGCAGGAGCGTTTTTAAAAGTTTGTACTGCTTTTACCAGTATTGCTTTTTCAAACTTGTTTAAACTACTTAATGTCTTCAATTAATTAAGGCAAATGATGACTTTAAAAAATTCTGTTCTCATATTATAACTTGAAATTTATTATTGTAGATTTCATTCTTTTAAAATTATTCTTTTTTATTTTTCCCTTTCTGTGCATTTACGTTAGATTCTACGTACATATATTTGCAATGAATTAATTTAATAGCATCAATATCTTGTAAATTTAATAAACTGTATACTTATTTTTTCATCTCATTAATATACTGACTGTCCGTAAACTTTTGTTAAGAAATAAATATTAATTTTAGAGATGAAGCTAAAACTCAGATAATTAGCTTCAAATTTTTAAATCAGTAGTTTATTTTTATTTTAAATGTTACATTCGTGTAAATGAAAGCTCAGAATATTATTTGGAAACGGATATATAGGCTAAAAAAAGGAACATTTTAATCTATTTTTTGTCGTATGAAGAAATGAACAGAAATGATATTTTTAAATCATGGAAAGATATCTCCCATTTTCTTTTTTTATTTGAATTGCATCCAAACATTATTTTTAAGTTCATGACAATAAAATTTGGGGTTTAATAATCTACAGAGTGATTAGAAGAATCTTGGATAAGCCCCTCACTTCGATTGAAATTGTAATGATTAGTATATTTGCACCTCTCGTAAAAGACGTTTTAAAAATACGTATATACATCGTACTTTTATAATAAAATTTAAAAATTTCTTTATTAAAGTTTTTAATAGTGAATTAAAACAATAATTTAGGTAAAATCAATTTCATGGTGATAATACTTTTTAGAATTGAAAGAAAATTAATTTTTAAATTAGGTAATATCCAACATAGAACATGACTAATAGAAAATAGAATAACAAAAGCTAATAAAGCTTCTAAATATGTAATTTAAATAAGGTATAATATTGTTTTTATAGAAAATTTAATATTATATAGAATTAAGATAAAATATTAATTATTAAATATTCAAGTTAAAATTAAAATATAACTGTGATTAAATTTTAAATTTTCGATCACAATAACGTGCTGTTGCAGTTTTGTCAGCTTTCCTTGTGTTTTAAAATATAAATTAAGATTTTTTTTAAAATTATAATATTAAAAAAAGATCAGATCAAGAAATTTATTATTACAATATAAATTATATTAATGCGAATTAGAATATTTACTAATATATGATAATCTTAAATATGCTGCTTAAATAAGTATTAAAAATATATACTATTAATACACAGTAACTTCTTAATTAATGGAATTATAGATTATTCTTTAAAAGATTGATATAAAACTTAAAAAAGAAGTTGATTTAATACAGTGTTTTGCATAAGGCAGACGATTTCAAAATAAAACGACTTAAATTGATTTAAGCCTAATTTTTGGCATTTCGATAACCGAAAATTTGAAAACAAATAAAAACTAACTTTTTTAATATTTAGAAATTTCTCATAAATAAATAAATACGAAAGTACTATTCTTAACGTATAAGCTTTTAAATATAAAATTTTCTAATATGCAAAATTGGTTGCATAAATTTTTAAAAATGATTGCGTAGATTGCAGATAACATATTAAGCAAAATTTATTTTAAAGTACAAATCCAATTAAAATAAAATTTAATTTGAATAATCCATTCGTTATATTACTTTTACAGACTTAATCAATTAAGAAATAAATAAAAACTAATTTTCAGTTAGACAAATAAAAGGTTATGCCAAAATTGTATCAAAAGATTGCAAAGTATGAGCTACCACGCATTGTACAAGGTAATTCCTCTCTTAATAGGGTGTTTCTAAAATATCTTCTGAGGTAATTCCTTGAAATGAACGGAAAAAGATCTCCTTTCAAATATCGTGAAAGCCGGGTAAATACTTTCATACAAGTAACGTAATCTCGCAGTCACTTATTCCGTAAGAATAGGTAAGCGTGTTCTCTTAAGTGTTAAACCCGGTGATCTGGGTGTTATCTGTACACATTGACGGTACAAAGTGAGATTCAAATATGCAATGCTTGGAAAAGTTTCACCGTTGCTTTGGAGATGAAAAGAGGACTTTTGATATATCCGCTAAATAGATGTAGAGATAAATTTTATAATCAAATAAATGGAACTTTTCTGTAATAGGTAGCTTATGATGGCAACTGAGTTAGGAATTGCAAAAGCTCTACAGCTTATTTAGTTGGAAAGAAGGATGAAAAGAAATTTACGCATGAAAATATGAAAGAAATATTTACTTAAAAGAAATTTTATTTCAAAAGCTAAAAAAGTCTCATTTTGAAAGCAGTTACGATTGTAATGTGAATGTTTAAGAAATTAAATATATAAAGTTTAATACATAGGGTGTACATTCTGTAACACGATAGCTGTTTTATAATCAATAAATAGCATGTACCTCCAATTCAAATGCATTAAATGGCGTAGAGAATTATATTTCATGTAACCTAAATCAGATGAAAACACGTACCTTAAATACAAATCGAATTAAATTTTGTAGAGAATTATACTTTATATTATTTAACTCAGATAATAGCATTTATCTCCAATCGAAAACGCTTTAAATGGCATAGATAATTGTGTTTTATGTTTTTTTTTGTAAATCAGATAATAGCTATGTACTACAATTTAAAAATATCTAAAATGATGTAGAGGATTAAACTTTGGGACTTTTTGTTGTTACTTATGGCACTTGCCGTGGAAAAACCCCTGCTGATACAGTAGCAGAATTAAGCCGAAAGAGAGTCTCTTGTTTTTGAAGTAGCGCCATCTAGGGCCAAGAGTACCACTTAGCTACACACTCACTGCATTCGCTTGCACAACCCCTTTTTACAGGGGAGCACAGTCACACATCTCACAGATTGCACACAGAAGAACAACCATGCCCTAACCGGGACTCGAACCCGAGACTCCCAGAACACGAGGAAGATGAGCTACCTCTGTGCCAGAAAGTCGGAAAATTATGTGACTTAAATCAGTGAATTAATGGAGAAAACCTGTGGGTGTAGTTTCCCTAAAACTTTCTCGCAATAAGGATGTTATCTCGAGAACGCCTTCATAGCATAGGCGAACAATAGTGAAAAAAATATTAACATTTGGAGTGAATATAGAATTTTTACTGAATCTATCATGTCATGACTTAGCGAGTTATTTGGCGATTAATCCTGCAAGTGCGGCTAATAGTATCCGAACAGACAGATCTATTTTGTTACAGTCGGATATTTTCCAAAAACGTTTTTTCCGAAATCAGGGAGGTCTTATAAGGGGAGATTCATCAAAATCTCAGGTAGTTTATACGAGGAAATAAAAAATGAAAAAGCTAAATTTTTATACAGGTATAAGTAAGGCCAAATTTTTATACAGCCATGTTTAATAAGTCTCAGTTTTCTATAATCATATCTAGTAAATTCGAATTCTTATGATCGTATTGAGTAAATCGCTCTTAACCCATTAAAATTTTAAATAAAAAAAATATTTATCCTCTTTAGCGACTGAAACTTGCCATGTTATACAATCTTGGTTATCATTTGACCATTTAGAAGGCTTTCTGTACATTAAATATCAAAGAATATTGTTATTATCGCCATGTGAGATGATAGTTCGCCAATTACGGCAACCATTCTTCTTGAAAATTCTGTTTTTTGTTTTTGTATTCACTTTTAGTTGGTGTCTCGTTTGGTTGTTGGCGTTCTATGGTGAGTGTCTTGTAATGCAAAGTATTCAACTGGTTATCAAATATTGTGCAATAGGAATTGGTTTGATCAATCAGAGAGTAAATCAGCACTCATCGACACTTTATTGAAAAAGTGATGTATACATTCCATTTAGTATTCTACACTGTAAAAAGAATCGCCTATCAATGCATGAAGTTTCCACATTGCGGTTGTTCATTAGTATAAAATGCTCGTTGAGGTGGTTAATAATCAAAGTTTCATAACTTGGTCAGTTTTGATATTAATCCTATAGCAACATCTAATGTAAACTTATTCTATAACCGTTTGTCTTCAATAACTACCACGGCTAGCCTTTAACATTATTTATTTGTAGACATTCACTAAACATAAACACATACACAAACAGTTATATAACAAAAGGGACAACATAACGAAACCAGTTAAGACATTTACGAAAAACAAAAGACAATCTTCAATCGAGACGCTCTCTCTATGTTGGCTGGAGGTCGACTAACTGTGGTGGTCTAGGTGGATAGACTGATCTAGGTGGCGCTGATGTTTCCTCTAGGTGACGTTGCCACAGTTCCATTATAATTCATATTTTTGAAATCTAGTAATTTTGCGAACCGCATAAATACTTAGGGTAATTTTCCATTAGCTGGGCGTAAGGGAATTTGGCGGAATTCTACATTATTTGGCGATTTTTTGCTTGCGCCTAACTTTTGGAAACGTACCGTATTCAGATTTAAATTCAAGTGCGGTTAACGAATATTTATTGATTCTATCAACATAATCCTTCCCATTGTTTAAATCGTTTTCTAAACTGAAAGCATATACCTATCCGTATTGTTTAGAAAAATTGTTCCATGACCAATTAATTAGTACCCGAGTTTTTTATGTATTGGCCTGAAATCTTTAATATATCTAGCTCATTTCTATAATTCAAAAATATCGTCATTCTGTTTCCATTTCTATTTCATTAATTTGCAAAAAGAAAATAAATTAATGGTATAAAATAAAATAAAAGTTGTCCTGATGATAAAATTCAATCCAATTTGCATTTTCTGAGCATTAAGACTTTTTGAAATTGGAATTTTCCTATTTTCCATTCAAAACTAAAGAGAAAATTCTGTCCTTTAAGCTATGGGAATGTAATTTCTTTCAGATAACTTTTCATCAATCATCTTAAAAGATTACTTCCGAAATTTAAAATCTCATTTTATTTGAAAAGAAAGTTGACGCATTTCGTTGTCGATAAATAAATGCAAATAATTCAATTTAATGCATTTTTAAACAGATGAAATAAAAAGAATGGGAGAAGAATAACAGACAGCAAACGATTATAATCAAATTTTGTACATTTATTTTAGATTTGCCTAAATGTTATTCGTATGCTCTAAACTGCTGTTAATCAATTGTAAATTCTTTTGCTTTTAAACCCTTTTGCTATAATAATAAGTTTAAAAATGCATTAAACAGTGTCATATTTCTAATTGTTAAAATTTCAAACATTTTCCATATTTTAAACTTTTATTATAGTTACTCACATAACTGGGAACGATTTGTTATCCTCATCATTGAATATAATACACGTCCCTCAGTGGATACTTTCTAACCAATTACAAATTGTAACGAAAATTCTCACAAGTGCGATGCGAAGATGCATTTAAAAATGCAGTCTTGGGTGTTTTTACGAAACTTCTATTAAATACACAAACAAACAAACAAATACAACAAATCAACAACACAAATACAACAACAAATTACAAATACACAACGAATTAACGCTATGCATTCCGCTAATTACGTGTAACAGTGAATCTCTTACGAGAAAGAAAATACGTACTCTCAAGCTAAGATACTAACGCAGTTATTTCACTGAATTAAATCCGCTCCTCTAAGTCTTCGCCTTTTATAGCGTCCCTCTAAAGTGGGAACTCAGAAGCAAAGCGGACGCTTCAGGCGAGTACGGAAATTTCTCCAACATTCAACTACGAACAAATATTTCTTATCTTCCAAAGCCCATTTTAGGGTGTAGTCAAAACCTTTTGGGACCTTAGTATGTCGCCAATGCATCTACATCGCCAAATTAGTCAAATATGGCGATCTTTTGTTAAAAATCCCTTTAGAACCGTCTTTTCCCGTTGATTCGCGATTCCCTTACAACTAATTTTATGCAATTAAACTATTTACAAATATTTACATCGAAATTTACATAAAACTCAGAACATGATGCACCCTTTTGCGAAAAATTGCTATTGAAATCTAATGTAATATGTATCGCTAGCCTTATAAGCCAGATAACACCTATGGTCGACTTTTGGTGTAGTGGCTATGTCACTCAGCTAACATCGCAGGTTCATATCGCTGCCTTCATTCGCTACATTGGTGACCTTGACACGCGTAACTTTCTGATCTGTAGTGGCGCCATCTACCAGCCAGCAAAGCCGTCGCTCACTCGACTCAGCAATCAAATACGAAGCCGTCACTCACTCGACGCACCAAGGAACTCATACGCTCTTTATACACATGGTGCTATCAAAAATGGTTCGTCTCTCTGCCGGCTCACTGGTGGGGGAGTTCAGTGGCGCTATCCTTATAAGCCAGATAACATCTACGATACTGAAGTCGGCTTTTGGTGTAGTGGTCATGTTACTCGGCTACCGGCCTTAGCGTCGCAAGTTCGTACCGCGACCTTCCCTCGCTACAAATAAAACTTTTCATATCTTCAAGGAATACCGAGTCCTCAAAGAGTAAATTAAGATACCTGACAAGATAAACACTATAATGTTACAGGATTTCTAGATGTTGGCTCAAGAAATATGCGACCACCTGGTGGTACGGTCACGGCTCAGGAGTCGGTGGGTTTCAGGTTCGAGACCACCGAAGGACCATTGAGAGGAATCTGGTTCACGTTAAATGCGTTAGGGCTAAACGTCCAAGCGCTGGAGTGGTGTAGAAGCTTTGAGGCGGGTGCCATCTCAGGCGTCGTTCTCGTTATCTGACAGTGGTTCAAAATTACGAGGTCCGTTCCAAAATAAACCTAGTGTTGTTTTAAAATGGAATGTTAGTATAACTAAACCAAACCAAGGGACAGTGAAGTAGGAGTTTCAGCCACAAATGCTTTAATTGACTTAAGTAAATGTATGTTTTATTGTTTGAAACAGAGATGCACAACCTATGTCTTGCGGGCCAAAACTGGCCCGCGCAGTCTTTGAAGTTGATCCGCAAATGTTGTTAATAAATTAAGATTAATTTAAAATGAAATGAAAGTTTTTCAAATAAACAAGGGGGAAAAATCTGATTCGAAAACGATTCCACATCGGAATAAATAATTTACAGTTCTTCATCAAGTTTATTTACTTTTTATCACGCGGCTTTTCAGTTTGCTCACTTCATGGCTACCTGCGAGTATGAGTTTTCGTATAGGAGAAGCTCGCGGATGTGAAAAATTTCCACACATGAAAATGCAGTATGAGAATCTAATTCAAATTCTGTTCAATCCATTTGATGATCAATTTTCAGATTTCTTGAAAAGTGCCTGACAAAAATTGATTCATTTTTTCTCTCCATTTTCTGTTGATATAAAACTAGTGGATGATAGAATGCAGTTAACCTTGATTTATAGAATTATGATTTTAAAAAATCAATTTATAAAATTTGTAATATCGGTTTTTCTTTAAAGACTTACCCGTGAAATTTTCATGCTTAAAGCAAAATGCAGCTGCTTGTGCAACTTTCTTTGGCCGCATTTATATTTGTGAGAAAACTTCCTCACTAATGAATTTAAAAAAAATCAAAAGTAAGAAATAGAATAGTAGATGAGAGAACCCTTCTGCTATTCTATTTCTTTTTTTGTTCTACATATTGCCACAACCAATCTTAACCAAATATAAAATCAATGACTTCAAATATTCAGTCCTAGCCACCTCATTAATTTTTGCTAATTTTGATAATTGATTGTTTTTTCATAACATTTAAATTGTGTTCTCTGTATAATTACAAAAATGTTTTCCTCTCTTATTCTATTTCATGTTTGCCACCTGTTTAGCAGAAATTCTTTTTATTTGTGGTAAGGTATTTCAGTCATATCTATAATGTTTGTGTTTCATTCATTCATTGCATAATGTAGTGCATGAGTAAAATAAGTAAAGTAATTATTTTAATTCATGCGTATTTCTACAAAAAAGTGTTTTCACGTTTATAACCTGTTTTAACATCCACGTGCTGCTTTGACCCTTGACGTGATTCTTTTTCATATTTTTGGCCCCTCATCCTGAAAAGTTTGTGCATCCCTGGATTAAAATAATAAATAAATGAACTGAATTAGTAATTTTTGAGTATCACTACTTAAGACGACTTTACATAAGTCAACTAATCATTTGGAGGAAGACTTGCCATCCAAAATGAATGGAATTTGCTCGAAGCAACCATGAATAGAATAGAACCATTAATAGAACCAAAATTCATTGAATAAAAAGTTAGCAATTTATTCGTGTTAGGAAAATTTCAAGAAATGAAAAGCATTCTGAAGAAATAAGAAAGAATAAAAAAATATATTTTGGATTCATTTTGACACTTTTTTCCCAAATTTACTTATCAGCATTTAATTGTACAGGATGTCCAAAAAGTTCCCGTACTAATGATTTGTGAATTTATTTTACAAAAACAACAAGTTAAAAAAGAATTATTTTTACGCCAATGATAAAAAGCACTTTTAACATAACTAAGGAAAAGATACTGAACTTACATTTATAATAAATGTTCAAAATGTCCACCCCTTTCTTGAAGACAAAGCTGAACTCGTTTGCGCATGTTTTTCTAAACGCGTTTTAACATGCTAGGAGTGATTTCTTGTATCCTTTGGGTAACTGCGATTTTCAAATCATCTATTGTTTGAGGATCCCCTTTATAAACTTTGTCCTTTAAATATCCCCACAGAAAAAAGTCCGGGAAGATCAGATCAGTGGATTGAGGTGGCCAAAGATTTTTTGAGATAGGTCGATCGCCGAAAAAAGCTTCAAACATGTCCATGGTTTTATTACTCGTATGGCAAAATTTAATATACTTGAAAAAATCATGGACAATGAGTTTTTAAAATTGGAGTACGAGAACTTTTTGGACACCCGGTATTAATATGTTCATCATCTGTAAATTGCAAAACTACGAAAAAAATAACTTTAATACATAACTTTTTAAATTTGATATTTAGTTATCTTCCTTAATTAGCGTGAAATATTTTACTTTTAAATAAAAATGATAATAAGCACAAAATATAAATTTAAGATTAATCCAGGATTTTTTTTTCAATCGTGCAACGAATCTGCATTCGGTAATATCCAGGTTTAATCAGGTTATTGGTGCATTCAATTTAAACAAATATGTTCTTCGATAAATAAAAAAATAAAAAGAATCCATGACATAGACCAGTTTCACTCCAAAATTGAATTTAATCATTTTCTTGCGGAATTCGACCGACAATGCCTGCCTACTGAACCGTATAATCGAAGGATGTAGCTGTCTGTATGATTTTAGAAATATGTACCGGGATATCGCTGTTTATTCTTTGCCATACGACAGGAAATTAAACTAATAAAAACATCATCCTTTCAAAATTATTATCACATCGTCTTCTTTTTTATTTTTGAAATCAAGTGATGCGTCTAATTTATCAGAAAAACCTAATCGCAAATGCTGACATGAATCGCTTGAATTATTACAAACAAGCGAAGATTTATTTTTATTGCCAGTGGAAGTGGAAAAAAGATAAAGATATCTATCAATTTGTTTTATATTTTCCAGCTGTTATGAATGTATTTCAAAATCCATATGCAATTGTGGATTTCCCTTTCATAATTCTATACATAGTAGAGGTATACTACATATTATTCAATTTTTTTATCAGCATAAATGATGAATGATTTTGATGACTAGTTCTATTTCTTTTTGTTATTAATTATTCCTCCTACCAACTAATGGCAGTCATGTAGTAGTGTTTTGCTTTCTTATATACGTAATGTAGAGAATAATACAGTTATCTTCAAAAAATTCGAATGTGATTTTTTTCACAAATCTGCATATTCTGGATTTCCATAGTTCGAAAAAATTATTTTTAGATGTACATACAAAAATGTTATATAATCCATATTAATTTTTAAATTGGATTAGAAGTGAGTCGTTGCCGAAATTCGTGAGGGAAACACATATTGGCTTTTTAATTTCGTTTTTATTCCAGCTTTAGAAGTACGCAGCGCAGCACACAACACAGCCGTATTTTTACATGGCGGAAAAGGGTTAAAATAAATGACTAAACAACTATCTCTGGTCTTATATACTATGATATTATCATAAATCACACACGTGTAGATATCTGAAAAGAATTCTTATACAGTTGACCTTTAAACAAATGGAACGCAGGTACTTTTTAAAAGAATCTATTTAATATAAATGATTCATTATTTATCGGTTGATTTATATAGTGTATAGGCGAAAGTGCCATATTTGGCCATAATGCGGCAAGCATTATTATTTATCGAAAGAATCCTCTAAAAGAATATTTCCACCAGTGATTTATTATCCGTTCACTCGGCAAGTGAACTCAATTGCGCATTACCTTCATAATATTTATTTGATTTATAAAATAGGAAAGGTGGAATGGATCAGGAAACAAGAGAGCATTTAGAAGGAAAGTATTATGGTTTAAATTAAGACAAAAATTTAGAAATTAATCACATTTAAAATTAAAGTTTAAAATATCATTACGTATTGCTACAAGCGGGCGAGCGCCGCGATAGTGCACCGAAGGAGAGAGCGTTTGTGACGGTTGACGAGGAGCTTGGTTCTAGCCGACTTGATTTGGCGAGGGGAATATTCTGGTGGCCGCAAGCTTCATGTGCTGCTGGACGTTTGTTCGCTCGGCTATGTAAGGGACTGGTTGCCGCAATTTGGATTTAATACAGAATTAATCAAAGTTTCAACATATATTTATGAAATTTTACGATTATTTTAACAAGAAATTAATAAATATTTTGAAAGAATAATTTCTCATTACTTATTATCATTCAGAACATGATGTTGTCTTTGGGATGAGGTTTTTGACGTCAACAAATATCAGTAGCAAAAAATAAAAATTTTATTATCTGCACGAGCATCTCAAAAAATTAACTTTTAATAACGCGTTTCTATTGCATTCACAAAAGCTCTAATAAAAAAAATAAGTTAATTATTACAGTAAATAAAACCTAGAAAAGTGTCATTTTGAGCACGTGATTATATGAAATGAAATAAATAGGAAACGTGAACTTGCACGAGCGCGTGGTGCTTGGCCGTTCAAGAAATGATGTTCTGACTTGATACATTGAAGTATGCATAGCTGATTTCATTTTAATCTTTATTTACCATCACGATAGAAACAAAACGATGCAATATTTTGTTCATCATAGAAAACATACGTGATAGGTAAAACTTCTGTTGCATTATCTCCAGAAATAAGTGAATTTTTATCAATGACTGAAAAAAAATGTCTTTTCTATCATCTCTATTTTCTGTCAGTGCCTATTGACATTGAATATTTATGTTTTCATCAAATAC
>JAOUZG010037308.1:3029574-3065045 GCA_026289955.1 Argiope argentata
TCTGTCAGTGCCTATTGACATTGAATATTTATGTTTTCATCAAATACGAAGTTGAAGTCCATAAACAGAAAAAACATAATACATAATACATTTTTATATGTTATGTGACGTTGCGGAAAAAGGAAAAGCCATAACCAACGAATGGTAGTTCTTCAATGAGTGGAAAGCTGGGGTAATTCGAATTGTTTGCTTAGGTCAAAGTTGACCTCGAAATCCGCCTTGAAGGCATAAGACAAGGGCATTGCTGCTTAGGGATGTATGTTTCGTGGTCTGTTTTCTTCATCTTATGCAATACTTTTTATTGACTTCATATTCTAAGCTAGAAAAAAAAGTCGTCTGCTTCAGTCGAACGTCTATTCAATGAGATATGGTTTGGCTGTATTCCAAAAGTTGTTTATGGTTGGGTCTGAGCTAAATTCGAATGTTTTTTGCAGGATGTTTACGAATGATTGTTTTTTGTTCAGTCTTTTTTTATTTTGGTTTTATGCTTTGATTTTTTTTTTTTGTTTAATTGTTGCGCAATATGAATGTGACCAATAAAACGACATTCAAAACATTTCCTATCATCGGAAAATGTAATGCTAATTTATGCAGCAAAAGTTTAAAAACTAAACTAAGTGTGAATTATTTTTCAATTATTTGTTTTTAATGTGATATTCTCTGTACATTACCTTTACTTATAATAAAGCACAATGTGTGTGTGTGTGTGTGTCTGTTGACGATGTACAGGCCAGACCGTTCAGCCTACAGCTACCAAATTTGGAATATGTATACCTTGGGTGCCAGGAATGTGCACCTCGGAGCCCTTTTTTGAATTTTTAATTAAAATTTTAATTAATTAAAAAATAAGCCACATTTTGACGTTTTTTCGCTATAACTTCCGAAAATATTACAGCAAAAAGTTGTTTTTTACATCACGTTAAAGCGCAAAAAATTAGCTTTTCAAAGATACTAATATTTTGATATATAAATTAAAACTCTATTTTTAATGAATTTTTAAACATTTAATTTAATCGTATTTTTTTCAACAATTTATTTCGCATAAAATTAAAATAAAATTTTATCTTCTCGAGGATCCCAAAAAAAAAATCAGCTTTTAATAAAATGTTGCCATCACATTTTCAGAAGTTCAGATTTAAAAAAAGTTAATGACTACCAAAAATAAAACAGAAAAATATAATTTTTATCACGTGATTTTGTGAAATGAAATAAATAGGAATCTTGAATCTTGAAAGAAGTAGGGTATTGGGATTTATAGCAACAGTGGCTGTTATCCCCTGTTTCAAATACTTAGAATACTTAGAACAAAATATAAATTAAACACAAGAGAGCGTGCACGCACAAAAACGCACAAAGTTTCAGTCAGTTAACAGTTAATGAAGTCTGTTCAAACAGTTGAATGAAGCTGCAGTGAGTCCGCTGATAAGATTTTGAACATTTCCAGAAGTTCCAATGGAAAGAAGAGGTACAAAAAGTCAGAGCAATTTAATGTGGTAAAAAAAATTAGTAGATGTTGAAATGCTTCAACGCTTGAAGAGAAACTTGAAGATTGGCCTTGTTTGCAGTTATTTTACCCAGAACATTTTTGAAGGAGATATCGTGTTTATCTAATTGGAGAAATGTCTACAATTTGTCTCTATAATATGAATACTTTTTGCACGAGAGAATTATTTGTTCAATATCATTTAAGCTATTACATTCATGACAAAGAGGATCATTATGAAGGTTAAAGCGGTTTAACAATCCTGGTGTTATAATGGTTTTGCTGATTAGTCTGGCCAAGACAACATCTTCCCTCCGATTTTTGGACCAGGGAGACAGCGCTTCAATGCTTGGAATGTCACCTAAAGAAATGAAATATTTACTATTTCTATAATTATTGATTGTGATCTGATATGTCTCTTTCTTGAGTTTTGAAATAATGTCTTCAGGTGAGATCCATTCAATCCATGGTGTATTTTCTGTAACTTCTTTGGCTAAGCGATCTGCAAGCTCGTTCCAGGTTATATTCGAATGACCAGGTATCCACAGGAAGGAAATTTTTTGATTTAATTTGGTTAAAGATTCAACTTTGGATGCTATACGTTTGATAATTTTTGGCGACTGAAGCGAAATGTTCTTCAACGATGTGAGAGCAGAGAAGCTATCTGTAAGAATCAAACAATCTTTTCCAGGGATAACAAGAACCTCCAATGCTTCAGCAATGGCTAAACTTTCAGCAGTAAAAATGGAATTCACAGGATGGACTCGAAACATGAATTTTTGTTTAGAAGAAAAACCAGCAATTGAAGTGTGCTGGAGAGTTTTGGATGCATCAGTAGCAATAATAAAATGATCAGGAAAGCAATTCCGAATACATTCATTAAAGTAACTATTAATTTCTATCAAAGATAGATTTTTATTTTGGAATTTAAAATCCGTGAGAAAAATTTGAAAGTTTTTGAGCTAGTTATAGGGTTTTCCGGCAAGATGATAAATTGGTTGGTAGAAGCATTAAAGTTCTTGAGAATAAGGGAAGTACATTTTTTGTCTTTGGTGGTTAATTTAATTTCCCGATTATTTTGGGAGTGTTCTTTTAGAAGTGGAGAGTGTACACCATTAGCTATTTGCTTGATAAAAAACTGGGAAGCTAGTCGCTTTATTTTTTCTGAAAGAATTTCCTGAGAAGCAATTTTCAAAAGTACAATATTCGGGGTCCATTTCAGAAGGCCTAAAGCAATTCTCAGAGCTATAGTTTGAATCGAGTTGCATGCTTTAAACTGTGTTTCGGAAAACCTGTTGATTATGGTGCAACCGTAGAAAAATATGCTGAAAATACTATTATTTGTAATATTGATAATATCTTTAGTTCTGGGGCCATAGTTTTTTGATGCGAATATTTTGAGACCATTTATCTTTTTAAGTGCATGATTTCTAAGATTTTTAAAGATAACTGCGTTTTGATTCTTTTTAGAAAAATGAATGCCAAGAAATTTAATCGTTTCATTCCATTTTAAGGGGTGTCCCGCATAAGAGATGCGTGGATAATTTGTAATCATTTTCTTGGACAATTCAGTTATTGCACTTTTTTCTGGAGTAATTTCTAGTTTCCAATAATTGCACCATTTGTATATGTTTTCCATAGTATTTTGTATTTTTTTGATACTGATTTCCCAGGAATGATGGCTGCAGAAGACAAAAATATCATCCGCAAAGAGAGTACATTCGACCCCTTCTTCTACGGTTTCATGAAAATCATGCATAAAGATGACAAAAAGAATTGGTGAAAGAACACTGCCTTGAGGTAGCCCTTTTTTCAGAGTTCTGTTTCTAGAAATGGAATGTCTCCAACGAATCTGGAATGTTCTGTCTTGCAGGAAGTTGAACAACCACTTTGCCATGTTGCCTGTTATACCAAGTTGTAAGCATTTAAAAATAAGGCTGTCGATATGAACAGAATCATATGCATTTTTTATATCAAGATTCACAGCAAAGAAGTATTTTTTTTGTTCGCAAGCTTCTGTGATTTTTGCCTGAATATTGTAAACTGCAGTTTGGTTATCTCTGAAGGGTATGAAACCATGTAAACTATTGTGCAGTTTTTTGTTACAAATTAAGTAGTGAGTAATGCGTTGAGTGAGTATACGTTCAAAGACTTTGCAAAAAACAGAGGTTAGAGCAATGGGCCGATAGGAAGAAATTTTGGTTTTGTCTTTGTTAGGTTTCGGAATCGGAATAATTAGAGCGTGTTTCCATTGTTTAGGGATGTCAGCTGAATCAAATTGATGTTGATACAATTTCAATATAATTTGAATTTGGTCGTTGTTCAGATTTTTGAACCAGATGGCCGGAATATTGTCAGCTCCAGGAGTAGAATTTTTAGTTTTGTGGATTGCTCTCTTAAGTTCCCAAATTTCGAATTTGCTATTGAGAAATGAATTTATTCCAGAAAAGTCCAAGGGAATAGGTTCAATATTTGTATTTCGATTAGAAAAATTCTTTGCAAATAATTCACTCTGTTGTGCAGGATCGCATATATACCGGCTGTTTTCTATAATAATGTTGTTATGCTTAAAGTTTGGATTTGTGTGATTAGAAAGTTTATTTATAATTTTAAAGAACATTTTTGGGTTACGAGATATTGTGCAGATTTTTTCCCAATATTCTCTTTTAGCTTTTTTAACGTGAAAACGAAATCGACTTGCATATTTTTTGTGTTTCACCCAGTCTGATTCAGAAATTGTTCTGATAGCTTTTTTCCGAAAGTGCTTATTGAGCTTTTCATAATTATGGCAAGAAATATTCCACCAAGGAGGATAAGGCTTATGCGACAATAGTTTAACTGAGGTATTTTGGGTTATTATCTTAGTTGCGTTCACCGTAATTTCTTCAATGGAACATTGGTTGGTATTATTAAAAAAATCTTGTGTTTGTTGCTTGATCCTCGTCCAATTAATTGTTTTTAAGTTGCGACTTACATTTTCTATGCCCGACCAGGAAATAACAATTGGGTTGTGATCGCTATCAAAAGTTGAATCCATTACATAGCAAGAAGTTTGATTATGAATATCAGATGAACAGAGAGTAAGATCTAAGATATTTTGAGTTCTTAAAGAACTGTGCGTGGGAATAGTTGTATTGAGAATCATGAAATGTGAATAAGTTAGCCAATCTACGAAATCGTTACTCAGAGCCGTTGAATGGGTAGCTCCCCAAAGAGCGTGGTGCAAATTAAAATCACCGAAGATGAAAGTAGGTAGAGTTAAAGAATCAAAAAAATATTTTGCTTGATTAATATCAAAACCTTGTGGAGCATATAAATTAATAATGTTAAATTTGGTATTCTGGAACTGTACTTCGACTGCCAAAAGTTCAAGATTAAAATCTTCTGTAATATTGCTGGGGATAATTCTTCCGGACATGTTATCAGGAATACCAATTAGGAGACCACCACCCGGTCTACTTTTTCTGTGTGTGCGGTAAAAAATTTTGTTCGGATGAGAAAAAATGTCAGTTTCGGAAAGGAAAGTCTCTTGAAAGACCCAAAAAGAAGAGGTAGAAAAGGGAGGAATTGAAAGCCACAGTTTTTTCCCTTTAATTCCTCTGCAATTCCATTGTAGAAAAGTCATTTACAAAGACAGTCAAAAAGAAAAAAAAAGGAAACAGCACCCATTTTAGGATGCTAAGGACGAAAAGCAAAAAAAGTGTTCGAATTTAAACAAGTGGCAAATTGAACAAAAGACATTGAAATGGAGAAAGCCAACAACAAAAAAAAACAGTGGAAAAAGGTGAAAAAGAAAAAGGAAAAAAGACACACGCACAAAAAAAAGAAAACAAAAAAACACACAAGAGGAAAGGGGGGGAAAAGGAAAAAAAACAAGAATTAGCCAAGAGCACCTGTATCCAATTGCATTGGAGTAGCAGATACTTTACGATTCTTCTCTAAAGCTTTTTTCTTTCTTGATGGAGAAAGATTTTCGCTTCCAGGATTACTCATTACGGTTACGTTACGCGAGAAAGTTTCAACCAATTTTTCGAACATGCCGAGGATGGAGTTTAGTTGCTCTTCCATTTTGAGTTGAATTGATTGGATAATTGAGTCAATTCTTTCATTCATTTTATTGAGCATATTTTCCATTTTTTCATTTATTATTTCTTCGAAATTTTTTATAGGTGCATTTATTTTTACAGTTGCTGCGTAGCTAGATTTTTTTGACTGAATATAAATTCGTCTAGCCTCAGCTGTTGTAATATGATTTTTACATTTTAGCTCTAAGATTTCCTTTTCTTTAATAAAAAATGAACATCCTCTCGATGTGGCTGAATGCTCGCCTTTACAGTTTACGCATTTTTGCTGTGATTGGCAGACGCCTGCGTGAGTGTCGCCACACAGATGACAAATCTTTTGATTTTCACATACCCTTGAAGGGTGCATGAAACTGTAACAATTTGTACATTGTCGCGGATTGTCAATGAAAAGTTGCACTTTTTGATTTGTGAACCAAATCTTAATGTCCATCGGCAAGCGTGTTCCTAGTTTCGTGATAAGGACGGGTGATGTTTCCCGAGAATCATTTTGTTTTAGGAATCGCCTCATTTCCACAATTTCTATTTCATTATTATTTTTTAATTCCTCGGCAATTTCTAGCAGTGAGACTTTTGTGGGGATATCAAATAGGAGAAAGCGAGAGGTTATATTTTCCCATATGATGTCTGTCGTAACTGGAATGTTTAATAATATATCTAAGCTGAGTAGCTGTGCTGCACAAACAGGATCCTGTGTAGTAAACATGATTTTCCCTTTGAGGGTAAATTTCATGTTTAATATATTTGCATGCCGATTTATTTTCTCTTTTATAAAGCTTTGTAGCGTAAACGGATTCATTTGGGGAATTCTTGATTTAGGATCTGCATTTGTCATTACAATGTTAATTTCTTCATATTCACTCTGCCCAAGACGTAAATCCAGTTCTTTTGTGGATTTACCACACTTAAAGAACTTTTCTGACATTAAGGATTGCATCGTGCTTACAGGATAGAAATTAGCATCTTCTACGGCAATAATCTTTGAATGGCTCAGATTTACAAAATTTCAAAAACAGTCAACAGGAAAATAAAAGAAAGAAATGGACAGGTCTCACCTGATTTTAAAGTCCTATGTCTACCTCCAGTTGAAAAAGGAATTCCAAATAAACAATGGAAATAAGAACAAATACTTTTTGCTTCAAAAAATCAGCACAAAAAACACTTTCGAATGCACGAAAAAACAAATTTTATCTTCTCGAGGATCTAAAAAAAATCAGCTTTTAATCAAAAATAAATAGGAAATGTTATATTTTTTAAACAATAAATGCAAGAGAAAAATTTTCTTGATCGTTTCCAGTATCAAAGTTATTAATTCAATTAAAGAATTAAAAATACAAAGTAAAAACATATTACAAAAATGCGACAGTTAAAACTGAAAAAGAATTTTTATAAAAGCACCAAACGATAATCTTCTGAGAGCGAGATTAATTATTTAAAAATAAGAAATCTTAAACGAACTTTGAAAATGACGTTATTTTAAAGAAACGACGAACAAAAAGCAATTGATAATCAGTAGTAATAAAATATTTTTGCATTTTTTTTTAATTTTTAAAACAATAAGACATGCTTTGAATTATTACTTTTACTTATGTGAAGACGATATTTTGCGCAAATCAAAGAATTCGCCTTCGTGATTGTAATTTATCTCCGCATTTTAATGAATCATGCGAAATAAAAACGCAACTGCTTTCAACGAAGCAAACGTAATATTAAAGCTATACTGGTAAAAGCAGGTCAGCTATTTGAAAATTATCTTCTTTCAAATAAGCATACGTAATAATCAATAATGCAAAATTTGTAAAAGCATATAAAACTATTCGGAGACCTCAAAACTTTCATCATGTTTTCAAATGAGAAAAAATAAATCAACTATCATTCCAAATTAAACATATAAAAATGCCATTTTCGGCGCGTATCTGTATAAAATGAAACAAATATGAAACATGATATTTTTGGAAAATAAATGGATGGAAACGTTTTCTATGATATTTTACTATACATATATTACTAATCCAATTAAACAGTTTTACTTAAGGCAAATATGGCTTAAGATCTACAAGGCATCTTCTGTAATCGGAGTCCAAGATCTAATTTTTTAATTTTTTTGGGAGAGACATAAATTTCTTAGAAATTGGTCTGAGTGAAACATATACTTAGTAGATTGAAGGAAAAAAATGCTGATGAATTAGATTTTTACATACATCATCTGCTCTGTGAATCATATTTAACAAAATATCCTTGAGACAATAAGTCTGTAAAATAAAAAAAGTGGTACTCCAATAAACTAAATCAATCATCAAATCTGATCGATCTATGAAAATTTCAGTATAACTGTTCGATAAAAACTGGCGATTTTAGATCACTTTATCAAGATATCAAAGAAGCCAATCAGAGTTAATGATGATTGTTCTAAACTTCCAATATTCAGAACTGAATAAATCAGCCAGATTTGAAGAAGATAAAAATGCTTATTTATTTATTTAGAATTGAAATATTAAGAAAATTTTACGAATATTAATATATAAGACCAAAGGAATTTAAACCATAATTTTTATATATGTTTATAAACCTAAAAAAATGTTATTATTGACAGCATTTATATACATCTAAAAATAAAATTAAAAACTGAAGGTTTCAATTAACCTGTGAAATTTTTGCTGAATAATTCCTTGAGATCTTATAAATTATAAAAAAAAATTATTATGTTTCAATTTCTGTAGTGAACATAAAAATTCAATGTCGAACTCTTCTGCTTTCAGTTCTTAGTTTTATTTAAAGACATGCTTAGATTGAGTAAAGAAGTCTTTATATTAATTGAAGTTTCTTCATTTTCAACTTAATTTAAAAGTGAATTTTACGTGTACTGATAGAAAATCAGAGAGAGATACGGACTTCAAATATAGGACTGCTTAAGGCCTACATAATAGTATAAGTGATTTATATGACTATCGAAATTTGAAGCTTAGAAATATTTTGCTGAAAAACTATTATATAAAAAAATGATTTAACCCTTTAGTCGGCATTAATATTGGTGAACCGACTGGTCGCTAAAGGCGGCTAGTACGAAATAAAAATAATCAAAATATAAAATAGGAAAAGAAACGAATTCAATAATTGCTCTTCAAATATATTATTAATCGTCTGTTTTTAAGCTTCTTTTTTTTGTCTTTAATTAATATTGTGCAATGTATTTTGATAATAGAGCTTCCACAATTTTCTTGTTCTTCAAGAATAAAAAAAGTTACAAATTATGTATAAAATTAATTTTGAAAAAATGTATTAAAATGAAAGAAATTGAATAGAATTAAAAATTGTGACAAAAATAATTATTTAAAATTTTATGAATGCTGTAAGAGCATTTTTAAGTGGATAATTTTTTCTGGTGATATTAGGGAAAACATCAAAATCTTGTTTATTTTTTATAAAGTTTAAATAAATGTAGAGATTTAATTAGTGGCCATCAATTTAGTTTTATTGCATTGTGATAGATGGCACCATAGGTTCTACTAATCCAAAGCTCTGGGTCACATGACTGTAAACAGTGAACTATTGGCATTCTAGCAAAAGGATTAGAGGTAGAAAGTTCTTCATCATGTATAGATGAGTACTTAAAAATCTACGCTATGGCGCCATTAGTTTTGCCATTTCGTGGCATCTGCTTTATTCTAACTCTTATGTAACTAACCTTTACTGTCATAATTGTTAATGTCATTTTAATTTTGTCACTTGTAAATAAACTATATGTTTTTTTTCTTTACTGTATCAGTACCCTAGACACTAGTCCAAATGGGATTTAATGGGCATTTTGTCCCACCCAGTCGTACATAAATGTTGCTGAAAATTAAAAAATAGTGAATATAGTTCATATGCTAAATGTGAGCTATATTTATTGTTATTAACCAGCCATTTTTGGTGACAAGTTGTTTACTGGATTAATGGTCCTTATGTTTTGATTTAAATATTCCGTGTAAGCTAGTATTATTGACTTCATCAAAATATTTTGAAACTTCAAATTTTGAAAACATATAATACATGTTATTTTAAAATCCTTGGGATGATTTGTTCATTGTGCTATATATTTCCCTAATTTTCTATCTCTTATCTTCATGTATCTAATTGCATACAGAGAAGTAAAAATATTTTTAATTGGATGCTTTCCTAAGTTTCTAAAGCTGAACAATAATTTTATGTACAACCAAATTTCAAAACTCTTACTAAAATTGCATTTTGTGCTAAAACATATTAAAACTGGGAAAGTTAGCCACGTCTTCTAATCTTGATCTTTAACTATTTAAAAAATGCCGGGATCAAATAAAAATGGTGAGAATGAAAAACGATTTGTTGAATTTAGGAACTAAGGATATTGTTCTAAAACATGTTTCAAATATCATTTAATTTACTCGCAACTAACAAAAATTATTCGTCCTGAAGTACGTAACCTTCTTGACAAGTTGACGTTTTGCTAAACTATTATTATTTTTATTTAATATGCTTGATGTTTCATCAGGTATCTATACTACTATTATAAATGTGGGAGTTTGGATAATGGGGTTCAATTATAAGGGAGGGATGGGGATGAAATTAAGCGCATAGATAGATTATAGTTTACAGAAGAACATAGGCTAATCTTTATTCCGGTTAATTGAGTGGTTAATTTTTTATTAAATAAAAACTAATTTTTCCACCAAAAAACAAAATAAAAACTGAAAACATCTGCCTGGGCTTTTTGAATCGTTTGTTTTTATTTTTTTATTTCCGGTATTCTTTTAATATAATCTTATCTAATGGAATTCTTTGTGATTTATTGTAGGATTTCAGGGCAGAAAGCCTTTTTCATCAGAACAAAAAATTTTTAAAAAAATCGAATCGTTTGTTTTTATTTTTCTGTTTCCGTTTTTCATTTTAATATTATCTTACTATTCTAAAGGAAGGTTTAATAATTTTTTTTCTTACGCTCTTCTTGTGTTAATATGATTCGATATTTCCGGTTCATTTTTCTTGATTTTTTTTTCTTGCTGCACATATTCCTTTTGCCTATTTTCATCATTTTCGATTAAATTTTTAAAAGTACTTTATAGTTTCAAGTACATAGCTTTTTAGTAGTTTTTTTCCCCACCTTAGTGATTGATGTTAGACGTTTTCGACCAGTTATTTCAAACTATTCTGTTTATTTTCGTATTGCATGATAAATTTAAAATTAAACATTTTTAATTAATAGATCTTTTGATTCCTTCAGAACTGCCTTTGAATAAAAATAAAATATAGGAATTGAAATTAATGTTCTAATCATTACGTTACCCCAGCTGTTGCTTAAAATTCACGTCTTTGCGTTGCTCCAATTGACGTTGAAAATTTATGCATGCACAATATTTTGATAATATTTTACATTGTGATTAGACTGTCAGTTCTCACATATATACATCTAAATTTCCACGAGCACGAAGTCGCGGGTAGGAGCTAGTCTTTTATAAAAGCGTTAAAAATTTGTATTTAAACCAATTTTGGGGAAGTTAACACTGATTTTTGTATTTGCCTTCACATGTGTCCTAGTGCTATTTTATATCTTTAGATACGGTTTTCACAAATATAAAATATGATAGAACTTTCATGTGAAAAACCATAAAATAAATGTTAACATATATTTTTATTTAAATTCGACAAAATAATTTCTCCGTGTGTTCTGCAGCACTTGAACTATAGAATAGCTAAACTATTTATTTAAAAATATTTCTTGGCACAGGCGTATTCACACAGGGACGTCCTGGCACAGGGGTATTCACCCAGATATGTCCTGACACTGGGATATTCACACGGAGACGTCCTGGTACAAGGGTATTCACACAGAGACGTCCTGGCACAAGGGTATTCACACATGGATGTTCTGATAAAGGGTTATTCACACACGGACGTCGTGGCACAGGGGTATTCACACAGGGATGTCCTGGCACATGGGTAGCATGTCTCCCCTGTGATTTGGGAGTCCTGCTTTTGTCATGGTTGTTCTTCATCTGTGAGATGTATGAATGCGCCTTCCTATATAAAGGGTTTGGGCAAGCAAATGCAGTGCGTGAGTAACTAAGGCTTACACTTGGTCCTGTTTCTACTTAAAAACAAGAGACGTTCCCCTCGACTTTAAATCACTGACTGTGTCATCGAGCTTGTCCATGGCTAGAGCTATTAGAAACAATAACAACAAAGAAAAAAATCGAAAATAACGTATTATCTCATTATTGAACTCTAATATTTAAAGAATGAATAGAGCTAAAAATTAATTTTTAGTTTAGGAACCAGATAATATAGTGCTTAAACTATCTGCAAATTTTAAGCAAATCATTTGATAAATCTCTTTAAACCTCGTTTTAGCCCCTACCCCCTCAAAAAAAGCCCCTTGTCGAATTTTTTAAAAGAGTATCTTAACTGGTATAGTTTGGTTTCATAGCGTGTGTTTTATTCAAACTTTTTTATATAAATATTCGAATTTATAACAGTTTTGGAATGTTTTTCAAAAAAAGACTCATTCCTAACGTAGCTACTTACCTTATCATTAGCATTATTGAATTGATAAGTTTCTGAATTTAATTATTATGTGAATATATTTTTATGCTCTAATATGTTCCTTAATTACGATAAAAAATGTTTACATAAAATTTTACATAAATTTTATTTAATTAAAATTACAAATAATAAAAAATTTAGTAACAAGATCATATATTAAATTTTGTAATATACTAGAAGTATAATTTTCAAAGTTTTTACATTTTTATACATGTTGATATTTAGACAAGCAGACGCTGAAACTTTTTATGGATTTAGCTCAAAAATTTGATATATTTCTACAAATTTTACCGCTGCACCAAACTATGTACCAAATTTTATCCATGAAGCTTTTAAGTTTTATAGTTAAGTTCACTAGTAGTCAGATAGACAAATAAATATACTTCTTCTGAATGGAGATTCTCCAAGATTTTGCTTCAAACTTTGCACATTTTTTTTCACTGTATCATTTTGTACACCAAATTATATCTTTCTAGCTCTATGTTACCGTTCATAGAAATACATACAGATATAATTTCGAAGATGCGTTTTATAGAAATCAAATTAATAAAAACAATTCAAACAAAAGAGAGTAATAATTAATTTTTATTTAATAATAAATTATTTAGTGAAAATCACTGATATATATAAAAATTAATAAAATACCACTAGATTACTTAGATTAAAATTTTGAGATATTGAGATAAAACTTTGTATACACGAGTAAAAACTGCATTTTCTTTAAAAGCCAGCTGCTAAATTTTAAGAAAAATCGAATAAAAACCAAAATATTACTTAATAACAGAACTTATTCTTCTTTAGCGGCAGAATTAAATAAAAATCACCGGCTAATCACTAAACCTAAAAATGGCTAAGTACTCTACAAGAGAATCACTAAGAATTGTACAAATTAATTATTGAAAAAAGTAATCATTATACTTCCTTTTCGTTTCTTTTAAATAGAAAAACAATAACTATTTTGATCAAAATTTGAGGCTAAAAGTATATATATTTGCAAAAATAAATATCTAGAAGGTAGCAAACTCATAAGTTTGATGTTCTTTCTTATAGAATTTTTTTGCGAAATTTTGTTAATCATTGTCGACCGTTGAAGAAAATTGTAGTTAATTCAAATAATTTTTATAAGATTTGCCAGATAATATTTCCCAAAAAATGTAAGACTGGTTGAATGCGTAAAATTTTTATTTTAGTCACAAGGTGTATTTTGATAATGATATAAAATTAGTATATCTAAAAATCGGGACATTAAATCAATAGAAACATACAATATTATGATTAAAATTATGATTAACTGCATTAGTTTTGTAATTTTAAAGCAGTGAGTGCTACAAAATTTAAAGTTCGGTGTTTGATATAAATAAAAAAAATCATTCCTTGATTAAAATTTTCTAATCAATTTTTTTCTTGGCTAATTGTTTCGGATTCTATACGAAATAATGAAAAACAGTAAACTACTTCGTAGTGTTGTGAAGATTTGTTTTTCGATTTGGAATTTTTTTACATAAATATGTAATATATATTCATTTTTTCTAATTTTGTTTGGTAGATAGGAAAGTCGATTTTTCTAGCTTCTATAAGAAGACATTATGCTATTGAAATATGTTATCTTTAAGTTTTAAACTCAATTACGCTTATTCGAATGATTCTCCATATGATATCCGAATCCATATCTTAGATGATAAGAAATTTTCAAAATTTTGTTTAATTATAACCGAATTTAATAATTATTCTATTCAACGAGAATAGAATTTATGAATTAGGCTCTTAAATAATAAAGAATATCCAAAAACGAAAACAAATTTTGACAATTGCTACCATTATTTATTTAAACTTTATATTTTAAATAAATCGAATCAATTTTTTATTTCTAATTTTCATTTCAAACATTTATTATTTTGAATGAAGCATGGAAAAATGAGAAAATTTTGCAACATAAAGCATTTTTTATTCTGTTTAATTTTCATATGTCTATAAAATCTAAATTATACATTTTATGTTTATTCTTAATTTAAATATACAAGAAAAATACCTAATAATTGCTTAAAACTCTATCTATATCAATTAATTGTTAAATTCCCGGAAAATACGTTTTAATTAAAATATTGCTTTAAATTACAGACAGATCTTCTAATTTGATGTATATGCATTGTCTAAGAACATAAATTTGCTTCTTATGATCTGAAAAACTACACATATCCGTTTAAAAGATAATTAAATAGGTTTTATCGAATTGTAATATCCTTTAAGAATAACAACTAAACATTCATCGTCAGAAAAAATAGGATTTTTTTTTTCTTTTTATACATTCGTATTGAAGAAAACTCGGCATAAAAAAATCTATTCCTGTTTCTATGAGTCACTATTTATTATAATAAGGGCATGTTTTTTTTTTTTTTTGTAGTCCAATAAACGTTATTCGTCAAGATCATTGATATCCCATCATTCTTAGGAATCTTTAGCGCAGATGTTTAGTTATACGTTATTTCGTTTGGTGGAATTAATTTGGTAAGCGAATCTTTTATTATGATAATAATATTAACGCTCTGAGACAGATGATACGTAATGTACAATTCTGTTGGACTTTCTTCAAATAATTTCCATTTTAAAACTCTTGAATGATCTTCTTATGAAATATCGCGATTCAAGTTTACTTGAATTAAACAGGAACTGAAACAGTGCTTAAGTGATAATACTGCTGATGAAATATCTTCAAATATTATAGACGTTAACTGCTTACTGGAATCGCCAATATCTGTGTTGTGAAATTCATAGAATATTTGATTCTGAACGTTGTTGATGAATCTTTAAAATTACAAATTCGGAATACCTTCTGAAATTTTGCTCATATAGTGAAATCAAAAGTACTTTTTCCGCATCGAATTTTATTTGAAAAAGGAATTATGTGTGTTTCGTTTTTAAATTAATACCCATCAAGGATTGAATGGATTTTATCTAATATTCTAAAATATTCCAATATGAAATATAGTAAATGATACAGCATAGTTCAGCAAATTTTTTCTGTGTCGATATTGTGTAACGTTGTAACCAGAAGTCGTGTAAGCGTTTAGTTTGTTGTGATATGAAGATTAATGATTTATGCAACAAATCATGTAATGTTAGAACTGAAATCACACTTCAAAATGTGTTGCGTACTTATGCATATGTATTATAATTGAATATGTCACAGCTACATGGTAGAAATTCTCTGCAACAAGATTAAAAAGACAGTTACGTGTTCAGAATCTGCTGAAATGTACTCTTAGACTTCTTAATATTATTTTCATATTTGGCGAAGTTTACGTGCCAATAATTTTGTAACAATTTTCAAATCAATTTTGAAATCCGTAAATAGTAATTTGAACGGTTTTATATTATTTTCACTGGAAATAGGACTCGTTTCGAAGAAACGAACGAGTTTTCTATTTTTTTCAGATTTAAATTATAAAAAACTGAAGTGCTGATTTTTTAAAAAATTAAATGTAAAGAGTTCTTAACGTACTGTGACAATTCGTCTTAGTTTAAAAAAAAATACTAGGACTATTAATTTCCACTTATTTGTCTGATTTCTTTTCTGATTTTTAATGGATATTATTGAAATTTGAAAATGGGATTATGAACTTGTTTTCCTTGCTTTTAATTATTTTTTCTGAGGAATTTGGTCAAGTGGAGTTATTGAATTGAATGTTTTTTCCTTCTGAAAACTGAATTCAAAAAACTTTTAAACATCACAAATTTTTATTTGTTTGAATTCTAAGCAAACTTATTTTACTGTGAAAAGTGATAAAATGGAAATGCTTTTTCATTTTCAGAAAATAATCAAATGCAGTCAGTGAAATAACTTTCTGCGGGAAATTTTTACAGTATTTATGCCATATCAAAATATCATTCGATAAATTATTTGTTTTTGGTATTTAGATGTGCATCATTAGAATATTATTCTCTTATTTTTTGAATAAGTTGCTATTCAAGCATTTTCACAATTTTTCAAAATTATATTACAATGACATTTTTATTTCATTATTGTTCCTGGTTGTAAATTCAGTAACAATATTATGAGCCTGTCTGAAAGCGAAGTGTAGTTTCAGTGTCTTTCTGAAAAACTTTTTTGTTTGCATATAAATTCCTTTTATTTATATAGTGTAGGGCTAGACGTTTCACTGACGAATGTAATTGATGTTATTTTTTTCGTCTACCGTCTGAACATTGTACGAAATAAATTTCAACATTGAAACTTTTCTTATTAAGCTTAAGAAAAAAGTTCTCAAAGAAATGAACATTTCTTTTAGGAGTTCGTTTTCAGTTCCGATGAAATTCCATGCTTGCATTAGTGTCGTTTTCCTTTCTCGGTATTCCATGAATGTTTTTACATTTCATTTTTTTAGATTAGTGTATCATTTGTATATATTATGCCACTCTAATGACTGATGTGTTAAGATAATTTTGTATTATTAAATAGCTCAATTTTTGATAATGAAATTCGTTTCTTGATTAAAGTTTAGTGAATATTTTGAATGTGAAAATGCGAATGAAATGTTAACGAATACTATAAAATCGCATATTCAGCTTTTTGTAAGATAGAATGTTTTCTATTGTTTTTGTCTCGACTGACAAAATACTTAAAGTATGCGATTTTTTTCGATGTTCCAACTGAAATTAGAAAAGCACATAGGCCAAGCTTCTTTCGAACCTTACTTAATATGTATGTTAAATTTTCCGAAGGCTCTTCAATGAATTTATTTGAGTTCTTTAAAGTTGAGCTATTATTTTAAACCTAGAGAATATATGTGCCGTGTAAATATGACTATTAAGTTATGTATTTTTCTAAATGCAAAATGTTCATATTAATAAACTTTATTGGCATAATTACAGTCTTCTTCTATTAATGTGCATTGCTGGAGGAATCTTGGCAAGAAGAAATTAATGAAAAAATTGGTAATTTCAGGAGATTTTTTGTTTTAAATAAGGATAATAAACAAGTTGGAGCATGCGTAGATTTGAGCTCTTTAATTAATACGAGCAGAAAATTTTTACTACTACGATGAAATTTGAATTGCGGATTACTTTTTGAGTGGTGCGTTGATTTTACAAAGCAAAACCCATTAATGCTTAGTAGTGAATTTTTATTTATTTTTAATTATCAACTATAATAGGCTTTTGCTTTGAAAATTATGGCTGAATTACGCCCTTTTTAGGAAAAAGGACCTTATTTGTTTAGAAAAAAGCAAAAACAAGAAATAATTGTAAATATGAGTATTTGTGGAAAGTAGTTCATGTTCATTAGTTCAACATTGTTCTTCGGTTGATTTAAAGGAATGCTACTATAATAATATTTAAGGTGAGAACGTTTTTTTTTTTACTGATCTATATGAAAGAGAAATTGGAATCATTCTGGTGCAAGAACATGGAATCCAATTCGGCATATTTTAGGGCTGAATTCCGTAATTTTATTTCCAAAATGCATGTTTTTATAAATATTGTGTTCTTAAATTTAATTTTGACCTTCCTTTTCGATTTTCTTTTCTTTTGGCTTTTCACCATTCAATTTAATTTGTTTCCACATATTTGAAAGAATTTTCAGAACCATTATTATTACTTTTGTTTCTGGTTATTTTCTTCAACGCTCATGTACTAACAATGATGCATTATTTTAATTCCTAATTTTAAAAAAATTAATTTGCATACTTTGAAATGTTTAATGGAGAGATAAATAACTACGAATTCACTATCGTAAATACTGTAATGCTTTTGTGCTTCGTTTCGTTTTATGGAACAAAATGTGACAACATTCCATTAAAATTCATTTTTAATGTGTTTCTAGATATAGGAATATCTTTGATGCACTTAATTATCTTATTTTTACTATCAAATTCTTCAAAAAATTAGATTACGCATTCTAACCAGACATTCTTCAAAAACTCTCCCTCTTAAAACAGTTTACTATGCTGAGCAATGACATTTGCAGTCGAGTAACTTACTGGATTAGTATGAAAATTTCTCCTAACATATTTATTTAATCATCGACTGCTTATTTGGCTTTTATTGTGCTTGTAACTAGTTCTATTTGCTTTGATTCACTTTTTTGAAAAAAGTATTTATGATTTGTTTCAAAATGCCGTTTTACAAACGATGTTCTAAATGCCACTCCAGAACATATAACGCACACCGTTTTGTCGTCTTTATTAATCATGCCGTGTTTCTAGGTCCACCAAGTACGAAATTCTCTGTTAAACTATCTTGCACCTTTTCTTACTGAACTGTTAATAAGTTATGTTAAATAACTTATACAAATAAACTTTAATATTCATTTTTGTCTATGCTATGCACAAACAAACTGCTGATAAGCCACAAATGTGTTAATATGTCTACACATGTAATTTGAAAGTGCCATGTATGAAATGTCATCATCCATGATTGCCAACTTATATAATTCTTTGTCTCGGTTATATTACACAAAGAGTCTGACAATTTCTCCTTCCTTATAGTTCTGACTAAATTTTCGGGCACATCCATTGTTGCAGCAGATTTTAATTTTTGTAATAATTTATTTCAAGTTATTAAATTAATTCCAGTAAAAAGTTTTTTTTAATTTGAATAATTTCACTTTCCTTAAACAAATCTTAGATCTTGTTTTGTATTTCATAGCAAAAGGGTATTATGATATTTTTGATCTTATCGTCATATTTAGTTTTTAATTGTGGCTTAAGTAGTTAGATTTTGTTTCTTCCAAATTAATTCCATTTAAAATTGCTCTTAGATTTGGAAAATTGAGCTATCCATTAAAAAAGAAGGGTTTTGCCATTTTGCACAGTTTGTGTATTTTATTTTCGATATTATTTTCTTCTTCAACCATATTAACTTTTAAATTTCAAAAACTTTTGGTATCCAGTAGTTGGCCGCGACACCAAATTAATCTTAATAATTAGAGCTAAATTAATTTAAAAACATTTCTGCATTTTATTTATTACAGCTCTTAACAACCATGCGCAATTAATATTTTGTCGAACAACGAAACTGAATATCTTTTTGGTGATTTCAAAATAATAATAAATTAAATAATATTTAATATCGTTTAAGTTCTTTATTTGTTCAAGTCACAATAATGTATGAATATCATGAAAGAGAAAATGAGCCTAAGAAGCAGCACAATATTTGGACAGGAGTTGTCCAAAATATTGGAAAACCCATAAAAAAATGTGTTTTGCATCAAACATGTTGTAAGAGAATCTTTTGCAGTTAAAGCCAATTGAACTTCCACTTGATTTGGGCGTATATAAGTTCTATTTGATAGTAAGTGAAATATTGTACCCTTCCTCATGCAGAAACTTCTCTGAGAGACACTGGAGGAGATTAAGAGGATCTCACTCTTTTTTCCAAACTGGCCACAGGGGCTCCCGATTCCGGTAACTGTACAGGCCAAGGAAGGTGTGTAACCGAGTCCTCATTTTCCCGAAATCATGATTAAGCAGTTTGGTTCAAGGCCTGACGAAGGCAAGGGCATACGGGGCAGCTGCCCCGGACCCCCTCATAATTGAGGGATCCCAAATCGAATAGTAATTATATTTTACGTTTCCTTTTTTAATGAATGTTCTTTATTACTAAAGAAGTGAAGAAGAAGGGGTCCCAAAGAAGTTTTTGCTCTGGACACCTACTAAGCTAAGTCGGGCCCTGGTTCGGTTACGGTTAATCAGGGAATTATCATTTTGATAGGTGCAATCTCTAGACAGAAATAATGTTGTAGATAGCCATTGTTCGACCAAAAGAATGAAGTCGTTGCTCATGTAAGATCACAAAGAAATTACTCCAAATCACGAGATGAAACTCCAAACCATTAAGGAACCACCCCCATGCTTCTCTGTTGGAAGAACTCAGTTTGGATTGTAGACTTCTGAGAGGCATACATGAATCGATGCTGTGGTCATTAATAAAAAGAAATTGGGCTCATTGTAAAACAAGTTATTTTTCTTATATCTGCAACCAAGTTTTATAGTCCTTGCGCCACTGTTCTCGCCATTTCCGATTTACATCTGCCATAAGAGGTTTTGCAAACTCAGTTTTACCCCCGAATATTTTGTTTGTACATTTTCCGTCTAACACTATAGGTCGATCCTGGGTTCTGTAGATATTAATTCCGCTTAGTTGTCACTTTTGCTGCCATGGTCTTCCTTTTGTTGGTCGAAATCCTCCTTAAAGCCTGCTTATCTCTCTCAGTGAATTCGATTTTCCTTCCACAAATCTGATTGGTTTTGCCATCTTTTATGCTGTCATGACCTCCTATTAGTACTCCTGCAGCTGTGTAACTGTGTTTACTGATGCAGCAACCAGACGGGTTCTTAATAGATGTTGTCTTTCGAATTCTATGAAATTCTCTCATTGTAGTTTCACCTGGAACGAAATTAAGCAATCAATAATATACAGCACTGTTTTTGTTGTTGTCTCTCATCCCAGTGTTTAGAAGATAGATCAGATATTCCAATACCAAAAGGTGATCATTAACCAGGTCCTGCCTGGCAAGCCCCAGGCAAGATACTCGTAAAATGTGGCCAGGAGAGGCCTGTGCAGAAGAACATTTAGTTAGAACTGTTAAGCACCTCCGACAAAAGTCATTGATAATAGATCGTCACTAAGGAAACGAATAAGGGCAGTTTGATCTCATTTACTACTGCCCCGAATCAGGGAGCCAGCAGTGTGGTTTCTCTGATTCCATGGGGGCATCTGCGAGACCATTCAAATGACTTGATTCATAGCCTTATGTTTAGAAAAAACTTCATATAATTAAGGGAAGTGGCAGGCGTAGTGGTCTCGCTAGCACCAGCTCCAAACTGTCATCAGTTTCATTTTCATCAAAGTAGATCCGATGAGAAAGGGAAAGATATTTTAGGTACACACTCGCACACAACTTTGAGACTATGAAAAACAATGTACACCAAGAAACTGGTTGTAAATAATTTAGTCCTATACTCTCACATATGGAAGTCACTTTTTTCAGCGAGGTTTATCCATTATTTTGGACAGCTCCTGTATTTTTAAGAAGCAGTCTTGCAGCAAATGTGGAAAACAACAGTTTTATGATATTAGAGGAAGAATTTGGAGAAGGGTAAAAGATATAATGGAAGAAATATAAATAATTACTTATTATCAATACAGGGATCAGAATTTTAGAAGAAATCGAAATAACCTATATGTAGGATACCTCACAGAGGTATTTTATTTAACCATCATCTGCCTTCATTTTGTTTTGTCAACATCCGATGATAGATGTAATTCAAAGCAAGAGTTGTAAAAAATTAGATCATTTCCCAGAGTACGATACTTTTAATTAGTACAACATTCCAGAACAACGCCATCTATCGAGCTATTGAAAAACTGCCCCAATTAATATTGAGCCAAAGGCCCCACTAACATCCGTAAAAGAAATACGTCTGTCTCCATGCGTTAGCGGTTCCCGCTAGCAAAGCTATGCGGCTACGCGGTAATATATATGTTCAGTCATAATGTTTCCCTACTTTTAACGTCCTCCTAGAGGAAATCATCTAACTTCCTGTTTATTTAATATTCCCTGTTTTAACTCCTTTTAATATTTCTCTATAAATACTCCTCCTGTAAATATTCTCCTTTAACTCTAAATAAATTCTTTTATTTTTTTAAAAGAAGTCTCTTCGTCCTTCGTTTGCATTATTTTAATTTTGGTTTAGAAACTAACCCGTAAATATTACAAAAAACCCTAGACATCACGCCACTAAAACCACGCTATCAGAAGAGTCTAACGTTTTTGGAAGATTTAGTTAGACTCCCACATATATAACAAATAGAGCTCTTGCCATAAAAACATTAACACAATCTCCTAACAAAATATAGTGATACTTCTGATAGAAATGGCGTTTATAGATCTAAGATGAATCCCATAACAGAAAATGATGTGAATGAAAATAAATATTTGGCTTCTACAGAAAACATTTGGGTGCTATAAATAATTCTGAACCAAATCTTATCTAGTGAGATTTTAATTAATGAAACCAGTGTGCCCATGGAAATCAGTGTGTTTGGTAATTTTCATTAATTAAATGATCGTAAGATTGCCGAAAAGTTAAATCATTTGAATACTTGCATCTTTCGCATTATGTAAATGTAATTTATTCTGAGCTCAATATATAAAAAAAATTCATGGAATTTCTCTAGAAATTAACCAGTGCCTTGTGTGAATTTCTTAAAGTCATCAAATGGCATTTATTCTTTTTCTCGTGTTATCGCTTTTTAATTCCATTCATTTTGTACAATGACGTGTTTGTAACGAATCCAAAGAAATATCTCAAGATTCTTCGGTATTCAAGAGTGGTTGTGTAAAGAAATTAAATTATGAGTAACATTAGGAAAGATTTATTCGAATAACAAATTGCTTGTTCACATTATTCATCGATGTAACATTTTAATATTATTTTCTTACAGATTTTCCTTCAGACGAACCCAATTTATTGCCCAGTTCTTTAAACTTAGTACAAAATAGGTCCTAACAGTAGTTGCCAAGATTATTGACCTCCTTTTTATTGAATTATATCTTTGCTGAGTCATGACTATTTTCACATGGCTAATTGTTATGACTGAAGACTTTCTGACTTTTAAAAAAACACTTTTTATTTAACATTGGGAAAAATGGAACTATAAGCTACATAAATATGGATGGAATTCTAAATCACAATTTTTCTTCGTTGCCAGTTCCTTTAACTCAATAACAATTTAATTAATTAGAAAGGGCAACAGGAAGTGGGAAATACAAGATGAGTGGCAACATTCTCCCACCTTTTGTATTGCATGCAAACACTTTAAAGCAATACAAAACACAGGCAAAATTATAACACATTTAGATAAAAAAATAAACAATCGTATACATGAGATTATAAAAGTAAAGATTAGACCAGTTCACAAATTCAGTCTTTTTACAGGAATTAATGGACGGCCATATCGAGATTTCTTTCCTTCCTCGAGAACATCAACTGCAGTAGGGCCCGGGTTTTGTGCAGAAAATTCAGTTCCTTGGTGGTCCTTGCTGATATGATCACTAGCACTAAGCTCCAGAGGATAAATTCGTTGAAGCGGTCGTATGATTTCACCACTGGCTAAGCGCAACTTGGCCACACGTTCCACACTGTCCTTCCCAGGAAACAATTCGATCACTTGAGCCAATCCAATTCATTCGGTTTGGGTTCTTTGATTCAACTATGGCAATTTCTCCCGGAGAAATCATCTTTCTTCTTGAAGCTACTTTAGAACTTCTTACTAACTCTCCTAGGTATTCTTTGTAGAAACGTTTGCGTAAATTTGATCGTAGGGTATGAAGGTAACTCTCCCGTTTCAATATATGCTGAGAATCAATCAGATCCAAATCAAATGTTTCTCTTTCTTTTATATCTTGGATGAAATGAGCTGGTGTAAGTGGTTTAAGCTCCTTGGGATTGTCTGACATATATGTTAGTGGTCGCCCATTTATTGTAGCCTCACAATCACAGAGTGAAGTCAACATTTCATATGTTACGCAAGCTTTGCCCAAACATTTTCGGAGAAGCTCTTTAATACTGCGGACCATCCTTTCCCAAAATCCATCGTACCATGGGGCGGAAGGGGGGCTAAACATCCATTTTATTTTCATTAAAGAACACTCAGTTTGAATGAAGTCCCAATCCAAAGATTTCAAGGTATTTGCTGCTCCCACAAAATACGTACCATTATCTGTGTATAACGTTGAATCTCTTCCTCTTCTAACCCAGAATCTTCTCAAAGCTTGCATAAACGATTCGGTAGAGAGCGATGAAACTAGTTCCAGATGGACTGCTCGATATACCGCACACGTGAATAGAACTATCCACGCTTTGCTTCCGCCACGTAAGGAAAGCGGACCGGCCAGATCCGTGCCAGTTATCTGAAAGGCTGCAACTCTGTGTATTCTATCCGGAGGTAAAGGAGCTGGATCTGGATTAACTTTCCCAGCTGTTAGCCTTTTGCATTTTATGCACTGTCGTAAAATTGCTCTTATAACTCCCCGACCCTTGGGAATCCAGAATTTATCTCTTAAATGAGCTAAGGTCGTTAATACCCCAGCATGCATTAAGGATCTATGAATATGCAAAACCAGTCTTTCCAGAAGAGGGTGGTCTGGTAGAACTATTGGATGCATAAAGTCCTCTGGATATTGAGTGAGAATTAGTCTTGTTTGAACTTTCAGTATGACATTTTCTTCGAAAAACTGTACATACTTTTCAACTTATACTTTTCACGTATTTCAGAGGGCCATTCTGACTGTATGATTTTTATCAGAGTCTCCTCTGCCTTTTCAATCTCTTCACATGAAAGGGAATTGACTAACTTAGGAGAGTTTTTCTTAATATTGTTGCAGAATCTGAGAACATAAGTTGTCATTCTTAGAACCTTTGTATAGCTTGAAAAGTACAGGAATCTATCTCCAAATCTCTCTTCGTTTCCTGTGATTAAATTTGTCACAACTGTCTTACGCCGCTCTAGAAAGGCTTCGTTCCGGAATCTCTGGTACCTCAGAACATGGCCAAGATTCTTCGACTTTATACAGCCAACTTGGACCCTCCCACCATTGGCTTTGCTGGAGGTCCGACCAATCGCAGCATCGTGTAGCCAGATCAGCAGGGTTCACCTCTCCAGGTACATGTCTCCAGTCATCTAAATTACTTAAATCCCTATCTCCTTTACTCTATTTCCCACGAATCTGTTCCACGGCTCCTTAATCCAACTTAAAACTACCATTAAATCGGTCCAAAAGTAGGTTTTAGAAACTGTTCGTAGGATAGAATGTACAGTTTCTGCTAATCGAGCACCTAACGCTGCTCCCAACAATTCAAGTCGTGGGATTGTGGATTTTTTCATTGGAGCAAGTCCAGCTTTAGCTGCTATGAGCTTGACTGTAACTTGACCTTGTAATTCACTTCGTAGAAAAGCGCATGTGGCATAAGCGTAGGCAGAAGCATCTGTGAAGATGTGCAGTGAGAAATCATCAAATTTTTCAGGAAACAATCTTCGAGGTATTGTACATTCAGGTATCAGGTGCATGGTTTTCTCCCATTGTCTGTATTTATGCTCAAGTTCTGAGGTTAACACTTCGTCCCAGCCTACTTTTCCTCTCCAAGCTTCTTGCATAAGCAACTTTGGTAACAATAAAGCCGGAGTAGTTAAGCCAATCGGGTAATAAATGCTGTTGATTACAGATAGAAGTACCCTTTTTGTAACTGGTTTATCTTGGGTACAATCTAAATTTGATGGTAACTTGCAAGAAAGTTCGTCTCTGATTACATCCCAACTCAGACCAAGTACCATTTGTGCATTTTGATCTTCCTTAGAGTCATTAAAAGCCCAAGAGCGCAATTCAAAAGCACATTCTTTCATTATTTCTATGGATTGAGATTTCAGTTGTTCCAATTCTTTAGAGTCGTTAACACTCGTCACCAAATTGTCCACGTAGAATCCTTCCCGTAAATGACCAATTGTCTTCCTGAGGCTCTCTGTCTGGAATTTTTCTCGTTCTAGGTGGTAACTTATAGTGGCATTTAGCAGAAAAGAGCTAGAGGAAACACCGAAGACTACTCGACAATGACAATAAATTCATATTTCTGAGCATTCAGCGTTCTCCCACCATAAAAATCTTAGGACATCTCTGTCTACAGGTCTCAAACGTATTTGTAGAAATTCTTGTTTTGTATCTGCAATTACACCTATGGCACCAGAACTAAATCTAAACAATAGAGGCGGTATTTTTTGTATAAGACTTGGTCCCACACTTAAACATTCATTCAAGGAGGCAAATCCCGGTTTCTTGAACGAAGTGTCGAATACTGGGCGAACCTTTGTGGTATTGCTTGAGGGCTTAATGACGGGTCTATGAGGAAGGTAATGGGCTTCCTTGGCTATTTCATCCATTGGAACAGCTTCTATATCGCCTTCTGATTCCCACTGTTTGAATACGTTATCGTAGACTTCAAAGTAATTTTCGTTTATCAAACGCTTAGTTGCAGTAAAACTTGTCCAATAGGAGGGTTTCAAATCAAAGTAAATCGTATAATCATCGGTGAGAAACTTCAATGATCACTCCAAGATTTTACAGGTGCTCCTTTATTCATTTTGCTACAGCGGCACGACACATTAAACAGAAATTAATAAAACGAAATAAAACTATGTACAGTAACAACTTTCCAATCACTGAATTGGACATTCAGATCCGCATTTCTACCAAAGACCTCTTTTTCTTTTTTCTGACCAACAAGTCTGCCTTCTCTCCTCCTTTTTTTTCAGTTGAGTTGCCCCAGCTCTTTCTCGTTATCCTTTTTTCCTACTGTTGCCACACACGACAAACAATCTGACTTGGGAACTTTACTCGTCCCTCCGGGGAAAGCACATTCGTCACAGGAGTGGCGATGCTGCAAACAAATTAAAATAGAGGAGAAGCCAGTCATTGTCCTTAACACACACATACAGTAATGATGAGAGCTCCAACATTTATGCAGCTCCCACAACCAAAATTTATTTTCTTAAAAAAATATCTAACATAATATAACATACAAAAAAATAACTTGACACATCAGTTAATAGTATAATAAATCAAACAATAGCAATACCTTATAACATACCACAAAAGCAAGTAGCAAAACAAAATGTAACATGTTACAACAAAAATCTTATAAGAAATAGACCAAAAAAATATGATTATTAGAGCAAATTAGCTTTCATGGCTAGATGTGTGAAAATTTAATCTAGAAAGAGCATCAGCGTTCCCATGGCGACTACCCTTTCTATACGTTACTGTCATGTTATACCGTTGTAAAGCTAAAGCCCATCGAGAAAGTTTAGCTTCATGAGGAACGCTCTTCGTCAGATATGTCAAAGGATTATGATCCGAAATTATCTGTATTTCTGCACCAAATATAAAGGTGTCAAACTTTTTCAGTGCTTCTAAAACGCAAAAAGCTCTCCTCTCGATAGTTGACCATTTGATCTGAGTAGGATTCAGTTTTTTACTGAAAAAAAACAACGATCGGCATTTCCTTACCCTGCTCGTTGTTCTGAGCTAGACATGCACCGATTGCAGTGGCTGATGCATCTGTGTATAGCTGAAAAGGTTTGTCAAGGTCTGGTGTATGCGAAAATGACATAGATGCAAGCTCTTTTTTTAGTTTCAAAAATGCTTTTTCAGCATCTTCGTTCCATGGAATGTTATTAGGAAATGTTTTTCCTGGTCAAATTTGTCAAAGGTAAGACAATTTGAGAAAAGTTGGGTATGTAGTCCCGATAATAGCTAGCTAGCCCAAGCAAACTTCTTACTTCCTTTTTTGTAGTTGGCTTCGCTAAACGCTTCATGACTTCAACCTCTTCTGGATCTGGGGAACGCTTACCGGAACCAATCACATTGCCTAGAAACTTAAATTTGGGTTTTCCGAACTTACACTTTTCTAAATTCACGGTTAATCCAACATCTCGTAATGTTTTAAATACTTTGTTTATGTGATTGAGATGTTCAATCCAATTTTTCGAAAATACTGCTAAATCGTCGATATAAGCACGGCAGATGTTTTATGTGGAAATAGGACCTTATCCATTGATTTATGAAATGTACTTCCGGCATTCTTCATTCCAAAAGGTAGCACATTCCATTGATAATGACCCGAATGAGTCACAAAAGCAGTAAACGGTTTCGCTTCCTTTTTCATAGGTATCTGCCAATTCCCTTTAGTAAGATCAAGTACAGTAATGAATTTGGCCTGTCCCACTTCAAATAACAGATCTTTAGCTATTCTCATTGGATAAGCATCTGGTATTGTAAAACTGTTTAATAATCTAAAATCAATACATAATCTCACAGCTCCGTTCTTTTTTGCGACACAAACCACGGGATGTGCCCATTCGCTATCACTTGGTTCAATCAGTCTCATGTCAAGCAACTCTTCGATTTGCCTATCTACTTCCTTTTGTAGACTAATGGGTACCTTATATGGTTTCAACCGTTTAGGAGAACAATTCTCTGTAACCCTGACAGAATGTCCTTCGACTTGGGCATGGCCAGGTTTTGAACTGAAAACATCTTTGTAACTACTCAAAATATCGAAGAGATCCCGTTTTTGTTTAATACTAAGAGTACAGTTCATTTCTTCAATGTGCTTTTCAATTTGGTCTAGAGTTTTATTTATTTTATCGGTAGGTGCGTAGTGAAGAGTTCCGAAATCTTCATCTAATTCGAAAACCACACCGACATGATTGATTCTTTGAATGTATGGTCGGAGTTTGTTTACATGAAACTCTCTGATACTTCCGTCCTCCATCTCAACCCTCGCAGAATGTGATCTAGTAAGTTGAATAACTGTAGCTGGTCCTACCCAAGTGTTTAACAACTTATGTGAAGATGAAGGTATCAACACCAAAACTTTATCACCGACACTAAATGATTTATCCTTGGAACGCAGATTATTCTGGAGCAATATTCTTCCTGTGATTTTCTTGCATTGTCAGATGCAATTTCATGAGCCCTTCTCAAACTTTCAATAAGATTTTGCAAATAATCTTCGATTGACCGTGAAGCTGTTGTTGGGAGATTGTGTTGACCAGTCCAAATCTCCTTTATCAAAGATAAAGGGCCCGGTGGTAACCTTCCATATACCAGCTGAAAAGGAGACACACCAGTGGTGCTATGAGGGACCTCTCTGTATTCAAAAAGAAGAAAGGGAAGATGCAAGTCCCAGTCCCTTCCATGTTCTTGTATATTTTTATTTAACATTTCTTTTAAGGTTCTATTCCATCGTTCTACTGCTCCCATACTTTCAGGATGTCCAGGAGTAGAGAAACGGGGTGATACACCCAACAAATCTTCGAAGGCTCTGGTTAATTTGGATGTAAAGTTTGTTCCTTTGTCAGTACAGATCATTTTAGGGAAACCAGTTTGAGTGAAAATTCTCATTAAGACGTTGCATGTAGTTTTTGCACTAATCTCTTTGACCGGTATTGCCTCAGCCCATCTAGTGCATAGATCTACCGCACATACCACATATCTGTGTTTTCTTCCTGATGGCGGTTCTAATGGTCCGATGCAATCCACACTCCACTCCTCGAATGGAGTTTCTGGTCTGACGATGGGCTGTATAGGTATCCTTTCTCTATATGTAGCAGTTTTTCTTAATTGACACTGCGGGCAACTTTCGCAATATTTTTTCACGTCCTGTTTTAAAGTGGGCCAATAAAATGAATATTTTATCCGCTGGATGGCTTTCTTCTCTCCCAGATGACCAGATAGAGGAATTTCATGTGCCATCTTTAAAACCATATCTCTTTTAATTTGTGGGAGCACTACTTGTTTAATATTTTCTCCACAAATATTTTCCGCTTGAAAAAGAATGTTATTTTCCAAAGTATAAGAGTTGAATTTTCTTTTTGCCCAATCAAAACATCTTTGAAGCGTTTCATCGTCTCTTTGAAGTTGGATGAACTCTGTTAACGATTCCTTTTTTACATTTGGATTTTCAATATCTTGTTGAGAGTCTTCTGTAGTTACTGCTAATATACCACTTGGCATGTCACAACAAATACCCTTATCCTCGTTATACTCTGAAATTTTACCATCTGACTTCATAACTTTTGATCCGGACGTCTTTTCGCATTGTTGATTTTTATGTTTGTTGATATTTTCGAGGAGCATTTCGTATGCAGATGAACTTAATAGTAAATCTGAAACAAGTCGTTTTGAAACAGCACAAGTAATTGAAGTACTGTCATGTAATGCATCGTCAATTTTCATGTCAAAACTTCTTAAAGGTGTAATTTCGTTTTCACCAAATGCAGAAGATATTTCAATTTTGCTTTCACCCTCATAAGGAATATTTTTTACTAAATCTTCGCGTACTATTGATATCTGAGCCCCTGTATCAATTCCATTCAAAACTACATCTCCACACTTGACCATAATGGTTTTTAAATCGTCAATGTGTTTGTGCGCGTTCACTGCTCTTGATACAGGAACAGAAATCTTGGCCGTTAAGACCTCAGTCTCTTCATCATTTGTTTTGGTAGATGTTTGAACCAAATTATTTCTAATTGGAGTAGGAACCCTCTTGTATTGGCGAATATTCGAACAAAACTTAGATGTGTGGCCCATTTCTCCGCAATTATAACATGTTACCTTAAAGGTAGACTTATGTACTTCGTCATTTCGATATGGTGGTTTCCCTTTTTTGTAAATTCTGAGATGAAAAAAAATGGCTTATTCTTGAACGTCTTCCCTGAAATGGGACGATTTTGAGTCCTTTCAAAATTTTTATTCTTTGTTACGGCTCCTGTATTCTTCTTTAAATCACTGCGAATACTGTCATATTCATCCAATTTGTCGGCTAGAGTGATTGGAGAAATAAATTTTGCCCATTCATCCAAGAAATGATCCCTCACTTCATAAGGCACTCTTTTCTTTAGTTGGTCTGTAAAGATTAAATCTTTTAATCCCTTAAAATCTTTGATATCGAGCCCACTAATCCACTCTTCAAAATAATTCGTTATTTCATAACAAAAATCTTTCCAAGATTTTTCATTCATTTTTTGATGCGTTACGAACTTTTTCCTGAAACTCTCAGGATTCAGTTAAAATTTCTTTAATAAAATGTTTTTAATATGCTCATAATTCCCAAAATTCTCTTCTGACTCCCTGCCAATCAATTGTACGATTTCAGGTGGTAATAAAGTCAAAAGACTTGTTACCCAATCCTCAATATTTATTTTAGCTCGCTTGGCTTGTCTTTCAAATAGAGATAAATATATTACAATATCATCTTCTTGTACACGGAATTTTGGCAATAACTTAATTAATTCAAAACATTGCTGCCCACTATTACTAGAGACTGGAGTTGCCTGATGTACCTTCGATTCGATCTCTAATTTTTTTAAATCGAATTCCATTTGCGATTTTCTTTGTTCCGAATCGAATTCCATTTGCGATTTTCTTTGTTCCGAATCGAATTCCATTTGCAACTTTCTTTGTTCCGAATCGAATTCCATTTGCATTTGCTTCTGTTCCTCTAGTCTCGTTGTAATAATCGTATCTAACATGCCTTTCACAAACTCTTCCTCCTAAGAGTCACTTCCGGTGATAAGGTTTTTAAGATTTATGATTTTCATTGCGGAAGTTGGTATTTCTCCTAATTCTTCAGCCAATTTGTATAAATCTTCCTTCCTACCCTTGGCCAAAAACGCCATTGTTATTTCGAATCTATGTTACACGTTGTGACTAATATTACCCTAAATATTTCAAAAATGTTCCAATAACAAAAAATCCGTCACACTAATTCAAAATACAAATATTCATATAACAAAATACAACAGAAAATACACAAATGCCTAAATGAAAATATATGTTATAAATACTGACGTATTAAACAAATTACATAAAAAATATATTTTCCTGGCGGAAACAAAATCTCAATTTAACACTGGCGTGTTACTTTTCTTTTCTCTGGCGAGAAATTACATTAATTCAAACAAATATGTTATAAAATATATTTCAATCATTTGGAACAAAGAATAAATTAAATTGATAAATGAACTTCGAAAAATAGCAACCCAAAATGAAATACTTTACAAAATAAGCACTGCCGTGCTTTTTTCCCCTCTCTTGGCGAGATTCGCAACAAATAAAATTTAACACTGGCGTGTTTGTTTTTCTCTTGGCGAGAATAGTAAAGACTTTTTTTTAAAAATCAAATAACCTTTGTCCAAATAATTGAAATTAAAACTTAAAATGTAGGAGCATGCATTTACATAATAATGGAGCTCTCACCTGTCCGAATCCTACCGACTGCGCCAATAAAACTTGTCCAATACGAGGGTTTCAAATCAAAGTTAATCGTATAATCATCGGTGAGAAACTTCAATGATCACTCCAAGATTTTACAGCTGCTCCTTTATTCATTTTGCTACAGCAGCACGACACATTAAACAGAAATTAATAAAACGAAATAAAACTATGTACAGTAACAACTTTCCAATCACTGAATTGGACATTCAGATCCGCATTTCTACCAAAGACCTCTTTTTCTTTTTTCCGACCAACATGTCTGCCTTCTCTCCTCCTTTTTTTTTCCAGTTGAGTTGCCCCAGCTGCTTCTCGTTATCCTTTTTTCCTACTGTTGCCACACACGACAAACAATCTGACTTGGGAACTTTACTGTTGCTGTACGAAGTCTGGATTCTGCTGCATCGCATTTATCATATAAAGCAGGATGTCCGGCTAACCATGGTAAAGCTACTTCATATCTTTGATCTTCACAGATCCTAATTGTTTCCTTAAAATGAGTCAATGTTTCTTCTTCAAGGAGGCTTTCATTTTTCTTCTCTATTGGATCTGTGATACCCAAAACTTCTAAGTCCCACATTTTAGGCGTCTCCATATTTTGAAAGCTTAATGTGACTAGGTTAACAATTTGCTTTTTCTTTCCCAGACCTAGAATTGTCAAACCCAGCAAGGTCTCAACTGCAGATACACCTGAAGATAGATAATACCTCTATTCTCCCAGTCAAAATGCTTCCGAGTATATCAGCTCCCAGCAGAACTCGTATGAGTAGTGAATCTCTTCTGACATCTGTTAGTTTTATTCCTCGGGAAGCAAGCTCAGAAAGCAATTTACTATCATGGATTCTTGGCAAGGCAGAGCCTATCCTTGGTTTCTCGAGAAGAGACAATGGGGTTGAATATTTACGATTTAAGCTTTCTACGTTTACTATGTATCTTTTATGCTCAGAAGCAGGAGAAATTATCCCTCCAAACAATCCTCGAGAAAATATTTCTCTTCCAGAGGGAGAGAGGTTTAGTTCTGCAGCTAAATTCTTTTCGATATGAGATCGTTGTGATCCATCGTCCAACAATGCTTGAATACAGAATTCCTTATCTTTATTTCGTAGTTTGATCATGATAGTTTTAAGATATATTTCGTGTTCAGAGGGAAGATTCGTCAGCAATGTTTCTGTAGATTTCTTCTCAACATCGTTCGTACTGTTCTTAGACGAAACATTTTCTTTTCCCTTGTGTAGTTCTGGGCATAGTAATACATAATGTCTCCGTTGGCAAATTAAACATCTTACATTACTGTGACACTTTCTTGCAATGTGTCCAGGCTTGAGGCAAACGAGACAGCATCTTTTCCTTATAACGTGTGATTTTCTGTCTTCGTAACTCATTTCTGATAATTTTTGATAGTCTTTACTGAGATGAGGGTGGTTGTGGAAAATACAACTAAGTTTTGCTTCAGATGTGCTTGAAATTAACGAAGCCGCGGAGGGTTTATCTTTGTGTACCGATTTCTGACAATCTTTTCGTATACCCCCATTTCCCTTATCTTTGACGAATCCATCACGAGCTAAGCGGATCATTTCTTCTGATTCGACTTCATGGCGTAAAACGCACATAAGTTTTTCCAGGGATCTCTGACTAGTAGCGTCATCTGTATTTTCTGAAATTCTACTCTTTTTCTGGCAAACATGACTCAACCAATGACTCTAGAAAGTCAGCAAATTTTTCCTTTGTGCGCCCTAAGCTTTCCAATGCTCTTAATTTTGTCTCTAGTAAATCGTAGAGGGTGGCTAAATCAGGGGCATTCTTACCGGCCGTAGCATTTTTCAGAACCAGTGAAAGGAGATAGCGAACATATATTTGCACTAGGAGATCGTCACGGCCAATTCTTAATTTTAGCTGTTGGACGGCTTTCTGATAATTTTCAGCGGTTATTGGGAAACTGGATATTAATCTAGCAGCTCTTGAATCAGGCACCATAGACTGGTATAAATACTGGAATTTGTCTATAGCAGTCAGTTCTTCTGAGTCATGTATTTTTGAAAAAATGATCCAAAATGTTAAATATTCTTTAGGATCACCCGAAAACATTTTTAATTCTAATTTAGGTAAATTTAATTTTACTGAATCACGCTCGACAGAACTTGACAAAGATCCAGAATCTTTATTTAATAGCGTTTCTATCTTTGATTTAATCTCAAGAAAAGTATCTCTATATTCCTCTGCCACCTCAAAATCGGCTTCGTATTCATTAACAGTCTCAGTATTCTCTAAAAGTAATGACGAAATATTATTTTGAATCTCATCTAAACGTAAAAATTTATCTTGTTACTGAGCATTCAACACGTACAGCTTATCGCCATCCTTGGCGTCTACTTTCGTCGCCAAATATTGCTTCAAATTATTCACGGTAGCCGTAAACGAAGCTCTTAACGATTTTCGTTTTGTTTTCAAAGCATCCATATTTATAAATGCACTAAAAATAGTTACTTAAAATGATTCGTAATAGATTCTTAATTTCTGTTTATACTGAAGCAATGAAAGTGATTATATTTTCTTAAACTTAAATCACTTTGATCATCATAAACAGCATATCGTATACTTAAGCAGAAATTTAAATCATTCGTACCTGTACATCTTTTTAAATTCAAGTTCTTCAAATGCAGAGTACAAACTCTGTCCTGTCACCGGACGCCACTTTGTTATGACTGAAGACTTTCTGACTTTTAAAAAACACACACTTTTTATTTAACATCAGGAAAAATGGAACTATCAGCTACATATAATATGGATGGAATTCTAAATCACAATTTTTCTTCGTTGCCAGTTCCTTTAACTCAATAACAATTTAATTGATTAGAAAGGGCAACAGGAAGTGGGAAATACAAGATGAGTGGCAACACTAAAAATAATTTTTGACATGCTGGATTTGCTTGTAATTTTTTTCCATATATTTAGAAAAGTAGACTATTAACAATTTTTTTTCATTTAACACCAAGTACAGTGGTCAAAATCTCCCGGAAATTATTTTTGCATTCTTACCTGAAACTAACTAGAAATCTATGAAGGTGTAAATGATTGTAAAATTTCTGATTCGTTCCTTGTTCCTTGTGCAAGATATATGATGTCTTTGAATTGGTATATCGTTCAAAACTTCATCGGCTTCCAGGAACGGTTCCTTTAAATAGTACCAGACTGGATTCATTTTAAGGTAATCCATACGACATCAATTTATTGTGTCTTTTTCACATATTGTGGAAAATAAAAAATATTACTGAAGTAAATGGAAGCAATATATTTTATTTCCTTTTCAAAAATATATTAGGAAAGGGTTACATTATTTCAATGTATCTAAGAAACCCTACTTAAAATTCGCTTATTTTACCTCTTGAAATATGTTTACTATCTAGATTTACGTAAATACTAGAAACACAATTATAATATCGGTAAGATATTAATCAGATTTTATATCGTTTAAGTGTTGAAACTATATCATAATCCTATGAAAACAAGATATTAATAAGAT
>JAOUZG010037308.1:3072844-3098655 GCA_026289955.1 Argiope argentata
AAGGGAAAACAGTCATGGCCTGTTGTGAGACGTAAAATTACCACAGTTGCACTTCTAGATTAGAGGTATAAACTGTGTATCCTCAAGCAGTGAAGCTTATGACTTACCGGCATAGTCACATGGTGTTCTCTGTTTTAACCTGGAAGAATATCTTGGTTTTTATCAGTAGTCTGATCGGATAAAATTAGATTTTTCAAAGGTCTTTGGCGGACTTTGGCACCTCTTTTGGCCAAAAATTTAGGAATTGAGCTCTTTTTTCATGTGAGAAATCGCCAGCATTCCACTGAAGCAGTCTCAAAACTTATACAGCTTGCGAAAATTCTTCGTAAAATGTCAGACACACGGAAAGAGACGAAGCTGTAGCAGATTTAATATTAACGATAGTGCACCATTTGGAGGTCTGCTGCATTATGCTCTTAAATTTTTAATATACAATGAAATATTTTACAGTATGAAATGACTTTAAGAGAACAATGAACTTTGAAATAAGCAAAGAAATTACGAAGATTTGATTTGTCGTCAAAATATATGCTTATATTCAAATAAAATGTCGTAATAATATGCATTGTTCAATAAAAATATTAATTGAAAATCTTAGAGTGATAAATCTTATCTTTAATGGCTTTTTCCCCAAACAATGTACTTATTAGATTAAAATATATTTCAAGTGTTCGAGGTGTCTTATTTTTTGAAAAAATTATACATGGAAAATTTCGGTTAAACATTAAAAGAAAACTGTACATGTATTTTATACTTCAAGCTCTTTTAGTTAGTTATTTAGCCAATTTTAGTTCAAGGGAGAGGGAAATTGAAACTCCAATGCAGATGCGTAAAAATATTTCTAAAAAATTAATTCTTGATCGAAATTTCAAAATTATCCATAGTTTTTTTTCCAGATTTAGGAAAATAAAGGAAAAAGTAATTAAAAATTAAATGACCTAAAATATTTTGAAATTATTGAAAATTATAATTTTTGTTAAAAAATAATACATATTACTTTGAAGATATTTTGACGTTTTTGTATTTTTATACATTTGCATAAAAAGTTTAATTTTTCTATGATTATTTCGCAAAAATTGCTTAACAATGTTCACTGTATCCTTAATCATGGTGCTTATAAATCATATAGTTGCTTTTCAATTTAAATCGAAATTCAGTCTGTCAAATATTGTATTACTCAATAGAGAAATTTCTTATACTTCCACACCCACCTTTGTAAAAAAAGCGCATTCCAGAAATGAAAGATGTAGTATCGTTAGGTAATAAAAAAGCAAGTCAGTTAAAAGGTTTATTGACTTTATTTTTATATATTGATTGAAATCTTTTGTTGAAATGATTTGAGTTAATTCTTTAATGACGAATCAGAGAGTTCGGTGATTATATAGTAATAAAAGTCTTCATTGTTAAAGTCATCAATGTAGTCTTTTAAATTTCAAAATGATATATTTTTTTAAATATTGATATTTAAACTTGAAAAACTATATTTAAAGTTCTTTGTTTTACGCATAAACCTTATACACTTCAAGTCTTAAGAATAATTTATTCTCTTTTTCTCCTTCGTATAACGTTTACGCTGACTCGCGTAATACATTTAATGCATTCTTTTCCCATTTTTGCCCTTAACTATAAATCTAGAAAATATATTTTATTATATAGAGAATTAAAACCAAATTAACAATAAATCATACACATATATATTTTTTAATTTGAATCCGAAAAAAACTAATTAAGATTCTAAATGTTTCATGTATAAACTATCTATTCATCTCATCTGCATAATATTAGCCAGTGAAATAAGCATTTGATGCTGGTCTGTTTCCTACCCTGTGTTGTGAAACACCATATTGATAATGCAAAGGCTGTGGCTTTGGGAGATTTAACTAAATCCAATAGTTAACACATCCCTGATCAAACGATCGAGTGGGTTTGTGATGTTGGCTTTATCTAGCTTTAGATGCAATATATATGACGCGCATCGGCCTTTGTATTCAGCTGATAATTCTATGTATGTGCATGCTTCTAAGTTAATGTCGCCTTTATATTTTATGCTAGTCTTGATAAGTGGACTTATTTACGTAAATTAGATAGCAAAGCTAATTGAAGGAGTTTGGTTGTATTTATATTCGTTGCTTATATGAAAAAAAAAATAGAATGGCAGAAGTCAATGTCCATTTCTTACTAATTATTTGACTTCATAACTTAAAATAAATTGTTACGCTTTTAATAAAAGAAACGTGAATTTTAAGATATATTTTTCTAAATAAATCAGTATTTATATAAATACTAACGGACCCAACAGATGCTGTCCGAACATTTCAAACTTTCTTGAATAAGTTATAAAAATCTGGACAATTTTGATGAAAAATTGTATTAAAAAAGTTATTACAATACCTCATGTCCTCACGTGTACAGTTCCCACAATTCAAACTATCAATTGCGTGTCAGTATGCGTATACTATGAGCTATGTTCAATATATTCAATATAGGAGCTATGTTGAATAGAAATTTAAACTTGTTTTAATTAAAGGGTAAAAAAGATAAAACTCAAGCTATTTTCATAATAGGTATATCTTTTCAATGTACAAAAAATCGTATACAAATCAATACAAATTTATCGTAATGCCATTTGATATACGATATTTTTGGTTAATCCTTGTGGGGTATAAACAAATTAATTCGATGGTATTCCAACACTCGAAGACGTAACATATAATTGGTCGTGCGAAAAGCAAGGATTTACCAAATCTAAACCAACAATTGACACTGTTTGACATTGCGACTTATTAATAGTCAGTGCAAATGCCAAGCGAATTGGAAATTACGAACGTTTGAATGAGATAGGTGAGTCTGAAGGAATCGTTGGGACCTGTGCTAGAGGTACAACTTCACCTTGAAATTTACCGATCAAAATAGTAGCCTCAAGAATATTTCTCTTGATTTTTTATGACCAATCAAGTACCATTACATAATTTTGGCGGATTCAAATTTCCAAGCAAAATGATAGCTGAGCAAATCTTCAATCTCAAGTTATGTGGGGGCATTCCAGGTAATCCAAAGAATTTAAGAGCTCTACAGGATAGTTGATAACTTCATCAGGATCTACAATAGTGCCAGGCAATGACTGTTGTATCTTAAAATTTATGGCGTCAACGTATAAGTTTTTTTGCGGTTAAAATAGCTCGCTCACGTAGTCTTGTACGATTAGTATAGTTATGTTGTAAATCTGGAAAGATATTTTTTATTAAATCATTTTTCGTAGCCACCATGCTACAAAATTTTTCTGGGAGTAAAATATATTATGCATTTTCATACAATTGAATTTTGCCATTGCCGTTGTCTAGTTATTGTTTATAGAATGTCTATGCCAATGAATCAATCCTTTTGATGTTGAACACGTATATTTATAGTAAGGCATAGTTTACTAACACTTCGTCATATGCAGGATTTTTCAAACTTTTTATGCGTTTATTTCGTCTACATATGTATCACTTGAAATTAAAGGCAATGTCTGTTTGAAATCAGCAGACAGAAGCAGTAGAGCACCACCGAAAAGCCTAGTATTATTTTTGATATCTTTCAGCTTCCTGTCGAACTTCAAGTGAATGCTTGTGAGGCATCGTGCATTCCGCATATGTATCACGTGGAATTACAGTCAATGTCTGTTTGAAATCACCAGACAGAAGCAGTAGAGCACCACCGAAAAGCCTATTATTATTTTTGATATCTTTCAGCTTCCTGTCAAGCTTCAAGTGAATGCTTCTGGGCCACCGTGCATTGATCTCGGATAATAATTTTGCCCTTTTCCAGAGCTTCAGCCGTGGCTGATTGGTTCTTTATGTTACACATTACGTCAGTATTTGTATGAATATTCAAAGGTAATTAAAATTCTGAATGCTCAATCCTCCCACCATCAAGCCAAGTTGCTGAGATGCCCGATGAAGCTATTGTCAATGTAGTATGATTCTGTGATGTAATGCGAGAAAGTATCAGTGAGATGATGAATGTTTTAACATTGCCACCTGGTGCATCCCAAAAAAGGGAGGGAAAAGAATCCACCTTGTTGTTAGAATATATGTGGTACTGTAATAAATGACTTCTAAACGAAAACACAAAACGAAATTCGAATTCTTGTTTATTCCAAACCGCAAATCGCAACAAGAACGGTTTACAAAACTTGTTCTGAAATACAGCGTTGAGTTATTCTTCTTATGCACAGAGAGTTGAGTTGTTACAAAGTGTAACAACTCAAGTCTAATGTGAATATCTTATGCATAAGCAATAACTGTTTAAAAGTCACAACTGAATTATCTTTTACAATACCGATGTTTTTGATGTCATTTGCTGCTTCCACGTTACCAGTTATGGCATCACGTAAATGAATATACTCCCCGTAGCAAAGTTTTACTTGATTAAACTTTATATATCGTAATCTCTCACTTTCTATTTTTACAAACATATCAACAATGTACTGTGAAATAGCTGGCGTCATCGGAGAATGGTATTATCATGATTTTCCCGAATCATTAACCGCTATGAATAGAAGTTCATAGCGCTAACATCCTTGCTCATTTCTATACCTGGAAATAAAAATATAAATAGGATACAAAGAATTTATTGATGCAAAAATAAAAATAATATAATAAATTATGTATTTTACCATTCATTGGATATATTTGTTTAATATTTAAATGATATCCATCTTCTCAAAATATTGTCGGTGATTAGCGGATAGCGCTAGACCCGAACTTCGAATCTTAAGGTTAGTAACCGAGTAACATACCGATCAACCCAAAAGTCAACTTCGACTTGAGCGGTATTATCTCGCTTATATAGCATTCACCACAATATCAACGGATATTGCAATGCATCGTAAGAGCGATTATAGTCTTTAATAATTTTCATCGTATTATCTCTTTATTGTAGGAGTATATCTCGACATTCAGATGGCTTGTCAGCCATAAAAACTGCGACTTCGTTGATAGTTGGAATATTGTATGTGCCAGCGTGATCTCCATATGGTACTTTGTCTTTTTTAATTACTATGACATAGTGGTTGTTCTGCAGTCTGTTGAATAAAGTCTTGAACAACTGGATCAATTGGTTATGATTTTGCAAAAGCACTTCCAAAATTTCCTCAATTTCTCGCCCTTCTATCTGCTCTATGTGGGTGTATTCGCATCGTTTATTAATTTGTTTCTCTTCATGGCCCATAAAGTAGGTTTGTAAAAATTTTGCATCGGCATTAGGCATAGGAAGCAATAAACCAATTTGATGGTACATTTGTCCTTGAATCTTGAATGTAGATTCGAAATTGCGACCATCTTCATTCTGGGCAATCTTTGTTGTTCCAAATGAAGCGAAAATTGAATTACGAATGTTACTCAAAAACAATTTCGATTGAGATGTGGCTCCAACTAATAGAATTTTCAATGGTTTAATTCACCGTTGTATTTGAAAGCATGACAATGTTGACACTCTTTGTCCATATTACCTATGATGATTAAGATATGTGACGAATATTCAATTTCAGGGTCATATTCGAACGCAAGACGATTAAGTGATGCTCGTGTCTATGCTCTATGATCTTGCATCCGCTGTTGATTACGTTCCCTGTGTGCGTCACTTGCTCGTTGAAGTGCCTCTCGTTGTCTTAATGTATTAGCCCAAAGACGTTGATTGTGTTGCTCTAAGTTTTCATTTGCATGTGTGTTTGCAACTTGATCTCTTAAGTTGATATCCATCGAGATTCGTCAATTGTTCTATTCAGTCGATGATTATGAACCGATTTCGTATATTGGGTACGTTGTCCAATACTTCTTGCTCTTCCGCGAAGATGTGGGGGGGGGGGTTTGTAAAAATAAAATACTGTAAAAAATATTTAAAAAATAAATTAAGTATAAAAAATTTAATCTTAAAGGTAAGAAAATTAACAGAATCCATTGAAGTAATCTCTCAAAAACATGTTAAGCCTAACATTGTAAGCGTGGAAAAAAAACTGAAGCCTTACTTATTTGGAATTACTTACCACTACGACTTAAAACTACTTTAAAAAACAATGTACTTGTTGTTAATTTTCAATAATTATCAGCACATTTATTAGACCTAGAAAAGAAACGAACACATATCGATAGTTATTCACACAGCAACTTGTAAGTTCGCAGGAGGAATTGCGCTGGAAATACATCTAATCACCCAGATATTCTCACGCGAGAAAAATAGTCCCAATAGTACTTAAAACTATAAGCATACACAAAAAATATATATCTAACAGAAATACTGTTTAACTACAAAAGTAACACAACTAACCTTTTACAACGTGTATCTGAAGTAAAACAACATAGGAAACCAATTAGTCAGAGTCAAGTCCGTATCCGTTTAAATACAGTTGTCAACACAATGCGCATGCGTAAAACTTCTCCGCCAGTTGCGGTAACGAAAATGTGAGAATTTTCTACACCAATTGAGGTGAATTAAAGAAAAGTTATTCCAGACATAAAACGGAATGGATATTAAAAGGAGAAGGAGAGAAATAAGATAAAGAGCTTTGTGACCGTTAGGGCGCCCAAATTTAAATTCTTTTAGAGAAAATGATTAAAATTAATAAACGATATCAATAAGTTAAAGCACATTTAATGAAATTCAAGAACATGATTTATAAGAGGACAAAACTATTTGGAACAGATTAATTTAGAGAGGTAATTTTTAGTTTGATACTTTAAAATTTAAATTTACCATAAATTAATTTTTTTATATGAAAATTGTTCACAGAATTAGTTAAACTTAGAAAAGTTTTAAGATAAAATTATCTATTCAAAATATTTTATTTATTAATGTCCTCTCTTTTCCTACTAATTATCACATCGAATTTTCATTACTACTACTTTCTAAACTCTCAAAAAGACATTGCTATTCGATTCATTTTCTTCTTTTTTTCATCCCTTATATGTTATCTAACTCATTATGTAATAATGAGATAAATAAGCATTTAATCACTCAGTCCCTTTCTACATCTATCAGTGGGCACTCTGAAAATTGATTTCGGGCCTTGTTCCCTCCCACGGCCATGGCTATCATCTCGCATTAGCGAATCCTAAGGTGATTAATGGACATCTCTAAATGGATTGCAGAAATTCTATGGCTATTAATAGACTGAGCGCCTACATGCTGTTAACAAATGCCCCATTGACACTCTTCTATTCGTCATTGGCGACTTTACTAATGCGATTATTTGTCGCCAAGTCTTGGATTAAGAATCGGTTCTTAAGAAGTTGATTACTAATAGACGTTCCTGAACTATGTGTAACTACCATAAATTCGATCTTTAAATGTGTACTTTAAACAAAGTATTAAATTGGTCTTAACTGAATATTAATAGAATTAGTCAGCTTTTATAGCTTTTAATGATTTTTTTAAAGCAACAACTCAAATATATATTTTTTTTGTCTAAAGAATCAATTTTTGTAAATAAATAATAATACCGATAAAGACATTTTGTTTTCAGTATGTGCTTTCTTTTGAAAAACTAGAAATTGTTCTTCACTAAAAATTATTTTGCCTTCAATAAGATAAACTTGACTGTCTGTATTCATGACAAAATTGTACCATTACCTGCCTTTGTCAGTCATTATCTAGCTGCATTCAATTTCAATGAAATCTTTTTATCATTGTTTTTATTTTGTTCATGATTTCTTTAAAAAATACTACTTTCAAGCACCCAATTTTAATAAACATTGAAGACAAAAAGGTTCCAATACAATAACTATGGTAAAATCCCAAGATAAAGAGATAAATGATATCAATTGGCTTGAGTAACATTTTTAACATCATTCAGCTAGTTAATTAAAAATAGTGGAAGACTAAAAATTATTACTGGCATAATTATTACTAATTAGTTTTCAAAAAAAAATTTTATATTAACTATACATATAAAACCTTTTTAAATTTTTTTCGAGAATAGTAGATTGTCATTTCATCATTCATTTTTTGATATTATGTTTTATCATCATCCGTATAAAAGAAGAAATTTTAAAAAAACTATATGCTTCATCTTTGTGTTCTATGTGATTATTAAAATAACTCTAAATTAACTTGGTTTAAAACAGTTTTAAATTTCTGACTTAAGCCATCTCTTTGGTAAAAAAGGCTAAAACTTCCATAAAAGCATTCTTGCAATTTAGAAAAATATTGTAATAAATATTCAGCTGGCCATTTTAATCCTGATTTACACATGTCATATTCTTCAAAATACAAAAAAAAAAATAGTATGATTTCTACATTTTTATCATCGTTTACAAGTAATTTTTTGCATTCCATACATCCATGAGAAGACAAAAAACATTTTGCTAAAAAACCTGATATATGTGATAAAACATTTTCTTCTACTATATTTAGAGTACTTATGTTCAAGTTATTCATGTCATCTTGTTTCTTTCCTTCATCCAAGTCCTCAGAATTTTCATTTATCAACTCACAGAATTCCTTTTTGCTTAAAGAAGTAAAATCTATTAAAGGAGAAGCATCCTCCTCCTCACGGCTTTTGTTTGTTGACTGCTTTAAAAAACTAGTAATTATTGCTTTGTGAATGGTATGTCTGAATTCATAAGCATCTGGATTTTATCTGAAGCCTCCACATCGTCTAACAGAAGAAGATGTTTTTTCTAACGAATCTTTATTAAATCGATTTGCAAGAATAAGTTTGACTTTAGTGAATAAATATTCAAAAATTCCAATGAAAGCATTTAAAGTTAAAATCCAACCATTTTTACAAGGTACAACAATCTTCCTATTACTTTTTCTTGATCTGAAATGCCATGTTGCTATCCACTTTATCATTTCTTTCCAGAATTTAATAAGAAAACTATTCTTAGTTAATAAACATAATTCTTTTTTTTTCATGATATAATGTTCTTGAATTAACAGAGTCAAACAATTTATCAATCTTCCAAATAAATTCTGCTGTTTCTATACCTTTGCTCTCTACATTATTAGCTGCCACATGTAAATCTAAAGCAGCTGCTACGGAGTGACTTAGTACCTACATAAATAAAACAAACATCATAGAAAAAAATTCAGGCAACTTGTATCCTTTTTAATTAAAAATATTGGTAAATTACACATTATTAGAAATAATCTAGCAATTGAATAAAAGTTGAACTTCCAAGTGAATGTGAATCAAAGAAGCAGAAATTAATCTAAAAGGTGAATTTGAATTTACTATTTACTAAGCATATCAATCAATCTTCATTTTTTACAAATAAAACTGAATATAAAAGAAAAAACATTTATTAGACATTTTGGAAATTTTTACAGAATATAATAAGTGTGGCAAGTTCATCCCTGAATGCTTATGTAGATGTTGCACATTTTTAGAACAGAAATGCTAGAATTAATAAAATGAGAAGAATATTATATTATGACAATCTATACCTGAGCTGCCAGTTTTACATTAATTTTCCTGAGTCCACATACTTCAATATGTTTTTTGAAAGCTTCCTACAGGGGGAAAATTTCTATAAAAAGAGAGAATAGCACAATTACTATAAGAGTAGATGTCCCCAATCTAATCTATTTTATCACTTTATAAATAAATTTTAAAATTACTATTTTACTTACACTTTTTGAATACAGCTCATATAATTTTTCGATATGTTTCCATGACGCATAGCATGTTCGAGGCTCAATTCTAGCTTCAATATCAATGAAGTATATCCCATGGTTCTTTAGGTTGTTTCGCACTGATTTTAAGAGATGTGGAGGATCATACAAAGCAAAAACTTTTCTACTCATGTGCCAAAAGAAGCGTTCATCTTTAGTAATTTCCAAATCCTTGAATAGCTTTTTATTGTTTGGACCTGGAATTTACAAGTAAAAATACAATTCTAACACAGGAGAGAAATAACACAAAAAAGGAAGCTATATAAGAGTACTAAAATAATATTCTTCATATGTAGCAATATGAAGAATATTATTTTAGTACTTGTAAAAAGCACTTGTAAATATTATTTTAGGTTTGTAAAAAGAAGTTAAAATAGTAGTTGGATCATAAATAAGTTACAGAAACAAGAAGAATAAAGAAACTAGTGATTTCAAACCTTGATCACTTATTATAGACACTACTTCCAATTCACATGTCTGCAAAGTTTCAATTGCTTTTCGCACTATTTTCTCCAATGGAAAATCCACAGAAGGGGAAGTGAAAAAATAACGTAATACCTAAAATGTAAATAAATTTATTTTTTAAAGAAAATTATTATTTATTAACAGCAACATATATGATTTGTACAGTTTGATTTAATGTTATTCTTTTAAGATTGTATTATTTAAATAGCAAGATACTTATGTGCATTTTTAAACAAAATATACTAAATAGAAATGAAATTTTTTAAATTATACCTGCTTCCAGTTTTTCACAATTCCACGTGCCATAAAAACGAGAGCTTGAGTAGCATATGGTGGTTTTTCTTAAAAATCATTCCTTTCACTTATAAAACCATCTACTGAATCTAAATCTGCTACATATGTCAATCCTTGTTTAATTGCCATTTCATTTATTAAAAGAAGGCACAACCTATCTGCTTCATTCAGATGATTAGATTGCTTTTAAAACAGTTTATCAAATTGGGACAAAAACTTGAAGTTCTTTCAACATTATAAGTATATCTGAAATAATTTGCATAGTGTTAGTAAAAAAACATTATGGCTCATCTTAACTATGATTCTGCAACATGAATAACTTTACATTAATTATGGACAGTGAAATTTTAATCAAAGAAATGTTTTAACACTTTAAAGCATGAAACACTCATTAAGATTTATTCAGTTAAATTCAAATACATATAAGTTTTAAGTACTGTCTGTCCATGACAAGATCTCTGGCCGACAATCGTCTATGTTTACGGCGGGCGTTATAGAAACAGGTTACTGCCGGAAGAGTCCATTTCGCAGAGGTAGATATTCTTTCAAGTTTCTTCCATTGGAGCGTTTAGCACCTAATTGGCGGTATTTGATATATTGCCTTTAATTTTCGAAAGCAAATTCTGACACAGGGCTAAAAATCATTTACGTACTTGAATTTTTGAAAATATCTATTATTCCTATCAGAATAATACAGAACAGCACAAAAAGAACAGAGTAAATCAAATAGAAAAATGAATAATTATTTATATGTCTAACGACTCCACAAGAAGGAAAAAAAATTAAGTAGAATACTGCATGACAAAAAATTATCATTTTATTTGTTTTAAATTTATGTAACTACTTAAGATCAAATTCTCCGCAGCAAAAGCGAAGTAATCTCTCTAATTCAACATAAAAAATAACATAATCGTAATTATTTCATTATTTTTATAAAAGGTTGCTTTTATTCTGTTATAAAGTAGAATATCCCTTGTTAAATATGCTTAAAACCTCTCCAAATTTTTTTAATTAGTTAATTTATTTATTTTTGATATATATACTATTTTCCGAAACTCAAAATTAACAATTACCATTTTATCAATTTTTAGTTTTTTAAAAATCAAACTTATTTTGCAACTTATTTTCAATATGTACAAGCTTTCTACAACACAATTAATTCCCCTTTTATATGTAAAAGTGTTCTAAATTTGAAAATAATTCAAGTGTTCCCTCATTCACGTGTCAAATGTCTCGAAAATAAACTAAAAAAAGCCCAACATAGCTTTACATTATTCTAGTAATGTTCGTTTTTGTATCCCAGATGACCATTTATTCATTTCTCTCGACTTGAAAAAAGAAATTTAATTATTTGAAAGAAAACGTCTTCTCACGAATTGTCAATTCAAATAATAGAATGATAAATGAGTTTTTCTTTTCAATGTATATCAGCCGTCATGAGCTTTGAAGCAATAAAGGATCCATAAATTCCTGTATTCATCTTATCTTTTCGGTGTTAAAATTTCTTCATTCCTATTGTCCTATACCTTTCTATTCAAAGCCCATCAATGTCGTTTAAAAATACTTATCTATTTCCGTTTTACAATCGCAATCAGTGCAACTGAGTCGAAGAAATGTCGTTAAATATTTTAATATTTTTTACTCACATTAGCATGCATAAATTTTTAGATTCTTGTAATCATATCTAAGGAAAGCTATTAAAATAACAGGAAGGCGAGAACACAAGCCTATCTAATTAAAGTCTCTCCATTTTCAAATCGAAAAGGCATTTTAAAGGATCTCAAAATTTAAGAGACAAAACTTATTAAATAATGAAATGCAGTTAATATTAACCAAAGAGAATATTAATAAAATATAAAAGAAGTAAGCTAAGCAAATATAAAGATACGAGCAACTGCGGCTAAAGCGAGAGAACGAATGAGCAATAGTTTTCTTATCGCTTCATTTTTTCGCCAAGATAAAGAATAACCCCCCAGACTACCGTCCGATTCCACCCATTCAAAATGAATCCTCCCTATCGACACTTGTTTCTATAACGCCCGCCGTAAACATAGAAGACTGTCGGCCAGAGATCTTGTCATGGACAGACAGTATGATAATCTTCAAAAATCTGAATAATAACTAGCATTAAATAAGTAGTAACTGCATTAAATTTAACTAAAAAAAATCAATAGAATTTTACAATTCGTGTCAGTAGTAATTTTTTACAATTTTAAATGATGTTCATTACATAGCTGGAATTGCACTCACACAAAAAAAAATTAACATATAGATTTCTGATTTTGAAAAATTTATTTATCTGTACAAATCTGTACAAAGTAGCTTTGCTTGGGAGGACAAAATATTTCCGAAGAATTTTGTAGGTTTTGGACTATGCAGATAAATTTGAAGATCAAATGATTTCTCTCTTGCTGACCAACGTCTCCCTTTGCCAGCTCTACGCTGCATTCGTATTTGAGATATAATAATTTTAAACAAATGTGGTTTGTTGGATAATTTTATTTTCAACTGAGCTAATAAATTAGAAGAGGAAAGCTCTCCATACAGTCTTTTTTTTTACTTTTGAATCATTTGATAATAAACTTTTAATTTTCCTTGTTTTTGCGGTGACTTGCAGGTGCTCACTTGTGTTAAATGATGTTGCTGTTGGAGATATTGGATTTGCAGAACATGATTGAGTAGGGTCAGTAACTGCAGGGGATGGACTGTGGGCCTCATTTGAATGTGAAGAAAGAAAATCGTCAAAAGCAGAAGGCAAATCTTCTTCAATATGAGGACAAGCAAATTTTGATAATCTGCGCTTTAAAGAACTGGGGAAATAAGATACAAATAAAATGTTTGTCACACAATCTAGCCTTCCTAAATACATACTGCAAATTCTCTGATGTCACATCCCATTTCAAAGCTGAAAACCATTTACTATATCTAGAAGATATTATTATCTATTACAATATTGATATATGCACAGAGAAAAATAGTAAACATTCAGATTCAGAGCTTTATTACACTAGCAAAATTTCAATAAAATATAGGAAACATTCTGCCATCCCATCATATTTAAAGCATTAAGTCCATTAAAATATATTAAGAAAAAAATTAAAATATAAGATAACTAAAAATATTATTTTATATGATTAAATTTACAAAGTAGGACAGTTATTCAATAACAAACGGAAATTCCACATGTTCTATAAATCAGTTAATTTTAATTTATTACAATTTATTTTCATATTTGATTTCAAAACAATTAAGCATACCTGCTCTCATCTGAAGAAAACCTGAATAATATCAATCCAGGTGTTTATTGCGACTTCTACTACAAAGACAATACTTCATTTAGCCCAAAGAGAATTTTCCCAATGATTTATCCGGAGTCACACACGGTCCGGCGTTCGCATCCATTCTAAAGATATAAAAGACACAGTACACAAGGAAGGAAAAAAAAGAATTAAAACATAAAAAAGAGAAAATTCACAAAATAAGATAAATCTGTAAGGATAGGAGTGATCATTTTATTCCTACGGTACTAACACAACAGTATAAATCTATCCTACGAGCTAAGCTTTATTTTAGGATGAATAGCGGATAGCGCTAGGCCCAAACTCCCAATCTTATAGTTAGTAGCCGAGTATCATACCGATCGAGCAAAAGGGTCCCTTCAGCTTGAAGGATATTAATTGGCTTATATAACAGTCACCACAAATCTAAGCAAAATAATAATTTCAAATGCAGAAAAAGAATCTTCCAAATTCCAACGTAAGCAAGCAAAACACTCTAAATGGCGGTGAGTTTCGGTTTCGTTTGAAAAATTCGTTGCTTTCGTTTAGTTCCTGTATCACGACGCCAATAGCGGTGGAGCTGCAATCGTTTACCAAACTTCGAAGAGAGACCTCCGGATATTTTTCTCAGTGGCTAAGGCAACCAGCCAACAAACGTCCGAGGCAGATGTGACGGCACGGCTTCTCGGTATAAAGTCGCCAAATCAAGGGGTACCGTATACTAGGATTATACCCCTTTTTAAAGCAAAAAGCATGTAAAATAATTCATATAAACCTCAAGACATAATCTGAGTTTTAAGTATATGTCTGCAGTTCTACGAGAATTTGTTTCTTCCCCGTAGTTGTTGTTGAGTATTATGACCATAATTTGTTGAACATAATGGCCAATATATTGTCATGAAGATGCAAGGAATAACAAGTAACAAAATATTACATTTATTAGCTTTTCCGCAACTCACCACATGCAGTCGAGATAAACTGAAACTGAAAGCTAACTGTTCGTGTACTTCCGTATATTTCATCGTGCTATACAAGAATCAGGAAACATAAAGAGGTTTCTAGAAAGTTCAAAAAACTTCTGGAACAATAACAAATAAATAAAATACATTAAATATAACATCGTCAAGCATTTAAAAGAGACGCAATGCCGCTTGCCTGAACATTGAACCTGCGACCTTGCGTGTCGCGCAAGGTCGCACTTTACCTCTCGACCACGGTTGTTGTGCGACAGGCCTTTCTTTTAGTGACATTACTCCCATCTTAAAAGAACAGCGACTCGCTGGAAAAAAATCAAACTCTGTTAAGAGCTTTCATTTTTGCACGAGTCAGGGATCCAGTGCATAAGTTTTCTTCCTAATCAATGGCACCTTCTTGTTTATTTATTTTTTTTTTCATTTTCGTTTAGAGTTTGCTTGTCTGGATCATGATAGGGCTTCATGCGCAAAACATGCAATATATCATTTTGCTTTCTTCTTCTAAAAGACGTATCAAAGTCCTGAACTTCATAAGTCCCATCTGATAACCGGCGTAGCACTTGATATGGACCAAAATACTTCCTCAAAAGTTTTTCAGAAAGACCGACTTTTCGGACAGGGGTATAAATCCACACGAGATCTCCAGGGGCATAGAATACCATTCGGTGTTTTGAGTCATAACGTCGGCGATCTTTAACTTGTGATTCCAGAGTCTGCAGTCTAGCCAATTGTCTTGATTCTTCAGCTCTAGAAATCATCCTTGAAATATAACTGTCATCCACGTCATCAGGATAGAATGGGAGCATTGTGTCTAGCGTTATCTCTGCTTCTCGTCCGTGCAATAAATACAGTGGGACAAACAATTGAGGATACACCTTACTTTTACTTGATAAATCCAACTTTCAATCGAAATAACACATTAACTAGAAGTGCAAACGCGCTTTTATTTTCACACATAACAAAAGGGTTAATTTACAGTAAAAATAACAAAAATCAACAAAAAAATATCTAAAATTAAAAATTTCACACGTATTTGAAATAAGCATAGGCAGAATTTTACCTCAAAAAATTAAGGATACACCAATAAAATTTTTGTATAACTACCGCTAGATTTTTTTCTGCTTTCTACTAAATAGCCAATTTTGGCCAATTTTATCTTAAACCTTTTCGGCTTCTACTTTTGTCTTTTGAAGTTGGTTATGTGAATTTAAAGTCGAAATTTTAAATGGAAAATGGGTCTTCGAAGAGAGACCAGTATTGATGTAAGAAAATTTATATTAAGGTTATTTGAGAAAGGAAATTCTTATCGTGAAATAGCTGAAATTGTCGGTAGAAGCCACTCGTGTGTCCAGAAAATCATTGGAAGATTTAAAAGCGATGGATTAATTGAAAATAAAAGTGGAAGTAGAAGGAAAAGTATTCTGAGCGATGTAACCAAAAGGAAAATTTTGAAAGATACCAAGATTGATCCTAAACTAAGTGCAGTCAAACTAGCTGCAGAAACCTCTCGAATAATGGGCAGAAGTGTAAGTGCTGAAACTGTGAGAAATGTGATTAGATATGCTGGATATAGCAGTCGAGTAGCTAGAAAGAAACCTTTCATGCGCTTATAAAATCAGAAAAAGCGCTTGGAGTTTGCAAAACCTCGTCAATAGAAGGCAGATAACTCTTGGAAGAAAGTTATATTTAGTGACGAAAGTAAATTCAACATTTTTGGAAGTGATGGCAGTCGCACCGTTTGGAGAAAGCCGCACACCGCTTTGGATCCAAAAAATATACTTCCTACAGTTAAACATGGTGGTGGCTCAATCATGATTTGGGGTTGTATGGCTTCTAATGGGGTAGGAAATTTAGTTTTTATGAATGGTATAATGGATCATAAGCTTTATATAGATATACTCAACAACAATCTTAAGAAAAGAGGGAAAAATTGGGTTTAGATGGAAATTTTATTTTCCAGCAAGACAACGACTCCAAACATACGGCGCGTAATGTCAAATTGTGGTGTCTTTTTCATTGTAAACAGCAATTGCACACACCACCACAGTCCCCTGACATCAATGTCATAGAAAATTTGTGGGCCACATTCGGAATAGCGGTTCAAAAACACCAAATTAGGAACAAAGCCCATTTAAAGCAAGTTTTACAAGAAGAATGGAATAAAATATCTCCACATACCACCAAAAAATTGGTCGAATCGGTACTAAGACATTTGGAGGACATTATAAAAGCCAAAGGACATGTAACCAAATATTGACACTGTCTTTGTATGCGATATGTCACACAAATTTTATTGGTGTATCCTTAATTTTTTGAGGTAAAATTCTGCCTATGTTTATTTCAAATACTTGTGAAATGTTTAATTTTAGATATTTTTTTGTTGATTTTCTTTATTTTTACTGTAAATTAACCCTTTTGTTACTAGTGAAAATAAAAACGCGTTTGCACTTCTAGTTAATGTGTTATTTGGATTGAAAGTTGGATTTATCAAGTAAAAGTAAGGTGTATCCTCAATTGTTTGTCCCACTGTAGAAAGATGTGAAACCAATGGTTTCTTGCTTAGCAGTATTATACGCAAACGTTACAAACGGTAAGATCTCATCCCAATTTTTATTTTCTGTGTCAACATACATTGATAACAGATCAACCAGAGTTTTATTAAAACGTTCTGTCAATCCGTTCGTCCGTGGGTGATAGGCTGACGTTTTGTGGTGGATGATGTTACACAGTTATACGAGGGATAACACTAGTTTCGACTGGAAGACAGTCCCACGATCAGTGATAATTTCTCGAGAACTCCATATCTCAATAAAACTTCTTCAAGCAAAAACTTAGTCACTTCGTGGTCTTCAGCTGTTGGCAACGCCTTTGTCACTACAAAACGCGACAGATAATCTGTACAGACGACGATCCATTTGTTTCCACTGGTATATTTTGGAAATCGTGCAAGCAGATCGATTCCAATACGATGGAAGGGTGCCATAGCTGGTGGGATGGAAACCAAGCTCCCTGGAGGTCGTTGAGGAATAGATTTTCTTCGTTGACTTTCCCGGCAATGGGTTACGTATCGGACGAGGTTACGATACATCTTTGGCCAGTAAAATCGTTTTCGTAATCTGTCATACGTCTTTGCGAAACCAAGATGTCCGGCTGTATGAGCGTCATGGAAATGTCTCAAAATATCTGTACGTAGGTGTTTGGGAACGACTGGTAGCAATTTTTTTCCTGCCAGATCAAAATTCTTTTTGTATGAAATTCCATCAATTATTTCAAATTCTTTCTTGACTAGATGGGTTGATCTGAGAAAGGATTATTTTTGCGAGATCTGGATCTTTTTTCTGTTCTATGGCCAAGTTCATTTCAGTAGTTGCAGCAATAAATTCCTCTGACATAGAAGTTTCTTCTTCGACTGGATTTCTAGAGAGTGTGTCAGCGTCCTTTTGTTTCCTACCGGTTTTGTACGTCATAGAAAAGTCATATTCTTGAAGTCGAAGTGCCCACCTGGCAAGTTGTCCGGAAGGATCCTTGAGACTCGGGAACCAACAGAATGAATGATGATCTGTAACAACAGTGAAGTGCCTCCCAAAAAGATATGGACGAAATTTGTTGATAGCCCACACTACGGCAAGGCGCTCTCTTTCAGTGGTAGAGTAATTTTTTTCTGCTTTCGTCAAAGTTTCTGCACGCATATGCTATGACTTTTTCGACTTCATCTTGTATCTGAACCAAAACCGCTCCCATACCGTATCCACTAACATCCATATGAATTTCCGTTGGAGCATTTTCATCGTATATTCCTAAGACTGGATCAGAAGTAAGCGTTTTCTTCAGATCATTAAACGCTTCAATTTCTCGGGAACTCCACCTAAATTTTGCACTGCCTTTTAACAGAAGTTGCAATGGCTCAGCCCGATAGCAAAATCCTTTAATAAATCTTCGAAAGTATGAACATAGATCCAGAAAGCTCCTTACGTCACGCACGTTTTTCGGAACTGGAAAATTTCTGACGGCCGTCACCTTTTCGTGATCCGGTCGGACTCCTTCGCTGAATACAAGATGACCTAGTACTCTAACTTCTCGAGCACCGAAAAGACACTTCTTTTGATTCAGTATCAAACCTGCATCTTGAACGCACTTCAGAACAGTCGTTAATCGATTAAGGGGGTCTTCAAATGTCTCTGAAGACACAATGATATCGTCGAAATAACAAAGACATATGGTCCACTTTATATGGCGTAAAAGAGTATCCATCATTCTCTCAAATGTCGCAGGTGCATTGCTCAGCCCAAACGGCATGGCTTTAAATTCATATAGACCTTCTGGAGTAACGAAAGCCGTCTTTTCTCTATCTACTTCGTCAACTTCGATCTGCCTGTATCCAGAGCCTAAGTCCATGGAAGAAAAGAACTTTGAACCTATTAAACAATCAAGTTTATCGTCAATACGATGTAGGGGATAAACATCTTTCTTGGTGATCTTGTTCAATCGACGATAATCAACGCAAAAACGCAATTTGCCATCCTTTTTCTTTACAAGAACAACCGGAGCTGACCATGGATTTTCAGATGGTTTTATTATACCTTTCTCAAGCACTTTCTCCACTTCTTCATGAATTATACGCCTTTCAGCTAATGATAATAGATATGCTCTTTGACTAATAGGGGCGTGATCTCCAGTATTAATTCGGTGTTTAACTTTCGTCTGTGTAGTTTTTGATTTGTCCTTTTCGGTAAATACTCCTGAAAACTCTTTCAGAAGCTTCACAAGTTCGTCTTTTCGTTTATTTCTTAACCCAGGTGCTATCATAAGCGAGTAGTCGATAAGAGGCTCTGATGTCTTTCTCAAGGGAATGCGACTATCTTCTTCATCAGTTATTGAGGATAAATTATTTTCATCTAGACACTTAGCATGAGCGACGCACATTCCTTTAGGAATAATCTGTTTTACAAGGCTTGTATTGGTGACCCAAATTTATCTTCTAGTGTTATGGTAAGGAATGATTGTGGTAGGTACGACAATATTCTTTGTGAACTGTAAATTTCTATTGCCTTCTACAAATATGTCGCAGTCCTTACCAATCTGTGCTCCCGTTACAGATACTCTAGTTAAAGACCGTGGAGCCAAAGTGCAGTCTTGTATGGCATACAAGTTCCAATTATCTGGCACTGAAAGTTCTTGACAGGTGTCTTCAAAAAATAGCTCACTCCGACCACAGTCCTCTCCACTTGAGAGGCTTCTAGAAAGTCCCATCCAAGTATAACGTCATGGTTGCAATGTTGTAAAACTACAAATTCGAACGGCAATTTTAGGTAGTTTATGGAAATTCGTAGGATACATCTTCCATTTGGCCGTACAAAATTTCCATTGGCGACTTTAAGAACATTTTTTATCATCAGAGAACATAACTTTCTTTAAATGTTGGCAAAACTTATTTGAAATGACGGAGAAAGACGCTCCAGAATCCACAATAGCACGTATCGACTCATTATCTATCATAACGTCGAGGTGGTTTCCAAACATTTTGGCGGCAGACGGAGGATTTTCATCATATGCGGCCTCACCTCCCAGGAAGGTCGCCTTGTTCACTTTTCCTCTATTCTATGACCCGGAGATTGATTGAATCGATGGTAGGGCGACGGTGACCTTGGGCGACGTGTTGGAGATCGACCTCGTGATGGATTGGGTGAGGATTGAGGTCTGTAACCTTCTTCGTTGCTTGGGTGAAACTCTGTGGAATTCTGTTGGTGCGCTCCATTGTCATTGAATTCTGTGGGATTCTGTCGACGAGCTCTATAGTCATTGAAGATAGCTCTTCTTTCCCTACAATAACGTATGACGTGTCCTGGACGTTCACAATGAAAGCAAACTGGTCCGTTGTCAGTCGTTCTCTACAAGTCATTTTTTCTAGGTTGTGTCAATGGAACTGATCGATGACTCTGCGTTATAGCACTTCGGCGTTGGCTGATGAGTTGGCGGCGATCCATTGGTCTTGCAAAAACAGGGGCCAAAACTTTTTCGACTTCCTCTTGTACTATTTCATCCAATGACTGAGGATGTACTTCTGAAGGTTCTTCTATTGGTCTAATTATCTTCTGGACTTCTTCCTGTACAATCCTGCGTATTAGAGATACTAGGTTAGCCCAAAGTGGCCATTGGTACCACGTTGGGAAGTATTTCGAATTTTCGTCTTCTGACCCTCTTTTGCTTCATGTCCTCGATGCAGTCGCCCCATTTTATAAAATCGGCTGTTGTAGCGATCTCCCTTGCTAATAGTGTTTGATAGATATCTTCAGCCACTCCTTTCATTAGGTGTGACACTTTTTCATTCTCTGGCATCAGAGGGTTTACTTCTTGGCAAAGTTCTAATATGCTTTGTACGTAAGATTGCTTACTCTCTCTTACGCGTTGAGGTCTATATTTAACTCTTCTTCTGCCTTCTTATATTTTTGCTGATCACCGAAAAGTTGAGTCAGTCCAGTTTTAAATGCTTCCCAAGAATTTAAAGAATCCTCATGGTTAAGGAACCCTTTCTTTGCCGTCGAGGAAGAAGTAAACATTTTTTAAGCACATCATGTCGTCCCATTTATTAAAGTTAGCCACTGTTCTTTGGGCCATTTGCTGGGATCTCCCTCAGATTCTCCCCGAAATATTGATGGACTCCTCAGTTGTTGGCACACGGGCGTGAATACTGTTGGTTGTGTTTGCGTCACTTCTTCGAGCATTTTTGAACGTTGCCATGACTCTGGTAAATACAGTCCAAATTCAGGAGATAATCGTTTTAAATGACGACTTGAGCGAATACTGCCACCAGAATCCACAGTTAAATGGTTTGTACCTGGCGCCTCCACCAAACTTGTCACGAAGATGCAAGGAATAACAAGTCACAAAATATTACATTTATTAGCTTTTCCGCAACTCGCAACATACAGTCGAGATAAACTGAAAGCTAACTGCTCGAGTACTTACGTATATTTCATGAGACATCGTGCTATAGAAGAATCAGGAAACATAAAGAAGTTTCTGGAAAGTTCAAGAAACTTCTGGGATAATAAATAAATAAAATACATTAAATATAACATCGTCAAGCATTTAAAAGAGACGCAATGTCGCTTGCCTGAGCATTGAACCTGCGACCTTGCGCGTCGCGCAAGGTCGCACTTTACCTCTCGACCACGGTTGTTGTGCGACAGGTCTTTCTATTAGAGACAATATGTTCAACATACTTCGGTTCAAGATGGAAAATAAAACAGTTGAATTTAGTTTCTACAGTGGAAATTTTATTTATTTGAAATTGGGCTTCTACTTGTTAAAATCAAAAGTCGGGTTTTTCTCACCAAAATGGTAGAATTTTAAGGCTTACTTTATTCGCTTCATCATTCATAGTTTCAATTGTAGAATGTCCACTATCCGTATTCAGAGTAAAATCAGAGTCAAAAATTGTTGCGTTCATATATCAACAAAATTGGAATGAAGATAAATTTACTATTTAATGAAATCTTATTGCAATATAAATTATATTATGAAGTTAAAATCAACCTATTTTTATTAAAACTAGTATTTTTTGAAACAACAAACTCAAAAATTCAATAATATATCATTGTTGCCTGTCTGAATTAACTGCTATTTACAAAATAATAATTATAGAACTACACTTAAGTTATTTTTAAATGAAATATTTATAATTTATACGGTTATACAACAATACGGTTATTTTAATTTAGTTTGGAAAATACTGTATTACTATCCCATTCTGAAAAGAAATCTTGAATTGGCGGTAAGGAATGCCCCTTAGTTTCTGTTGCAGAATTCAAAGAATTCCAATGAGTTTAGTCACTACAACCTATATTTTTGGGCACCAAGTGAATAACATTGGTCCAAGGATTTTTTAAAGGACTACAGATACTCTGACTAATTCCTTTTTTGCAGCTTTTTCTTTTCAGTGAGTTTTCTGGCTGGTGAATATATTGTCGTATTCCTTTTGTAAGAATGCAATGCATTATTTCCTGCGACATTAAGAGAATAATTAATTAAATTTGGGAAATTAGAAAGGAATTGATATTGTCTTGTGACTTTCAATAACAAAGGAATACATATAAAAGAATAGGAAGATAAAAAACCTCGTCTCGTTTGATGTTCTTCAGAATCAAAAATGTATTGGAGTGTTCCTGCATCCAATGAAATTGTGAAATTTCAGATGAACATCAAACCGAAAATTGAAAATAAAAATGCCGAAAAAAAGCCCCGTCCAAATAAACAGGCTAATAAAACAGAAGTTAACTAACGTTCTCTGTTTCGGAACTCAAACAAAACCGTCACTTTTGACAAAACGTTCATAACATTGGAAGATTTTTAAAATAAAGGGAAAAATCTTTAAAAAAATACTGATAAGGCTCACATTTTAAATTCTTAACCACCTGGCAACAAAATATCTGTCAGTGTCTCAGACGAATCATATCTTCAAAGAAGCCAAAAAAATGCTTTTCTTTTCTGGATTTTTTATGCACTTAGGACTTCTTTAATTCTTATAATTACCAGGGTAAAATTATATTTCTTATGAAAAAGGTGTCATCAATGCTAATGCACCAATTTGTATCATTTTATACAAAGCGCATTTTAAACCAGATGATAATTTTCACATACCAAAATGTATGTCTTATTATAAAGATCTTAGCCACACTCTCACTGAATTACTTTAATTGCCATCGTCAGAACTTTTTTAATTGCTCATCTGTTACTTTGCGGGACTTGGTGAATGAAATAACCCATCCAAACCTTTTTCATTTCTTAAAGGCTATTTGTTTATTTCCTTATATTTGACAACTTGTTTCTTTTTAACAATTTTGTCCAGTTTCCTAAGTTTTACCGCATTTTTTGAAACCACTGTTTCAGCATTTTAAATTTTAACCATATGTATGGCGCAGTTTAGCGAAATATGGTTCTTGCACCAAAGAACCAACTTATAAAAATTATATCATTGATAGAGTTTTAGGTAAAGTTGTATTGTCATTACTAACCATCTACATTATTCAGATTAAATACTAATTTATAGTATATATCGTTACGGGTTAACTGCTTCCTTTGGAAGTTCTTTTAAGATTTGATGGTCGATTAAGCAAGAAATTTTTTAGTAGAAAACAATGACAATGTTTATTAACACAAAGGATACGAGTACACAAGAGCGATATACACAGTCGAGACGAACACGAGACAGTATACTACAGAAAACAGTAACCCACAAGTATTAAACACACAAAGAGGCCATACAGTATCCTGCAGAGCGGATATCTGCGGAACTTTGCTCTGTGGTCTCTCCAAATGGCTGAAATTTCCGCTGTTTCCTCGCTTTTTCTGTATCCAACTGCCGACTCACTACTACACTACGGGTTACTCCACACACAACTTGATGCTGCTTCCACAATATACAACAGTACTCGGCACAAAGCTCAGTTTAGCTACAGTTTGGCCTCCACACAACGGTAGACTATTCGATCCTCTCGAAGACTCGTTACTTGACTACGACTCCAACTGCAATTTCGATTCATTGCAGCTTGAGACTGCAAGCCTTTTATAGCTCCCTGGAGACAGGTTGAAAAGTTCCTGGGCGTATCACAGGCTAGATCACTAAAATTCTCGAAGTTTCCAATAATATCTATTTTGTCGCCAAATTCGACGCCAAATGGTTTCTAAGCTTTAAGATTACTGGCACGGCCCATGATTAGCAGCCACAAGGCTCATCGTTAAACGGTCTTTCCAGTAATTGAACTATCTTTGATGAGAAGCGATGATCCATGTTTGTAAAAATATTAAACATTTCTTTTTGAAATAAAAATACGAATATCTGCTGACTATTTTTATTTCCAGTAGGTAAATTTTTGTTCGCATGAGTCCACCAATAGCTTCCTCTGACTGAATTCATTCCAATCATGTGTAAAATAAACCGTGAAGGAAAACTAAAATTTAAACTCGATAGCTCCAGTCATTTTGTTTGAACCGATTGAGTCACTCACTCTAATGCAACCAGTAATAAGACTAAGGTTAAAGCCAGTCAATCGTAAATTTTCCGAAATTGCTTCTCTGTTTGCTTTTTTTTCCTTCTTATTTCAATTTCGTTAAATTCGTTTTTCAGGTGAAATGTTTTAACAAATAAAATCTTTCACGAATGCTGACACCGACTGAAAAAGTCACTACTGTATTACTCTTTCTTTAAACAGTTCTTTATATTGCTTTCAGTATTATGCTTAGATTTAATAGCTTAAAAGAAACACTTGAAAGCATTTAATCATTCAGAATGAATTCATAATGAGCTTAAGACTTCGAAATGGTAATGAATTATAAATGAAGAATAGGAAAGCACCTTTTATCAGGAAATTATTTTATTACATGTGATTTAAACTTTAATACTTTTATACGATATAAAAAAGGTTATACCTTTGTACACTTATTTTGCATAAATCTTTGGTATTTCAGTACAGTTATATAAACATAGATTTGTATGTGTTATTGGGAAAATTCACAGCAAATATAATACCCAAACTTTCTACTGCCATTGTGAAGATATTTAATATTTTCCTGTATTAATAGAAAAGTCATGAAAACAATTTGAATCGATAACTTATTGCAAGGAAGATATTTTTTTTTTCGAAAATTCTAAAAGTCGATCTTTTTATTTATTCCCTTTATTAAATTACATCTTTTGCAACGATTTATTATTTCATTAAAAGCTGAAATTCCTATTGTCAGTATCCTCTTCTTTAACAAACTGCAAATAAATGAAAAATATATTCAATATTTTAACAAGAAAAACAAAATTACATAACCAATTCATATCACTTTTTCTTCTTTACGATCTGATATCACTTGCATTCACTTTTTTCAATAGCAATGTAGAAAAGTAAACTCATTATAAGAATCTAAAGCATTATAAGTATTATTGTATTGATAGCTGCGGCTAAATTTATTGCGCCAAAACATGTCCATGCAAAACTATCTCCAAGCTTTGTGCTAAGTGTTTTATAGTCTCTACAATCACCTCATCTTCGTCCTAGAAATCACCCCTTGGACTTTAAGATCCTAAACTTTTTTAATGTACTTTCCTCTCGTGGTTTTACTATTTTACTATGTTGGATGCCTTCTCATGTAGGTATTG
>JAOUZG010037308.1:3098665-3192272 GCA_026289955.1 Argiope argentata
TGGTTTTACTATTTTACTATGTTGGATGCCTTCTCATGTAGGTATTGGGGACAACGAGAAGGCGGACAATGCAGCCAAATCCGCTACTACAACAGCAAATATTAGTCTCCCTGTGAGTGATCTAAAAAAGCACTTAACTTTGCTCTGCCTCTCAAAATGGCAGACGAAATGGGACCTGTTAACAGAAAACAAACTTCATAGCGTTAAACCTCGTATTGAACCTTGGCTCTGTCTTGCAAATAGAAACTCAGACACCATCATAACCCGTTTGCGTATAGGTCACACTAGATTCACCCATCGCCACCTGCTTCTTGGAGAAGAGGCACCAATGCAATTGCATCATGTCCGTTTACCGTATTATCTGCGAATGCCCAAATTTTAATACTCAACGTTCATATCATTTTAAAAACTTCACATTATCACACCACATGCTCATCTTTTCGTTTTTTTTTAAGTCAATAGGTTTTTATCCCCATATTTCAGTATTCTACAATTTTTTCAACCATTTTTATATTGCCTTTAATGGCTGAAAATTTATTTTTTTATCTCCAAAAACTAGTTTGGCGCAGCATAGTCAACACCATGGCTCTTGTGCCATTAATATAAAAAGAAACCCTCCAAGCTTTGACTGTTTTGAAACATCTAATTGATTTCATGGTGCCCTCCCTTTGACTTCAGAGACTTTATACGTTTCAACTCCTTCCTATCCTCCCTTTTCGTGAAAAATCTGAATGTACTCTCCCATGATTCCGCACTCATGTTGTGTTTTTTCAGATTTTTCATTTATTTCCGTTTCTTCCTTCGAATATCCCTCACTTTTCCTTTTGAAACACATTTCATGTGTTTCAGAAACTGACAATGGTCGCTATTTCTTTCAAAAAAAAACTTTATTTCAGAAACCAACAATGAGCCTTGTTACTTTCCAGAAAAAAAATTTAATTCTCAAAACTGTAAATAATTAACCTATTTGACAATTTCCACAAATGATTATAAGTCAAACGGTTCATGGTAATGTTTTTGATAATCAAACACTCAATTATCATCTACATACGTTCTTTATTTGTTTTTTGCTGAATTGGTAAATTTCTATTCCTTGCAGATAATTTTTCTCTACCTGACAATTTTGTATTTAAAACGAGTGTGAATTCTTTGGAAACACTTTCCCATTTTCCTATTCGAATTAATCTGATTCCCCTGGAAAAGCTGGATGTTTTAAAAATCAAACTATGAGTATCCTTCAGTTGAATGCTGGGTAATGTTAGAATAATTAGAAATGATCTTCCGAATAACGCTGCAAAATAGTTTACTTGTTTACGCAGTGTGAAATACTATTTTGCAATGCGAAAAATTCTTTTGTCCATCGACTTTACTGTCTGCAACAAAACTTATGGAATCAATTGATCAATAATAAATAATGTTGTATAAAACCCACTTTGTCCATCGTCTTTACTGTCTGCAACAAAACTTAATGAAATCAATAGACCAATAATAGATAATGTATAAAACCCACTTTGTCCATCGTCTTTACTGTCTGCAACAAAATTTTTGGAATCAATAGATCAATAATAAATAATGTTGTATAAAACCCACACTTATTGCCTGTCCTTGTCCACGAATGTGTAATGTGAGTAGATTAACTAGACTCTGTACTTGTCATACGTCTAAAACTCACAAATATTTCAAATGCAACAATCTCATATGTTCCTTCCTGCCCGAAATGAAAAATGAATTTAACAATTCTTCAACTTTTAATTGAATGCCCTGATTTTAGTCTTTATCACCTACGTCTGTTTACCTCCTTATGCCTGAACACTCAAATTCTAGTGATGGAACACCCTCACCAATTCTTAAATTAAAAAAAAACTATTGGAATTTAATACCATTTTATTTAAATATTACTTTTTTTATACTTTGTAATACGATTCAGTTTTCTGTTTTAATCCTAAATTACTTTTAATTTTACTGAATAATTCTAAAATTCTTTCTAAGCAATTATTTACTAACTTACAAGTCTTGAGCATTATATATTTGTCGAGCGCGAAGCATTAAAACTAACATATAGTTACATATCACCGCCGGTTTCGTTTATAGTGGGGGCGTGGTGTGATGAAAAATCAGCAGGCCTCAGTAGAAAACAAAAATGACGTTTATTTGCCCGAAGACACCAACGCAAAGACGATGGATCCGAATATGTACAGTCCAGATAAATACAGTGCAGCACATAGCAGCAAATTAGAGCAAACAATAGCCCACAAATAGTAATCGTCCACAGGCACTTAAAGCGGCCTGACAGAATCCAGTCGGAAAAGGGATTATCAAAGCTTCTTTCTGAGGTTTCTCCAAACGGCTGAAGTTATCACTGTCTCCTCGCTTTAGCTCCGATTCATTACCACATGACTAAATACTCCATACACTGTACGTCGTTGCTTCCACAGTAGACAACAGGACTCAGCACTCGCTTGAACTCCACACAACTCAGGCACTCCGCCATTGCTTCGCTATCCTCTTGTAGACTCGTTACTTCTCTTCTACTCTAACTTCGCTTTGACTCAATTTAGATTCATCGTTCAATTAAATTCACCTTTGCAGCTTGAGACTGCCTGCATTTTAAAGCTCCCATGAGTCGTACCAAGAATCTTCTAAGCCAATCAGGGCCCCGGATCATGAAAATTCTCGAATTTTCCAGCATTATCCAATTTGTCACCAAAAGGTCGCCAAACTGTCAGATCACTGATGAATCATCCACTCATCACGCTACAAGGCTGATCGCAAATTAGTCTTTCTTACGATGAACTGTTCTTGCTGGGAAGTAAAATTACAAGGTTTATAACAATTGGCATTGTTGATGATATCATTCCCAGATAATGAAGTTTAAATTCAAGTAGTAAATCAAATTCAAGTAGTAAATTCAAGTTAGTAAATCAAATTAAATAAATAATATAAGGTAAATTAGTAAACGAATTTCTGATGTTTAAGATTGAAATTCGTATTAGAACAGCAAATTTTCACAGTAAACTTCCTCTCATTATTTTTGAATCGTTAGGTATGCATAACTCTTCTGACTAAACATGTACAAAATGCCTTTACCTCCACTTACTTACAAATATCTTTTCAACCTCTATTCCAGAAAAAAAAATGTTCCTGAAATCTGTCTCTTTTTTTCGCCCTAAATCTCTCACAAATCGAATTCAGCATGACGAGTTTCGTAAGAACTTACCCTAAGGGCTCTTCTTATAAGGAGAAAAAATGAGTATGGAGATTTTCAAGGTAGTTATAGCTCCAATGGAAGACTTTATATTTCTCCTACATTAGTTTCCCCCTCTGATTGCGTCACTTCTCCTTATGCGAAAAATAAACATGATTTGGAATTGAAACTCTGATTAAAACTCCTGTTACTCTTATTAAAGCAGATAGAAGGTTCTACATCTAATAAAAAGTGGCTATAAGACTTAGAGTAGAAACCAGTCAATCGCAAATTCCTGGAAATTACTTCCCTTCCTATTTTCCTACTTAATTCTAGAAAGAATATTAAGAGTTCGATTTCGGAACGAAAAGTTTTAATAAATAAAATCTCTCCCTAATGCTACCGACAAGAGATAGAAATTCCACGTAATTCTTTTTCCAAAAACTTATCATCTTTCTTTTACACTAATGACAGGATTAATTTTTTGTATTGAATTTATTGGAAAAAATGGAACTGAAGGGAAGTAATTTTAATTTACTTTCAAGTTCAAAAAAAGTATTCAAAACACTTACGTCAATAGTAATAAAATTGACTGAAAGATTTTTTTATTTCTAATTTATACAGCAGAAAGCTGGACACAATTTTAACTAGGTTGAGGATCGGATACACTCGATTCACCCACCGACATTTATTGATGGGGGACCCAACGCCATTTTGCTCAATGTGTAACAGTCCTATGTCTGTTTTGCACATTATCTGTCCTATGTCTGTCTACAATTTTCTATTCATCAACTTGCATATTTTCAGAGGTCTTACCCTAAATGGGGCGAGTTTTTCTGTCCAATCCTCGCATGTTGGTCTTTTTAATTTTTTTTAAATATTGATTTTTATAATTATATATAAACATGAGCCTCACTTTTTAGCTCAGTACCATACCTTACATCATTGTTATGCTTTTTCAGGACTCATAGATTTAAATTTTAGGCATTTGAATTTTGTAATCATTCCATATTTTGATTTTATTATAAATTGATGCAAATATTTTAAACTCAAAAATATGGCGCAGCTTAGCCAAAAATGGCTTTTGTGCCATAAAAAAACAAATTCAACTCAAATCTAATTTGCAGAAATTTATGACATTAAAAGAAATCACTACTGACAAGATAGACTTTTCTCTATCATACTTCCATTCACATACCAAGGACAAAATTTTCCTTTTTTGGCCATTTTTCTAAGATCAGACTTTTTAAAAATTTCGTTGGAAGGATTGACTACACGTTTGTTTTCACCGAACGTTATTTCAATAAAAAGTTACACTCCAATTAACTAACATACAAAAGAAAAAAGAAAACTTATTCTGTGATTCTATATGAATAAGGTATCGGCAATGATTGCCTAATCATCTTTTAACAAAATTGTTTAAAGCATTGAGAAACTGAGGAATCTGAAATGAATATCAGAAATAACAGTAATATAATATTGGAAAAGCAACCAAGACCAAACTTACGTCAAAGCTATCCTAAGTTCCCCACTTCTTTCTTGGGAAACCCTAAAAAATTCTCCTAAGGAATTTGTTATTCCAAATTTGCTCGTGAAAAAAGTTATTTCTACAATAGTGTGCAACTTAATCGCAATTACTAGCGAGACCACTATATAAGCCTCATTCGGCGATTAATTTCATTAGAAGGAAAAAATGTATCTTAATAAGAAACTGAGGAAAAGGCTTAGTAATTAATTTCTTCTAAAAATGTTTTTAAAAATTATTTTAAATATATGTTTATTTTTATGCTGGAAATACTTTTATTGAATCTGTTCTTTATCATTAAAAGTAAAAATCGTTATGGTAATTCATATTTGTTTTTAGTTTGAATTCACTTTTTCAATCTCCCCTTCAGTGTCTCTTATTTGATATCATTTATATCTAAACCAGTTATCCGTTGTTGTTGTTTTTTTAAATTTTAGTTCAACCACTTATGTTTAATCAATTATTTTTTAAATCACTTTAAATGAAAGAAATTATTTCACCGATTACTTTCAAAGAACTGGAAACTGAGTATGCATACAAGTTTGTCATTGTTTACAATAACCTGGAAAGTTCCATTAATTATATGATTAAAGCATAATCTTACGTGGAATTATTTACTTTTTTATTTGTGATTTAGGAATTTTGTTAAAGAAAAACTGACTTAAGACCAAGCTTGCTGAGATTCGTTAATTTTCGATTTATTTGTATTTGATAAGAGTATTATTAGAATACTAATTCATTTCGTTCGATGCATAATTAGACTCATTTATCCTTGGATAAATTACAAGCTATATTAATTGCACAATTCAGCCTTATGTTGAAGTCTTGCTTCGATTATCTGCGGTTCTACTGATTGAATTATCTGCTGTTCTAAAATTTGTACTCGATTTGGAAGGATCAATTCTTTAAATTATTGACTGAGAAAATGAAAGAAATAATTATAGAATCCTTATATGTATGTACAAAATAATGTACTTTTAACTACAATTAGTTGATAATTGTTCTTCTTTTAAATTTCTACGTTTAAATGATTATTGTAAAATCGTAATTTCTCATAAATATTGAGATATACTTCAGTTAGATACCATGATGCAATCAGAAACTATTTTATAGATTTCAGATTGTGCAATATTAGATCACAATATTCAGTTATTAAACAGAAACATATGCCGGCGTCCTGGCATGAGGGTAACGCGTCTTCCCCGTTATCTAGGCGTCCCCATTCGGGCATGGTGGTTCTTCTGTGCTCTGTCTGTGAGGTGTGTAAATGTTCCCCCTATAAAAGGGGGTTGTGCAAACGAATGTGGTGTATGAGGTTGCTAAGTCCTACTCTTGATCCTAGGTGGCGTTACGAAAAAAACACGAGGCACTCACTCGGTTTAAATCGCTGAGAGATAAATCAGTAAGCTTGTAAAGGTCCATAAATCACAACATAACAAGCACATATTTTACTCTGTTTAAATATTTTATAATTTATATTCAATGTTATATATAATTCAAAATTGTATTGCAGTATTACTTAAGATGGTCTATAATTTGTCGAACTGCGAAAAATTCTTTGAAAATTTGAACCTATTCCACGATGCATTACTTATATCGCAACAACAGAATTTTCAATTAATGCTTATTTAATGTTTTATGTATAGATTTGAAAATACTAAATTTAAAAATGATTTTTCTTCTAATCAAACCTTTTGGAAATTTGGATTATATTACAAAATCCATTTATAAATGTGGTTCTTTTAATAATTATATCAAGTTAAGCATTCTAAACCAGCCATAAATCCCTTAAATGTCATATCAACAGAAGTTTGTATTTCTTTTCCCATTATTCAACTTTCTCCAACCTAAGTTTTAATTAAAACTGAAAGTTTTTTAACTAGTTAAAGTCAAAAAGTGAGAAATTCGACACGCAGTAAAAAGTTTAGATTAATTTCATAACTTGAGAAAATGAGTCCTAAGGGTTTACTTAAACACTTAACGCACTTTAACTGCTCGTTTGTCTTCTTTTTGATGCATCTTGAAGTAAAAGAAAAGACAGAACTTTCTTGAACTAGTTTAAGGGGGAGGAGACAATTCATTAAACTTCCTTTTTGCTTTAGAATTTCAGTTATTTACTTAAAAAAAACTACAGAGAATGAAAGGAAGAAATACGGTGCATATGTTTCTTTAACTCAAATTATGTGATTTTTAATCTCACTCTGGTATTGATCTCATAAAAATATTGCTCAAATGACTTAAATTGACAGAAATATAAAATACCAATTGAGTTTTAGTTTTATAAAACATCCATTTATTTTAATATTAGAAATTTTTTAAAAAAATGGCAATAATGTTTTCAAAATTAGCCAGTGAATTATCAGAATAATTGCATTGTTTTCTAATTATTTATTTTTGTTTAAATTTTTTTATTCCGCTCGTTTAAACAATCGAGATTTTGAAAGTCGTATTTTTACACGTTTCGTTATCTTGAATTATTACTTGTTTTAAAAATGGAGTTTTTTAAAACTTACTGATGCTTTGGAAATTTTATATACTTGTGTAATCTGCATTCCTACATGATTTTAATATTAACTATCATTGATTGATTAATTATATTAAATTTTAATTGCATGTTAATGACATCATATGGTAGTGAATTTATTGCATGGAATTTATAGTATGAAATTATCTCTCTACTCTATGCACAGGTAATGAATTTAAGAAAAATTAACTTTTATATATCCACTGAAAAAGGTGAATTAATTTGTGCGTGCCATTTCTTGGACATGTTTGTTAAAAATCAAACAAAATTATTGTTATTATCGCCATGACAGATGCTAGTTCGCCAATTGTGGCAACCATTCTTCTTGTAAATTCTGATTTTTGTTTTGTATTCGTTCTTGTTTGTGTCTCGTTTGGTTGTTGGCGTTCTATGTTGAGCGAATTGTAATGAAAAGTACGGAACTGGTAATTAAATATTATGGAATGGAAATTAGCTTGATCATTCAGAAAACAAGCCAGCACTCGTCGACACTTTATTGAAAAAGTGATGTATGAAATCTATTTAATATTCTTCAGTGTTAAAGGTGATCATTTTCTCATGAGTGGTTCGCATTTAGGACTAAGGTAAGCATCTAGAATGGGAATGCCTAAAGATTCCCTTTGTTCGATTCCAGTTGGTAGTGCCGTCTGGTTCGAATCTTCTCTTGTAGTATGACTCCTGGTTATTTGGTCCCTTCAGTGGTCATCGTTCTTTTAATAAAATAACCCACTTTAATATTTTTTTTGTCAAGTGAGTTTCCAAAAATAAGAAAACGTTTCAAATTATATCTCTTCTCTTAGCACAGAAGAGTGTATCTGCAACTGTGGGCGAGATCACATATATTTGGTGGATACCGTCTGGTGACTTGTTATTGGAAGTAAATTCTCAATGACAAGTCCAAACAGATTCAGGAATTGAAAGTTTTGGATACAATACTTTTAATTGAATTGCATCTTTCATTGCCTCTAAAGATGTAATTACCTGTAGGTAACTGCTGCATGTTCTCCTAGATGTAATAATAATTCCACAGATGAAATCGCAAAAATATATGCACATCTACCATTATAGATTTTCCATTTATGGAAAAAATCTGACGAAAATTATTAAATAAAACACATTAATCAAAATTGCAATTTTATGAAATGAAACACCATTTAATTGCAGAAATGGTGTTAGAATCACTCTTTAAATTCACTTACAGCATTAAATGAATATATTAGAATTATTCCAGAATATTATCAATATTATTTTCTAATACATTTTATGATAGACATTTTTAAATAGTTGTATAATTTATTAAATTTTAATTTAATCTCTTCTTTCAGATTTTTTTAAAATTAAATAAAGACAAATTTTATCAAAGTTGTGTATTTTTCCCTAATCAGGTCGTCACGAATAGCGAAATTTTTTAGTTCACAATTAATAGTATTGGATATTTACAACCAAATCTTAAAACAAGTTTTTAACTATTGTTCATAATTTATTGTGTAAGCATGAAACTGCTTATATAGATAGATAGATAGATAGATAGATAGATAGATTAGTGTTATTTCCAAAACAAAATAATTAATTTCATAATTATTGCAATTGAAAGTTGTTATTAATATTATAAATCACTAAAATAATGGGCTTGAAAATATATAAATCTAAATTTACAAATAATATTTGACTTTTAAATCGTTATGAGATGTATTATAACAAATAAATATCCATGCAGTTTATGTAATAACTACCATTCATACAGTATTAAATAATATAAAACACTGCTCTTTACTTGGAAGGAGACAAAATCTTTTAAAATTTTATACCAATTCAATTTGAATCTGCATCAAATTTATTTTGAGAGTAACTTTAAGCTCATAATAATAAAATTATTTATACAAATTTTTCTATTTCTTTAAATTAAAATTCTGAGAAAAAAATTCTTAAAATCTCATTTTGTGGGATTCTTCTAAAGGCACATAACATTTAACATAACATAAACATTTAACATAAAAAATAAATATAATTTAAAAATTTCACAAGTCTTCATAAAGTGAAAGTTCATCAATAAGCCGAAGTATATAGTATAAAATGTGTGTAGACAAGTTAATTAAATTTGGAAAAAAAATTCTTTTCTGCACAGTACTACATTTCATAGTTCAACCAGTACATATTATTAAGTTGTGAAAAACTTTAGGATGCAAAAGTAATAATTATGAAAATAAAAATTTTATAGGGTTGCTGATAAATATATTATAGTAATGGTGTCTTTTTTTTCAACCATTTTAGTGTACAGGAAGGTTCAATGCCCACATTCCATGTTAGAAGCCCATATATATTATTGAAATAATGAATTAAACATTTGTGCATCATATTTCTTAGTTAGAGTTCTTAAAATAAATTATTCGTTCCATCGCTTCCATTGCTAATTCGGAGTTTTCCTTTTTAAATGTTTTCCACATTTCAGACTTAAATATATCTAAATTCCTTGACACAAAACTGAGCACTCCTTTGTAAAGTTCTCCATCATTGTGCATATCTGCGAGGGAAAGAAAAATGCAAATGTTTGTTCTAGATATGTTTGACTTTAAGATAGCAGAACATTGCTTTTTGAGTTCCAGCAATTCGTATTTATCAGCCACTCTAAACAAATCTACAGCGTCGTCCCACTCAACTTCTGGCATCTTGTTCGTGTATATGTAGGACAATAGATGCCGCAAGGTGGGAGCACCTACGTCAGGCATTTCGATGCACTTGCTGGCCTTCTCCCTCATGTCGTTGGTAAACATTGCCTTGAAGACGGGAGAGCGACTACTCAGAATAACTTTATGAGCTGGAAATGTTTCAGAATCAGCTCTAAGGCTAACATCACTTAAAGTTGCATCTTCGTAAAATGTGTGAACATTTTCCTTGAATGGGCAACTGGAAATAACAGACTCGATGGATTCTTTCCCATCTGTCTTATTCACTCGTTGTGCAGAAGTTTCAGATTCTGCACAGTTTTCTATCCGACTCCATAAAGGACCATAACATATTTCGAATTCACATCGTATTGAGAGCATATCGTTAGGCAAGAGAATAGTTTTATCGATTAGCAGCTTTTGTTTCGAAAAGAAGAATGCGCACAAAATAATATTTCTTTTTTCTATAAATTTTATGATATTTTTGCGATTGACAACTGTACCATCAGCATTTAAGAGAGCTATTTCACCTTTTACCGTATTGTTTATACCCATAGCTCCAATATCAAAGTCAACACATGCATATACTTCGCCATTGTTACTGTTTTCTGCTAAATAAAAAATCAGAGAATGATCGGGAGATTCTTCTGAAGTTGATTTCAATGCTCTTGTAGCTTTATATCCCGATGGAAGTGTACTGAAATCATTTATGGTCCAAACGAAACGATGGCGATCCAATCCAAAATGAGTGCAAGCATAACACACAATGTGGCTGGGTGTTTCAATTACGTTCCTCCACATACGACATCGAATTGTGAGGACATCTTTCGGTAAAAATTCTGCTTTCCTGCGAGAGAAAATCTCATCTCTTTCTATGAATTCGGGAAATTCGCTATGACCACTTCTTATGAATATTTTTGCATCTGCTTTAGTTATTAAAGGTACTCCATTCTGATCAAGGAATGAAAACTCGTAATTCATTTTAATTTGTTCCGGTCCATCACCGTCTTGCTTCCTGTAAACATAGAAATGTATATTTTTGCCACAGATTTTGAAACCGAAACACCACCGAGTCATCTCCATCGATTTCACCGTGAACGCAGGACTGATTAGTAATTTTTCGAAATTTAAATCGGAGGCATTTTCTATGGTCCAGATGTACGTGAACTCTGTTTTTATCTCACAGGTACAAGGATTTCCATCTGATGTCGAATCCATCGTTTTATTTTTACAGTCTTCCATGTTTTTTTTTTCTTTTCAATATCTATTCAAGCATAACCAACACTGAATACCTTTTAAATAAAAATTTGTTTTCCTTTTCTGAAATCTTTCTTTATCATCCAGGTACATTTGGCATATCTCTATGAATAAACTGATAGTCTTATTCCTATCTTGTATTGATAGCAGTTCCTCCTATCTAAAAGATAAATTCACCAATCCTCCCTTGAATTGTGCGTCATTATCAATCGAGATAACTCTTTCTTGATGTAGCTACATTCTGATAAATATTTGAAAAATAAAATAATGCACCTTAGTAAATTAAATTTATACTGAAAGGTTTTAATTTCTTTGCAATCAGTTTCTGTTCTATTGATACACTCAAAGCCATTCATACTTTTTTTGAAATTTCAAATTCATCGTATATCCTCAAATTACTGAGTTTGGAGTTAAAAATATAATTATATAATAAAAAAAATTTGGAATAATAATTTTTTATATAGAATACACTGTTTTAGTTAAAACATGATATTTTTAATAAATTTCTTTTGCTACGGCCTTGCACTTTGACAAGTTTACTTTATTTAATATTACTTCCTATTTTTGTTAGAATAATACGTGATACTTCTTCTATATTGAAGAAATTCTAACCAAAGTTAAATTAAAGCTCCTTGAATTTATAAGATATTTCAGAATTTTTTCAAACATGGTATATTTACCAGTAATAATCAATTATTGCATTTTTTTTAATGCAAATTCGAAAGATTTAAGATTGTAAAAAGAATTTTTTATAAACATTTTGTTATAAACTTGGTTATTAAGATACCATTATATTTTTTCCGTTTGAACGATCTTTAAAAATAACGAAAATTTTCTCATTAATAATTATGAAAATGATGAATGATACTCATTCATATGTTTCTGAATCAAGTTTTCATACTCTAAAATTTTAAAATTTTTATCTCTCATTTTGGCATTATCATCATAATTTTTACGGGTTTTTTTTTCAGTTTTCGTTATTTATTTTCGTATTTTAGATAAATATTTATCATCTACTCTTAGGTTTTTTTCTATTTGTGTGTGAAAACATAGCCAAATGTGGTTCTTGTGTAAATGAGCACTACAAAACAACAGGAAAGCTTTCGAATGTACTTCAGCACAACAATAATTTTTACGTCTGAAAATTCAAAAAATTCTTTTCTATGGTATCACTACTTTGTCATTTGATTCTTTTTTCCCTGTTTTTGTTCATATTTGCATTACTTTTTAATAAAATCTAAAATCTCTTTATCGTTAATTTAAGTAGAATCTTTATTACATTAATATATAGAAAGCAAATCCGAATGGAAGATCACCAAGCATTTTGAATATTTTGTGCACATTTCTTTATTCATGAAATTTTCGGCAAAAATGCTAAGGAGTGTAAATACCAGGTAATATAATTACAAAGATATTATACATAAAATATTCGCATACTTTATCCTAAAACGATTTTATAAATATGCTTAGTATTTTACAACAATATGTTTCAACGTTAAAATGAAATTTAAATCGTTTTCTTTTTACTACTAATATTTCATACTAGCTGGTTCGCTGGTATTAATATTATCTAAAATTTGAAATTAAACATTTTATTTAACTTGGAATCTAAATAGTATCTTCAGCAAAATATTTAATTTTTAAATTTTGAGTCATATAACTCATAATATTATAGAAGTATTACACTGTTCTATTAATTGTACTATGCATCACTTTAATTTGCTGTCAGTTCCCATAAAAGTTGAACTTTAAATTGAAGCGGAAGCGTTTAAACATTAATTAATATCAAAACCTTTTAGCTGAAGCAAAACATTTTTTAATAAAAATAGGAGCACAGAAAAAAAGAATTCTTCAACATTGATGTCTCATGCTCACAGCAGAATATTTCTTAAAACTTGTGCAATATCTCAAAAACTTATAAATAAGGTTCTTATATCTGTATCGCTGACATTGATACATATTTTTTCTGAAATGACTACTAAGATTTCGAATGCTCTAAGAAAAATTGATTTTTATGGAAAATAATAATAGGAAAAATGAGATTATGTACTTTTGATCAATTGTTGACACTTGCTGTTTAAATATTAGGAATAAACATCATTTTTCTTATTTGTTGCCACTCATTAGTTTCCCTCTTTTTCCCAATCTCAACTAATCTGGGTTGAAGCTGTAATTCTGTACTTACGTATTAGACCGTCTACGCTAACGGTTTAGTAACTCATTGGCGACGGATTTAAATTTGCCGTTAAAGATCAACTAATTACACCATTGTCGGATTGTCATAATCGGTGGTTTAGCAACTCATTGGCGACGACTTCAAATTTGGCGGTTTAATAAGTAAATAAAGGTGGACGGTTTAATACATAAGTACCTTAAATCGTATAAAGTCCCAAAACCTCAAAAAAATCAGTATCCTGGCGAATGATATGACTAATATATGACTAATAACGTTCAAAACAACCTCATAATTGAAATATTGTTTATTTGCCCGGAAGAGTCTTTGAATGAATAAGACCTATTAAAAATAAACCTATCAACTTTTCGTGAATGAAAATGGAAAAAGCCAATACCTAAAAGGAATCGCCTCCTGAATATACCATATTTCTCAGTGCAGTTTATATTCATTTTTTAAATTTAATACTGGATAACTTCACAACACTTAGGATTCCTTCTTTATTCTTCTATCTATAGATTAATTAAGTTTCTGAACTTCTGATGTAGTTGAATCTCATTTATTTATTGATAATTTTTCTCTGGGCATCTTAATTACGATTTGAATAAGTATTTAAACTTAGAAAAAATATATTATTCATTGGTACTCGAATAAAAAAATATGTCAAATTGTCCATACTTTGCCGAATCTAAAACAGCTTTTTGCATTAGAAAAGAGAATTATAAGGAATTTCATTCAACGGTACACGAACAAAAATTTGTCAAATTGACCATAGGTTTCGGAAGTTAAAAAAAGCTTTTTGAAATCTGGGAAAAGAATATAACGAATTTCAATCACCTCTTAATATTTTTTCTCAATACATCTTAATTATGATTTTAGTAAGTATTCAAGATAAGAAAAAAGGCTTTGGTATTCGAACAAACATCTGTCAAACTGTCCATAGGTTTCGGAAGCTAAAACAGCTTTTTGCTTTGAGAAAGAGAATTATAAGGAATTTCAATCAACGGTACACGAACAAAAATTTGTCAAATTGTTCATAGGTTTCGGAAGCTGAAACAGTTTTTTGAAATGGGAAAGAGAATTATAAGAACTTTCATTCTGTAGTACACTAACAATAATTTGTCAAATTGTCCATAGGTTTCGGTAGCTGAAACAGCCTTTTTCAATGGAAAAAAGAAATTATAAAGAATTACTTGCTTTCAATTCAAAATAGTTATTTCTGTTTTAATGAGTAATAAGGCCTTCACAATATTTCTGTGTTGAAGACTCGTTTACAATTTTTTATACATCTTTATAAAGATATATCTGTTGCTTAACTGTATAAAGATATATCTGTGTCTATCTGTATAAAGAGTATATCTGGTATCTATCTGTATAAAGATACATGTGGTAACTTAACATTTCAAGAGAAATAAATTAGCATTTAGTCTTGTAAAGTGTAAGTTAGAGGGAAGATTATATTAAGGAATACCACTGTTTATTGAATCTATTATCACAAGCAAACCAATTTTATCATAGTAAATCATTTGTATCGTAATTATTCCAATAAATGAAGCCTAGTAGTTAAATACATTAATGATCTTCATTAAACCACTTTCTCTCGCCTTATATCAACTGAACTTGACAGTCCCTTCACGTAACATTTGCTATTACATTTCCATCTATCATTTGTGAAATTTGCACAGCACTTTGTTTGACAAACAAACATCTCAAATGCCAGTCCTTCACATTTAATTGGCAAATGTCAACAGCCCCGACAATAAATGTGACGACATTATTTCCCACCTGAGAATTGAAGCGACGATTTCATGGGCGGTTATTCCTCCTCTGTAATTGCACCGCACAATTCAATTAAGATCAATCATTGCGTTGCGTAAGAGAAATCTCCACGGACGAACGTCTAGTCCGTTGTTTCTGAAAATTAATGCTTAATGTTAATTGAGCTATTGAGAGTATCGTCACTTGAATAACACAACCGATTGAGATTTATTTGATTCGCTTAGAACCCCGGAACACTTTTTCAGCTTTATTGATAGTAAACATTCATTCAAGAAATGGCATATTTCCTGCATCTTTAGTAGCTATTTCGCATTAGGTAAAATGTTATTTTTTTTAAAAAATGAGATTTAAATAAATAGCGAAAAATGCTTCTTTTTTTTCGTGACATCACTACTGCAGACAAGTAAAGGAGAATGTTGCCATAGTTTAATTTCTCTTTTTTATTATTATCATTATTTTAAAGGGTTATGAGAGAAGCTAGTTCTCTAGAAATGGAGACAAATTATGATAAAGATATATAAAATATCCTTCAATTAAGAGTTAAATAAAAGTGATCCCATGCTCTAGATTTCTTTGCAGGAAATTCATTCAGGAAAGGCAAATAGCTAGATAGATATAATGAAGGAAGTCTTAAAAATTAATAAGCAAATTGTCAAATAATTTCAGGCACAATATGTTTTTTTGAATGGAAGAATTACAAGGGGATAAAAAAATATATATGGTACATTCCTTATAACCCCCTTCATTTTTATGTATCCAAATTGTAAATATTAGTTTGATCATTATATATATATATATATATATATATATGGGGGGCTTGTTTGTGGGCGTTCTAATAAAGGATGAGATGGCCATTGGATTATAAACTTATGTATTCTGGTAATGAGGTTACAGATGATGAACGGACATATACATCATGATAAACGGCACAGGAATGATATAAAACATTGATAGTAAATTAGTTTCTTCTTTCGTCTTTTGATCAACAGACGTCTTCTGTTGACACCGTCTTCTCCGGTAGCATCGTCTGAACTAACTGCTACAGTCCTTTGGCCGCTAGTCCTTTGGCGCACTATTATGACTGCACCACGCATACACATACACACACACATAAAGCGTCTTTATGCTTGGACCCCAAAACTCGATAAATAGTAAACGGATTTTGGAGATATTAATACTGTTTTGTAAAGCATTTATTTGAGGTAGGGTTTAGTCCATTAAAGTCTTATCAAATTTAAAAAAAGGAGTTTTATAATTGCGATTTTCAATTTGCACTTATGCGCGAAAACTTGAAACTGTGTATGTGAATAAAAAGAGCTCTGTATAAAAAGAGCTGTAGTATGCTTATGGAATCATTTCTTTGTTTACGTCTGATTTTAAACAGCAATTTAAAAGACTATGCAATTCAACATTGGCTCGAAGCGGAAAGAAACATTCAGTTATCGTATATCAAAGAAATAATGTCCACAGAGAAGGTGAGTCTTTCGATGAGAGTGTGGTGGAAGCTTTATATAAGCCAGAAAACAACACTCGGTCTGAAGTATCACTTTTGCTCAATGGTCATGTTACTCGGCTACTAACCCTCGGATTGCGAGTTCGGGACTAAGGCATCTTATATCATTCTCAATGGTGACCCGGATTTAAAGTAATAACCGTCTTAAATCGAGTTGCAACTGAATTGCGGAGACAGGAGGGATTGCCTGTGTTTTGTATATGGACCTATTATATTTTTTTTATCTTTTTAAAAGTCTAAATATTTCTTAATGTTTGTTATGAAGCATTAACTATTTATTATAACTATTGTAAATTATTGTAACTATTTTTGGTAATTTCTAAATATATTTTTTGTTTGTTTTATGTTGCATAACATGCCCCTGTCATATCGGGTGGAGGCTAGACATAACTTTAAAGCTAATTTTTCTTCTTAGGATGGTGAGTGTGTTAGTGCGCGTGCGTGCATGTGTGACAGATTCCAACTGGCAAACTCTCCTTGCTGTAGCTGTGGGGAGATAGAATCCCCAATTCTCTATGCCACCGAATGCTTACTATCTCTCTCGTGGCACATAAGATAGTCAGAAAGAAGTCTCAAAGAAGAATGGTGCAGGAGAGTTGCATCGAATACACCTTATCCGCTTAAAGATCCACTCCATAGAAAACCATATTCATAAACACCAAGACCTCCTTAAGACCGTACAATAGCTGAGACCAAAATGTCAGTTGTAAGTTATTTTAGCCTTTTCACTCTCAAGAATTCTTCACTAGGCTTTCTTTCACTAAACGCACTATTAATGGTATCCTTAAAAACTCTTCATGATGAAACTTTCTCCCACTAACCACACTATTAATGGTACCTTTAAAAACCTCTTGATCATGAATCTTTGTTCCATTAACCACACCATTAATGGTATCCTTAACTTTATCTTCTTGACTTAAAGTTTTTAATAAGGTCTTAAGTTCACTCATCTTGGCTTTTGGTAGTACATCATCACACAATTCATAAGCAATCAGCCCGAGGTCTTCCTTGAGGCAATTTGTAAAAATTTTCCTCACAAATAACTGTCATCAGAAAAAGAATGATTGCACAGATTATCCACATTAATAATCAGTAATCCAATGAAAGATGAGACAGCTCAGTTACAAAACACAAATTCTCTTTTCATGTTTTTATTTTCACTTCACTGTTCGCAGAAGCACAAACTGCATGCTCAATACTATATCGCTTACATATTCATTTGAGAGATGTGAAACACAGATGTGAAACTTTCTGCAGATTTCAATATCCTTTGCACTAAGCATGCAAATAATATTTTCAGGTGTTACAACAGCTCAACGTTAAGCAGTTAAAATATCAGTAATTTCTGTACGTGAGAAAAGCCAAAAACTGGCACTATGTCAAAGTTTAAAATAAGAATAGTTTTTGCAAGAGAAACAAATTTAAGTAAAGAGTATTAGTTTTTTAGCAAGCGAAAAATTATTTTTAAAAGAGTAGTAATTTAAATTTGATTCATTGTAACGTCAGTTAAAGATAAAGTAAGAAGTTTTTATTTATTTAAGCTTGAAATCTTAAAACATTCACTTGAACTCTGTTTTCACTTCGTGAAATAAAACATCTATAAATAAATGATAAATCCGGAATTAACTCAATACTTGAAATGCAAGACTAAATATTGAAATCAGTTGCGTTACAAGATATAATTTTGAATACAAAATTGACAAAGCCGGGATGTCATTCGTTCAATCATCTATTTTGTTACAATATATATTATAAAAGTTGAAATATAACACGTTACAAAAGCTAATTTTTAAAAATTTTAAAATAGTTAATATTTATCCCAGTATATTTTTTTCTATTGATTTTGTTTCTATTTCCTCTCATGATATCTTTTCGATTTATTTTCAATTGCCATCCATCTTTTAAATATTTGTAGGAATTGGAGCTATTAGGAGCGTGAATTATTCGCACTCTGTTTAAATAATTATTCTTTCCATAGGTTGCGTGATTTAGAAACAAATAATCATGACTTCAGCATCTACTGGATATTTTATTCAGCTCGCTAATTCCATTAAATCAGTACAGCAACTGCGAAGTTGTTTCAAACAACTCAAGAGAATAAAAAAATTGATTGTAACATTTGCTACTGTAGGAAATAAAATTTATTCAATTTTGTCAGAGGCATGTAAACGTTCAGCCGATTTTTCTGAAAACCGCTTGACACGTGCAGCTATCTAGTGACAAAAATAATAATTGTTGTTGTCCTAACAGATCTATCAGCTCTTCCAATAACTGTTCTCGCGAGGGAAAAAGTCGCCAAGCTCCAAGTCTGAGGGATTCTTTCTTAGTCGTTGGCGAACCGTTTTGGTGAGTTGTGGGAGAGCGAGTCGGGCAATACCTTCATCTTTTGAAGTGAGCAGCTTGAACTAAGTTCAAGTTATTTGGATTCTTACAGACATCGGCATTTAAGGTTTCCGTTTCCATATAGATATTCATTGGCGGCATTCTCAGATAGTTTAAGAGTGATTTTAATTCCATGCCTGAGTGCCTTGTCGATGACGTCCATATTGTTTTTTTATTGGACCATATGCATGGCGAACTGAGTGGACTGGAAGAAAAAACTCTTCATCGCATCCAGACGCTGCCATGGAGCTAACGCCAACTCAACCAGTTTCGTTCCATTTTTGGCCATCTCGTTGAATAAGGCGACCGTCAATGGTGATAAATCAATCTGCCCGGACCAGGGGCAAAATTTTCAGCAGACTTCAGCTTCTTGAAGATCTCCGCATTGAAGTTACGATCCAGGACATCAACTCTTTCTTCAGGGCATTGAACGCTGTGCATGAATCATAATTTCGAGTGGACTGTAGAAATGCGTTTATTTCCTACCGTGTTTAGTGAGACAGTTTCAGAATCGGTTATGAAAAATTATATGATTGCCAGGTTGGCGTAGTTACAGAGCGCGCCAAAAGAAGATGGCGCGATTTTACATGTACAGAACAGTCGTAGAAAGAAAGGCCTGATGTGGCAACGAATGTACTCATGAAGAAACGCCAAATGAAAATAGCTTTGGTTGATAATTTGAAAGCTTCCTAATTTATGAATAATAAACATATTGTCCTTAAAGTGCCTTTAAAGGTTGAGACTATCGATCATAACATTCATTTTTTCACCTTAAAAGCTTCATTCTGATTTTGTTATTCTTGTGACTTTCCATCTTAAAGTTTCTGTAAAAGGGTTGAAGATTACTCTCTTTTCTTCTCAAAATTAGTTTTAATGAATATTGAGTTTTCATTTATAAGAATATTTCTGTTTTTCACTATCACTAATTCCTTTTCAAAAGATTTTGTTCTAACTCAGAACAAATGTAGAAAACCTTTTTTTAAGAGGGAAAACTTCAAGTGTGCCACTTAAATACACTAATATAATTTCTTTGAAACTTAAATCTAGTTAAGCTTGTAACTTCCAAATGAAGTGTTAAATTACTAAAGATATTCTCATGTACAGTTAGTTGTAATTATTTGATTAGTTTATTGGACTCATTTTTAGTTATGCATGAAACTTGCAGATAATTTAATCAATTTGAAACTAATAACGAGAATATTTGAGTGAAAATTCTATTCTAAAAATCTAGCAACTTTGTTATTTAGCCCAAGGGTCTGCAAACTTTTAAACATAGAAATTCGTTTTTTAAAACCCAAATCTCTAGCAATATTCTTTATTTTCGGGCACTAATTTTTTTTTCGGAAGTGAGCAATGTTTTCTTTCCGATGAAAAGTTTTGCAAGAAAAAAGTTTATGGAAAAAAATTATTATTGAATAAAATTTTACAAAAGAAAATCATTTTAAATGCACTGCTTAGTAAAGATTTATATTGATCTATTTGCAAATTGTGGAGAGATACATATATATTCTAGATCTTATCGCAATCACACTTCTGGAATCTTGATTCTAACAATTTTAAAATCCGCCACTTCTGGAACCAAGCAGGCATTGAAGTAAGTGCTTTTAAAATCATTCAGTTAACAAACATAATTTGAATTGTAACAAAACTTAGCTTTAGAAAATTCAATTCTGACAGAAAAGTTTATATTTCAAAGCTGTCTTTTATTAATCAGAGAGAAATGATTGAAAAGGAAATATTTTGTATCCGAAATTATCTCTGAAGCATTATTTAATCCTTTCTTTTATCTCATTTATTTTCCTTTTATTATCTTGGATTCTTCTTTCGTAATTTATTTTTTAATGATAGATCGGAAACACTGTCTCGTCCTCAGTCATAGAACACTTACCCCCAAACTATTTAATGTTTTTGAAAAAAAGATTACGGCGACACAGTATTTTTAGGAGCATCATAAACCGACCGCACTCCCAGCAACACGATATCAGACTGTAGTCATAAAAATCAAAGTAAGCCGTTTTTCTTGATATGTTTTTATCCAACTTGTGGCAGGCTCTGGTAGTGAGCATGTCGGGAAGATGGTGATTAGAGATTTATATTTATGATTTCAAATCCTTAGAACATTATTCTTTGGGACACAAAACTGCCATTTTAATGGATTTGGGAAGACATTAAAATTGCAACGATCGCTATATTGGGAAACATTAACTTCGCGACCGCACATATTCTGTACCCCCTCCCCTCCCCTCTAGATTTTGAAACGGCAAAGAAAACTTTTATCATTTTTCATTCCATCTTTTTTTATAGAGGAGGGGGACGTTCTTTTTTCGAAACTCTCAAACTTTTGAAATAATTATTGTTGGCAATAACTAATTAAAGGATTCAAATATAATTTTGTATATGCCTCAAACATATAAGAGTAATGCTACGATTCTTAATGAAAAGATTTTTCTATATGTAATCGATCAGAAACCATTATATCTGGTGGTTAAATTATAAATATTCCTATGCATAAAAATTGAAGCATGAATTCAATAATATCACGAAATTAACACACATAATTTATGCAGTGAATGATCAGACAGATAATTAAAGCGGTATGAAACTATTTAAATTTTCTCCTCATTATAGATATATAACAGGAAAATTGAATAGAACCTAAAGTTTAAAAAAAAGTCCCCACCGCACAACTCCAATGGTCAGACAAAATATCATTCTGACCATTTTATTGATTTTCTGACAATTCTTTATCTTTCATTAAAAGGATATTTCACAGCTAAAGGAAGAAAAAATGCTTAACAAGTTAATTAGAAAATGTAATCACTTTTTAGCACTTTGAATTAATTAACAAAAAATACCATAGTGAAGTTATATGTACCTAGGATATAGAAAATATTCAGACTTATTCATTATTTAAATTATAGTAAAAAGATCATTTTAATATACATGCATTAAAGATAAATTGAATGTACATGCATAAAACTAACATGAAACTGACGGATTTTACACTGTACTGAATTTTTGTTTAAAAAAAGTTCACTAAAGAAGAAAATGTAAAATAAACTTTATTCGATTTGGGGGCCCCTCTGAAGCGGGGATCCGGGGAAGCTATCCCTTATGCCCCCGCCTTAGTCAGGCCCTGACAACAATGAATGCGGTTAGTTCTGAAGATATTATTGATTTGATTTCAAAATATTGGATTCAAAGTTTCTACTTTGGTTTGCTGTTATGATTGCAGGACAACCTAAACGAGATAACTAATCAGATAAGAGAGACCGAGAAATCGTTTTAGCAATCATGTAGGGATAACCTCCATAGATCTTGTAAAGCAGGCAATTATTGTGAGACAATAAATTTTACCTTAAAACGGTATATAATCAATGATATATATATATATATATATATATCATCGATTATACAGGAAGAAAAACGTACAAAATGGTGTCTTTGTATGTCGAAACTTCATTGATATTTGGCAAGGTTGATAGGATTTCACCCGCATCTTAATATCCCTCCTGATATTAGGCTACACGAAACGTAATAAATTTTGTGCAGGGAAAGTACCAGAATGACAGAAACTATGCATGTTTTCGAAAACCTGTTTGCGGTAATCCTTGAGGAGAAAAGCACGAGGAAGATTTGTGGTGACATTCGCATGTAAGCGTGATATCTTCTAAGATAAAATATTGTTATTTCATTAGCAACGATGATGAGTTTTATTGAAGACATTGTTTGAGTTCATCTACAAACTGAGCTGTTGGAATCTCTATGTTATTCTTAAGCTCATTATCTCTAAGTTACTATAATTTAATTGAGGTTCTTGAAGCAAGAAAAGAAACTGAATTAAGTGTTTATTTCATCAAGAATAAACTAACTGATGAATATGCAAGGCAGATGGAGACATTTCTTCTTCTTATCTTCGTCATGGTCTGACGACTCGGACCAGATCGAATAAACCGTTGATTCTGAGATGGTTAGTGACTGTTCAAGGAGATGAATAAATATCCCCTACACTGAGACCAAGTCAGTCAATGATGTGAGATGGAGTGGCCTGGAAGAGTTGGCATTTAGGCCAGAGGGGAAAGGATTTCTTTCGTCCAGAGAATTTAAGACATTTTAGGTGTCCTCTGGCAAGTCACGAAATGCATGTATGGGATGACCTGTCCCCGAAGATGGAAATAAATAAACCTGGTTTAGGCCCTTTGTATCAGCTGTTTAATAGAGAAACCAGCCAGTCTTCTCTGATGGCAGGTTTTTTGAAGAAGAAAAGCTCCAGATAGGTCAGTTTGGTAAAAATGAGAGTATTTGGAATGCAACCCTCTTTGGCCAATTTATCTGCCATTTCGTTGTCATGGTTGTCTACATGTGATGGCACCCAGTAAAAATGTATATGGTGATGTTGCGAGATGGTCTTGAGTTTAATGTACATTTAAATACTTGTAAAATCTCTGGTATTTAATCTATTTTTGTAGTGTTGGGGCGCTCTACGCCTATCTGAAAAGATCCAGATATCAACAAAGTTGTTCCCTTCAGAGACCGTCTCAAGATCAATATCAAGAAGTGCGAGGGGTTCACTTCTGAAGATAGAGCAAAAGTCAGGGCTACGTTGAAATAAAGAGAATCTGCAATAAGGTGTACCATCAGTGTAAATCTTAATGTCTGTTTTGGGAATGTTGTTAATGATTTCCAAGGCTAATTGCTTGAAGTGGTCTGGAATAAAGTCTCTTTTTTGAACAGGATCTGTGAAGTTGAAATAGAAATGAACTTTGAGGAGTTGCTCAGAAGGGTTTGAAAGGAGTTGTAAAGAATGAGGTTCTACATCGTCTAGATGCAAAAGTTGTTGAGGCCGAAGGGGCTGTTTTTCCTAAGTCTTTGATTGCATTACCAAGAGTTTAAATAATTTGACGTCTTATTTTGTTGACCATAGCTGGAGAGCTTACTGTAGTATTTGACGTGGTTGGCCTGTCTCCTGAGTTGCAATAGTTGCAGATCTATCTCAAAGAGGACAATATTTGATGGGCAACTACGTCTCAGTCCAGAAATGATACTGGCAGCACTAAGCTACCCTTGTTCCAGTGTCTTGTTAGTGTCAGAGGCACAACAGTAGATTGGAAATCCAAATTCAAGAACAAGCCTGATAAGAATGTTATACGTAGATCTGAGGGTAACCGAATCAGCACTTCAGTCTCTGCCTGAAATGTATTTCATGATATTAAGCCTTTTCCTAGCCTTCAAAGTAATATTTTCGATTTGGTTGTTACAAGTGAATTCAATATCAAGAGTAAATCGTAAGTATTTAGGGTGTTTATCGTATGTCAGAAACTAACCCTCGAATTGTAACTTCGGTTGGTAATTATAGAGGTGTTTATTGGTGAAAAAGAATGTAGTAATAAATTTGGAGGGATCGAAGTTGAACTTAAGGTCGTATGCGAAACTTGATTAGGAGCTCAACGTGTCGTTGAGGTTAGACTCTTAAGTCAACGATTATTGTGCCAGAGCACCAAATTGCAATGTCATCAGCGAACATACCAATGTAGGTTCCAGGGCAAATAAATTTTTTGACAGCAGCCAAGTAAAGAGAAAAAGTATAGGGCTAAGGGCTGTACCTTGTGGAACTCGCTGACTAAGCTGGAATTTTTCTGAGAGGGTATTATGGACTTTTACTTCGATCAGCCTGCATTGAAGGTAATCTGAAATCCGTGATAAAATGTTTCCTCTGAGATTGGAAAAATCGCGGAGTTTTATAATAAGCTTATGAATCCATGCTTTGTCAAAGGCCTTTGAAAGATCCAACAGGGCAGCAACTGTAAGATGAGTAGGTTTAAGATTCTGAGCATCCCTTATGGTTTGGGAAAACAGTAGGACCGGTCATCTGTACTGTGTCCATTTCTAAAACCAAACTGTTCTGAAGGTAGAAGGTTGTTAATGTCCAGGTAGTATTATAGCTTGATCAGTATGATTTTCTCCATTAATTTACTAGTTGCACAGGTGATAGCGATTTAGCGAAAGAGTTTCTTATTGAGTTTCTTGATTGGTATGATTGTAGCCCTTTTCCATTCTCGAGGCAGTCACCCTTCTTCCCAAGAGATTTTAAAGATGTCGAGGATTCGTTGTTTTCCTGTAGTGCCACGATTTTCTTACATTTTTCCATGAAGGCCATCCTGGAGATCATCTCAAATCTATGAAGGACATTGCAAGAAATTTCTGCAATATGAAGCATTTCCGCAGGAGAATATCCCCATGATTTGATGTTCGACAACCGTGTTGATGTTTCTAGATTTTTTAAGAACTTGTTTATCCTCTTCTGAAAAAGCAAGTCTACTGGTGTTTTGGCAATAGCTTGCAATGCCATTAATAGCAGATTTATCGTCTTGAAAGATTTAACCATTGAAGTCTGACAGAATTACAATGTGCATATTAAGGATATATTTTATTGATACCGTTAACGATTTTCCAAAGTTTAGTATTTGGGGTTTTAGTGTCTAATTTACTGCAAAGATCTATCCATCTGGCTCTTTTAAGTCGGGAATATGCTAATTTGATCTCTGAATTTAATTTATTAATTTTAGCTCTTGAATTTTATTTTGCGTTCCTCATAAGACGTTTTCTTTCTTCAATAAGAGGAACTATGGAATTTGAGTTGTGAATATAATCCGAAATGTAGCGTTTGATATTACCTCTTGGAATGATAACTTTAGCACATTTGATCAATATTTTCTTTAATGTCTTCCGGGGATCTTCGATGTCGTCTGTAATAGGATTCAAGGCCAATTCATTATCAACTGTCTCTCTGAATGTTATCCAGTTAGCTTTCTTGAAGTTCCAAAAATTTTCTTTTGGAAAATATACTTTTTGCTTCTTAAATTCTATAAGAATTGGTAGGTGGTGACTTCCGATTTTATCTAAACCCGATCAGAAGCATTGTGGAAATAGTTGGGTACTAGTCATTGCTAATTCTAAGGCTTCAGAGGTATTATAATTAAAGGAGGTATGGGTGTGAGTTCCATTATTTAGGGTCATGAATTCTTTATCATCTAACATCTGAAGAATATCAATGCCTTGATTATTGTTATGGGAACAGCTCCAAGCAACGTGTTTTGCATTCAGATCACCGAGCAGGAGAGTGTTTTTGTCCATGAGGCTGGGAAAGTTTTCAGGAATATGTGAATGACTAGGAGGGTAGTATATGTTGAAAATGTTTAAGGGTTTTCCCCTCCAGAGAATTTTTATGCCTTGTATTTCAAGGCCAGAGCTCTGAACGTCGGGAATGTCAGCGCTTTGATACTTGATGTCTCTGATGGGTAAAGCTAATCTTCACACACCACTTGTAGATCGATCCTTTTTAAGTATGTTGTACCTCTTATATTTTAATGTTGTAGTACTCTTCAATTTTGTTTCTTATAAGGCAATAATCTGGACTCTATTTTTTTCTGAGAACTCACGAATTTGGTCTAATTTGACTCTGTTGGCTAGGATGGATAGGCTGTTGATATTACATTGCAAAATTTTTAACTTTAGAAGCTTATATGGCGACTACAGCTTACTTTTCGGCCAGTGTCATCTGCCAAAAATCTAAGCGCGTCCTTGATTATTTGGCGCGACGGACGATGCAGCATTAAAAAGTTGAATCGAAGGGCTCATTGAGGTGCAGAGGCAACTTCTTTTGGGTGGAGCACCAGTAGTAGAAATCGGTCTTGGCTCCTTCGCACGCAGGCTATTAGATGAGGATAGTGGAGTGGCCTTCACGCCTTGGGTGATCCTACCAGGACAATAATCTCCCGACGTAAATCAATCAATCCGCCCAGGGACACCCCATCAGCACGTTGATGTTGCCTGTTTGTACTTGGTGTCATAAGAGAAATCAAGTAGAGTCTGAATACGCTCAATTTGAAATTAAGAAACCGAAATTGTGAAAATAATCAAACAAAGATAATCCTCCCGTCAAGCAGTATAACCATAAACTCATCTTTGTTATAAAAATACAGCAGACAATTTAGTCATCGATTCTGGTCGTAAATCTCACATCTTTAAAGAAATACGTTAATAAGAAAATGTTATGAGTATTAGTGGAGAAGGACTGCGAATTGCCAATCCAAGGTCAAGGTAAAGCTCTACTTCGAACTATGATTTCGAATCTAAAATTAAATAGTGATTTCTTTCATATTTTATTTGTCATGCAAAAAGAAAAAAAATTACCATCTGTAAAGTCACAGAGAATGATTGCAGATAATATTAAAGAAAACTCTTAAGTGATAAAGTGTTTTTAAAAAGGAAAAATAAATACTTCCCTTCGTGAAATTTATTTTAGAAAATTCTGGAACTATTCATTTGATTAATCTACTTTATCTACTTTCGTATTCTCGAGTTTTTTCGCTAGTACACAAGTAAACTAGTTTTATTTGAAAAAATTAAGATAATAGATAAGATTAATTAGTAATAAATATAATGTGAAAATATTTTTGTTCAGTGATATTTTTCAGTTTTTAAGAAAAAAAACTATCTTTTTTTATTATTTACTTAATTAAAAGTTAGAGGACAGTTATACAACTACATACAGTCACTTTTATTGTTAATGAAATTTATTCTAGTTTATATTAGACAAATAGATAAATACAAGTTAAATTTTTAAATAAATTAAAGCAAATTTTCTTGAAATATGAAAATCTTTTTGGATGTACTATCCACAACATTTATATATATAATCCAAAAAATACTTTTGCGGGAAATTTTTCATCGTTTGCCTCATTCTACAGACTAATGAAGCATTCGAATATATATTGAAAATCTCATTCCCAATTTCAAAATATGATAGAAAACGGAATCTAACGTAAAGCGATGTAAAGAAAGTGAGGACAACTAGGATATGAAATACTTTCATGGAATAATTTAGATTAAAATTAATACCAGCTGCCTTTTTCAAAAGACATGATTGTCATTTTGGGATGGACCCCTAGTAGCACACAAATATTGTACAACGTTGTAAGATATTGATCAATATCCGCAATATTGTTTTATATTGGGAAATATTGTTTAATGTCATATGATATTACACAATATAGTGCAACAGACTGTGCTACATGGGACCTCATAACTTATATCTGTGCTTAAAAGACAAGAACATGCATGAGTCGGCTTCTAGCAGCACAAGCTATTGAACAATACCTCCATCGTATTATTCGATATGCTAAATGTTGTACAATATTATAAACACATTTTTGCAATTTTAAATCATTTTTATAATTAAATATAACACTAATGAGGGGATGTTTAATCATCGGTCAACAAAGCTATCGAAACTCTTCTGGTAAGTTCGATAACGAACCGAAATTTATAGTAAGGTAGCAGTGGTCCCAAATTCATAATTTATCTATATCATGAAGATCGTTATGGGTTGATCATTAAAGTTGATGAAAAAAAATCTAAGGATTGAAATTAATCTGTTAACGAAGATATGTTCTGTTGGCACAAGATATCCCCTAGATCAGGGGTTCTCAAACTTTTAACACATTAACTAAGTATTTTGGCAACCTTCCAAAGTTTTAACTCTGTCTAAAGTTTTGAAAATTTTACACATACTCAAGAGTATGTGCTGAGTATTGGCGCCACACCCCTTGACACTTTATCTTTCTCCTTTCTAGAATCATCTCATCTCGAAACTTTGATTGAATAGTTTACAGATTACATTCTAGTTAAGGATATGAGTGGGCTTGTGTGGATAGTCAATCCGCTCAGTGAGCATGCTATAACAAAAGCTGAGCTAAGCGTCCGTCATCATAATTATCTGATAGAGATTTCAAGTGATCAGTCAGCTAAAATAACTTTTAACAAAGCGTATGTCGACAGATTTTGGGTACGTATTAAAAAGGAATACCCTGCACAACAGCATTAAAAACTTTTATGCCATTTTCTACATATTACAACTGTGACAAGGATTCTCCATAAGAATAAATTTAAAAACAAAATCGAGAAATCGTTTGACACTGGAAAATGACATTGTTTTGTGTGTTACAAAGCTCATTCCAGACATTAAAAAATTGGTTAATTCCAAACAAGCTCATGTATCCCATTAACTAATAGAACACAAAAACCAACTTGTATGTGTATTAAAAGCTTTACGTGTACTCTTTTTTTAAATGAAAACTACAGCAATAAATTAATTTTCTTTGAACTTCTCTTCCACATCTCGCGGACACATCCCGTGATCCACTGGAGGTCGCGACCCACCTTTTGAGAACCCCTGCTCTAGATGTTATTCGATATTCTGGAAGCAAACAGTATCATGACGATATCTTAATAATATTAATGGACATTTTGTACTAATAGAGCGGTGTACAATATTTGCCATCTGAAAAATGTTTTAACAGTTGCACAGTTTGAAGATGAGTTCCTTTACTGCTATCGAGTTCGGATCATACTAATTTCAAAATATTCATTTTTCATGCATTGAATGAAATGAATGTGAACGAAACATTCCCAGAAAACTTATATTTAGATTAAAATATTACCAGAGCGTCAGTGTTAGAACTAGGATGTGATAGACAGAACATTAACTGGAAGGAGTGAGCAATGGGTAAGGTACACCATTACAAGGGCGTAAAAATGTAGTATTAATTAATTACATTTAAGAAAAAAGGACATTTGTTCAACTCTTATTCTCCAGAATTAAAATAAAATTTCTTAAAAACATAAATAGAGATTTTTTTGTCTTATTTAATACCCCGAAAATTCCTGAATTAAAAATAACTGATATTGACATTCATGTCATAAACTTTTAAAAAAATTATTAACAATAATACCAGACATGTCATCATATTGTAAATGAAGCATGTGGGTACTGTTGAATGAAATTAGATTCAGGAACAATTTAGACTAAATATAAGCTCAGAAAGTTATATTTTTATTCAATGAGAATTCTAATGGATGATCATAAAGCTAAATGTTTAGAAATAGCAAATAACTTCTTTAGAATCGCTGTAAACTAAACTGAGTAAGAAAAACCAGAAATAAATTTCATTAATAATAAAAGTCCTTAGTATAGAAATTATAAACAAAATAATCCTTTGATGTAATAAGACATGAAGAGAAAGCATAAAATAAAAACTCTTTATTGCTTAAGCTTGTTCTTAATTTTTTAAGCAGCTTTCCAATATCATAGTCTTTGTTTGATTTCAAAATAATGTTTCTGTATTAAAAAATTATTTATTTATAAAAGTTTTCCAATTCTTGCAAAACAACGCATCTCAAAAGTTTCTGTGAAAGTTAACCTTAAGTAAGTTTTAAAATAAAAGGAAATAATTGCTTGATGTGCATTAAGTGCAGAAAGACTCTTTCTTTTGCTTAGAATCATAATAATAATATATCATTAAAATGTTTTTAAATTGTTTCAAATGGTTTTCATGTAATTTTTCTAAACTTGCACAGGAAATCTCTGACAAATTTATAATTTAAATCATTTTAAAAGGCTTAAATTAAAAACTCAATTAGTTATTTTTGTGAAAATTACATATTATAAAAATATAAAACTTATATGCATTAGATTCCTCTCGTCATAAGTGGTACAAGTTTAATGGGCACTCCTGACCTTTAGAAAGGATTACAAATAATGTATAATTCGATTTATCTGCTATTATTTTCTAAAATTCAACACAACCTCTCAGTGAGGCTAATTCAATCCTAAAGGCGAAATATTTGTTTAACAAAACAATTGTTCCCATAGGTTCAATGTAAAATAGGATGTATTCTATTCATTAGTAGCACACAAATATTGTACAATATTGATCAATATTCTCAATATTGTGGAATATTGTTTAATATCATTTGATATCGCACAATATTATACAACAGCATGACATTCATAAAGTTTTTGAACAGATTTATTATGATCTAATTTGTTAATTATAATAGATGTGTTTTTTAAGGAACCCGTCTAAAATAATTGGGTCTGTCTGTGCCTCAGAATTTAGCGAAAATGAAGCACGGCATTTTCGTCAAATAAATTTGAAGCGCGCATATCTACTGACTTATTGGAGTGACATACGATGCTACATTTTCCCATAGTTTCATTATTTCTCTGGAAAGTTAATATTTTTCTAAGACTTTACTCCTATCTCTGCTGACAAATTCTACTCAAAAACTTCTTTCTGTGACACAGGTTGCAGTGTCTACCTAAGCTTGTATTTGTGATTGCACGCTATTGAAATACTTCTCCCTCATATCACGTTGTGAAACTATGACACCAAAGTATCTGGCATTTTTAAAGCTTTGTTTAATCCAGTTAATCCTCTATGAGTCGAATTTTTTTTAACTCAAAAAAAAAAACTGTTGGAACGAAAAATCAGAAATTATAAACCTACATATGCAAACGAAAACAACTTTTTTTGGTTTAAACAATTTTATTGTATTACCATCATTTAACTAATGTAGCTGTGTTATCAGTGAAGAAGCTGTTGGATATTTTCGTTTTTTAGGAAGTTTTCAATGTACAGAAGTAATTGGCAAGTATATTTCATTGAGGTACTCTGGCATCATAAGAATATTTTCTGAGAGGGTATTATTTATTTAGACTTTAAATCGTCTTTAAAAAATAGTAAGAATGTCAATGAGGTAACAGGATAAACTTTTGTAAATAAGTTTATAGATCAAACCATTGTATCATATATGATCAAAGGTTTTGTTAAAATTTAGAAAAACTTCGCTTGTCTAAGAAATTGTTATACCTGTGAGTAATATTTAGTAACTCGGAGAATTTGATGAATTCAATCATAACTTAATCTAAAATCATATTGTTTATCGATTTCTATTTGGAGCATCTTATACTTTAGTCTGCTGAGGAGAACTTCTTCGTAAAGTTTTCCAAAGTTGTTTACTAAGCTCATGGGGCAATAGCAGTTGGACAGTCCAGGTTTTCAAACAAGAGGAACTGTATGAATAGAGGAAGTAGTGTCATTTTTCATTCATTGGATAAACAATGCTGCTACAAATATTTATGGAATATTTTGATTATGTAAATGATTACATTTATGGGTAATATTTTGAGTACTTTATCCGTTTGGATAACTATTTTCTGAACAATGTAATCAATTTCTTATATGAAGATAAAAATGAATAGTAGAAAGGAAAAAAATTATTGTTTGCAGAAGCTCATGTAACGTATACCCGGCTTTTATGGAAGCGATATCATGTTCGTATATAATTGAAAAGATCCAAAGACATTACTTGGTGCAATCTAGGAAATAATTATACGTATATAATATTTTCTCTGTTGAATCAAAATGTACATTGAAATTCCAGAAGTATTTACATTTTCTACTATACATTACAATTATTATTACTTGGTAAGATATTATTTAAACAAATCAGCTCTTTAGAAAAAGGGAAGAAGACCAATGCACACGATTCGGAAAATTTCATTGGTTAAAATTGACGCAAAGTTTTGACTGAATGGGATCCTCTCATTCGTTGAGGGAATTTTGAAAATGCAATTCAACACATGTTTCTGTAAGTTATCTATATCTAAGCCTTTAGCATTATCACTTATTTAGCCCGCGTGTATATATCATCTGTGAAATTCCCGCGAAAATGGCCACGTTTAGGTCAGGTTAGTAATGGCTAATGTAAATAATATATCTTCGAAGCAAGTAATATATTTAAATAAGGAAAATTGAATTAATTGTATTCTAGCATAAATATAGCAAAATTATATTGCTTAGATATATTCATGAATTTAATTATACTCGCCTGATGTATTTCGTGTGTAATAATATGAATTAGTTTAAATAATTTGCGTTGTATACACAAACAAAATTATACTTCAGCTTATTTATATTTATAGAATTCTATGTTTTCTAATAATATGAATTTTGCTATCCTAGGATTTTAAAGCTTCTTTTTTTTTGAAAATGATAATTTTTGTTTATTTTGATCTGTGTATATTTTTTGAAACATCAAATCTTTTACCTTTTAAATATGCTTGTATGTGTTTATTTTAATCTGCATAAAATTCATTATATTGTAATTAAATGTGCAATAATTTTTTAATATTCGTTTTTGTAGATAATTGTTACTTCCTATCTAGCTTTCTGCTTTTTTAAATCGGAATCATAAGTGATAAATTAAAAGCACTTGTGATCATGAAAAACTATTAGATTACAATATTCAAATGTTTGTAATATCTATTTATAGGTTAGAATTTATATATATATAAAGTGGGTTGTTTTACTACATTATGTAAGATAATCATTGATAACTATCTCACAAACCAGTATTTCTTAGCTGGTGTTCATTCATAGTACATGAATACCAATATTCATGTGTAGATTAACTTGCAGTGCTACAGTTTTGTCTTTTTTAACTATCTTTTTACCATATTTTTAAATTTATTCCTGATCAAGTATCTAGAAAATGTTAAGATACTTTTAATAATAAATCAGTGAAAATTATTGAGTCATGATTTTTGATTAATATTATATACAATTAAATAGAAAAAAAGAATCAGTTACTTTAAATACAATAAATTTGACCCAAGTGAGATAATAGAAGGGAAAGTTTTAAGTGCCAATCAATTTTTAGAAAATGATAGTTTTGAAGTTAATCTAAAAATTTAAAAAGAAATAAAATATACAATAAATCTGTTTTTTAAAACATTTTTTGAAATTTGAAACATTACGGAAAAAGTCATTAATCAAGTTATATATAATATGTTAGAGAAAATTTTAATATCCTAGTAGATGATCCAGAAGACACATCAGTCTACAAGTCAATATATTCAAGCTAAGCTTTACAGTTAAACATCAGCTAACTCAGCTACAGGAGATAACTTCCAAATGAAATGGGAACTTCTTAATCGTCAAGAAATATTTCTTAGAGTAGAATGCTTATATGATTAAGCCTTATTGAGAAAGAATTGCTAACTACTGTTAGAATAAAATACAAGTTGCTTGGCATTTTTTTTTTTAAACATTATACTGAGCTAGTAAAACTAAGCTTGATTTTCAAACTATGGGGAAATTATTTCTAATGCTTTAATCCTTATTAGTATAATGGCTTAAAAAAATTTCTACTTCATATTATAAATTTTATAATTTTGCACAAAACATTTATTCTATTATTATCTATTTGGTTTCTCTCATTCTATTTATTAGTTTAGGAATTATGTTTGAGAAAATGAGCAAAAAGAAAAATTTAATTCTGAGGAACTGAAACTGAAAAATACTTCATTACATGGTATTAATTTATATAGTCACAATGTGAATTGGTCATGCTGTATCACTTTTGAAATCCTATATGCCTTTTGCAAGACAGAAGCAATAAAAAGCGACAGCAATAAAGATAATTTGCTGTCAATGATGTATTTCATTTTAAGGATATATTCTATAAATTTGTGTTCCAAAAAAAATTGATTTTTTTTTTCTTCCTTTTACTAGCTGAGGACCACTGCAAGTCTCTCCTATAAAATCTTCTTTCTTTGCGCTGTATTAAAATAATTATTCACTCTTTAAATAATAATTATTCACTGTTTAATTCGTTTAAACTCTTCTATTTAATAACTTATTTTATAAAATCTAAAATAAAATATTTGATGTCTGCTCAAATATTGAATATCCACCAGAATATACAAATAATACAATGAGTTTGTGTAAGACAAGGGGGTATTCATCTTTAATACAAAATAAAATTTATAGAAGAGGGTTTCTCCAAGTCCAAAATCAACTGAAGTTACATTTCAATTTGTCATAAATATATAGATTTGGAATATGCCAAGTTTCATTGTCATTATATGTCAAGATTTTTAATTGAAGTTATAGAGATGTTCGAAAATTTGCCAAAAAAAAAATCAACTGAGTTTTTTTAAATTACTCACAGTTTTCCTTGTTGAATAGAAAGTTGGAAGATGCGTTGTTTTAAAGCATGTTTCGTGCTCTATTTTTTTGGTTATGTAATGTACTGTAATGTTTGTATAGGAAAGATGTTAAATTCTAAATAAATTTTTTAGATTTTCAAAAAAAAAAAAAATCACGCTTTTAAATATGTTGAAATACAATGTTGTTAATTTGAACTTTTCAATTTAAAAATATTACTAACTGTTTATAGTATTAATCACCTGCTAAAATATTAACTTGGGATGTAATGAATTAATTGCTAAAAATATTTTAAAATGAGAGACTTTTTAAACTAATTTCTGAATTTTATTTAAATACAAAAATGCTGATGTTTATAATTCTGTGAAAAATATATGATTACTAATCTGAGGAAAATTTATAGTAAGGAGTCTATCAAGGCGGAGGGAATGGGGCTGAAATCTGAATTCGGGGTGAGATTTTGTATAATTATAGTATACATTTAAGATTTCATTCATGAAAATCTTAAAACACGATGACCATTCAATTTTGAGAAGATGGTCCTCAAACTTTTGATTAATCTTATATACTGATAACTTGACTGATAATCAGATTATCCCAATGATGTAGTTGCCTAGGTAACCATTAATTAATATGCTACTTATTTTATGGAAGTACAAATGTTAACTATTTTAATACCTAAATTATTATTTGATATTTAGAAATATATAACAAAAATGATGATACATATAACATATATACATATAACATAAATGGTGATAATCATTATAAATATTTACATCATAAAAATAATTATTAAATATTTCTAAAAAGTTATCCTATATACATTCACTTTTGGTTAAAATCAAGAACCAGTATAGTAACTATAATAAAAACATTGGAAACAAAATATATTTTGAAATCTTGCACAACTAATAAATGATGATTATTCAAAAGAGCAAGGTTTTTTTAAGAGTACTATGGGAAAACCAACTTAATTTACTTTTAAAAAATATCTTTCATCAGAAAGTTGTGCAGCATACCATATTTTATTAAAAATTGTTTATGGCAATTGTGTACAATTGATTGAATTTTTGTACTATCTTAGGGTGATTTATTTCTTGATCATCTTTGATTAAATAAGAATTTTGTTTATGCTTTAAACTATTTGCCTATGCACTCAATAAATAACACTTGCTCTCTATTATTTTTTTTTTTTTTCATTGCAGTTGGGAACATTTAACAATATCTGCTCCTCCCTTCAATTTTTGATATAAATACGGATTTGTTCAGTTTGAGTTGATAATTTATTATTATTAAAATCCAAGAATTTGAAAATAAATTTTTTGAAAATGATACTACCAAATTAAATTTTCTATAACCATTAATGTTACATTTTTAATTATTTTTTTCTTTAAGCATTAAATTATATTGTAAATATTAAAAGATAAGCATTTATACTAGCATAAAAATAAGTATCATATTAATTAGAACCATTTATAAAAATTTGAATATTTTTTATGATTTTTTAAACTTTTATTATATATTTCAATATTCATTTTTAGGTAGAGTAAAAACATGTTAATTAAAAGTAATTTTTAATTGAATAAAAATTATTATAAAAGAAATTTACCAGATAGGCTTGAACCCTGCCCTTCTGCATGCAATATTGTAACCTAGAGATAACCACACCATTGGGATCATTCAAATGGATGTCAATCTATCAGTATATAAGCTTTAACAAAAGTTTGAAGACCATTTTCTTGAAAATAACTGGATATTGTGGTTTAATATTTTCATTCATAAACATTCTAAATGTGTACTATCATTATACTAAATCTCATCCCAATATCAGATTTCAACCCCATGCTGGCCCCTAATAAGATAATTTTTAAGCTTACTTTCATGAAAGTTATTTAAGTAATATTAAAATTTTAACTTTTAAAAATGTGGGTGTTAAAGAGTGTGTATAGGACTAGTGCAACAATATTTTTGATATTTAAATTTCTAAAAATTAAGAACATTATTACTTTTTTTTCTTTCAAATGTATAATTTAGTACCTAAATAAATATTTTAAACCTCTGCTTTTATGAAAAAGATTTTAAAATGAGAGAGAGAATCTTTGAGCTTTAACAGTGGAAAAGGGCCTTGTTATGAAATAGAGAAAAAAAAATTCTATTTGTCTGGAAAGGTTCTATAAAAGTCATTCACACCCTATGGCACATTTTTGAATAAGCAATTAAGTATATTATTAAGATTATATTGCACTTACTTGACACAAGAGGAATATGTTGAATCACACTTGTTCTTGAAAAGTCACAATCCCCATATAAATGCCAATTAGAAGACACATCAGTCTATGAGACAGTTCTTAAGGTTGTTTCAAGATATCAAGCAAGTGGATTGCATTTATAGGATGGATAATTATTTTTGAAGTAAAATTTCTTCCATACATAAAAACAAATGAGAAATGCTGGCTTGTGATTTAGTCTAATTTATTTAGGTCTTTTTCTTTTCTTTTTTTTTTTTTTCATTGACCTAATTTGCTTTGATATATTTTATTGCTTCATTAATGTTTTTTAAATCTCATCTTTTAATTTACATTTAATGTAGATTTCTAATGATGTATATATTATTCTTTAAGGATTAATTTACTGCATGAATTTGATTTTCAGATTTTTTCAACGTAGTTAAGTGCTACATATTCATTACTGAAATTTGCTACATATTTATTGTTATTAAAATTTTTTCCTTTTGTTTTGTAAATATATCTAATTTTACAAATACAATGTGAAATTCAGGATTTACACCACAAAATTTTCTTAATTCTTTAATAACATCTATTTGTAATAAAATCTGTTCTACAAAGTAATCATTGAAAGAATGATTTTATTTCTGTATTTGTAAAACTTCCTTTTAAATCTTTTAATAATCATTTGAAATTGAATTGCATTCTTTTTGGTATATGAATTAGTATTATTATTGTTTACAAAATATAACATTGAGAATGATTTCATATTGCATTGACAAAATTTTAATATTTATTTTTAATAGGATCATTTACAACTAGTACTCCATTTCACCAACAATATGACAGTGGCATTTATGATTATTCTCCACAATCTAGAAGTTCATCTCAGTTTTGTATTGGAAAAAATACAGAATCTGGCTTTTTTTCGTTAAGAAAGAATTTATTTGGAAAAGGAAACAATTCTGAAAATATACCAGTTCGTCCATTTTCACTTGAGCATAAATTATTTCTTTCAAGGAGTTTAGCATTTTCACGTAGAGATGCCAGTTCAAATACGGAGACTCCAAGAACAGCAAGAAGCTGCGCAGGTTCAAATAAACCTGATTTTACCAAAATTGAAAGACTTCGTCAAAATGGACGATTCTTAAACGATAAAACTGATCGATTAAAATGGATGGATGGTAATGATAGTGGCTTTCAAGCTGAAACTCCTGAAAAGTCAGAATATCTTAAATCTGGAGGTTGTGAAATTCCATTATTAAAAGTAGTAAGAAATTTGAATCCGGAAAATTCAAAAGAAGAAAGCCTAGCATATTTTAAACGTTCCTTGGAGGTTTCTGGAGCTAAAAATTTTACTGATCTGTCAATGTCTGATATGCAAAATCTCTATTATATTCACCGTTTTCAGAGAACTGGTTTAAAACCATCTGTAAGAGATATAAGCTACAATGAAGAGCATCCATTGATTAAGAATTTGAATGAGGAAAGTGAAATGTCATGGAAAGAAAGGCTAGAATGCATCTCAGCAGATATCAAAATGCCATCGAAGATTGATATCCTAAGCCAACTTCACAACATCAATGCATTTTCGCTTATATCCCATATCTTATCCTATTTCTCAGGCCATGATTTGCAGACTGTAAGCAGTGTAAGTCGATTGTGGCGAAGATTGGTTATTGAGGATGAAGTAATAAACAAGAAAAGGCTGACTTATTTGGAAAAAAGGCAAGAGCTTATAAAGGTAATATTTAGTGTTATTTCTTTATAACTAAATGTTTAGTTAAATGTCTTCATATTCTCCAACTTACTTAACAAAATTACATAAGAGTAAACTTGTATTATTTGTAATTACCTGTGATATAGCTTCATAAGCCAAATAACATCTACAATACTGAAGTATACTTTTTGTATTGTGATTATGTTACTCATCTACTAGACCTATCTTCACAGGTTCGTACCTCGACCTTCACACACCAGATACCTAATTTAAATTAACTGTAATTTAAAATTACAGTAAATTTTTATTAATTATTTTTTATTTTGGTGAAGTTTTAATGCTATAAAGTATATCTTTCTTTAACTCTTAAGATGTTTTTGATTTACCAGAACGTCATATGAATAAATCTGAATGATTGAACTATTGCGACATGCTCACAAGAACTAGGATTGACTTCTAAGAGCCATTTTGGGCCACGATAAAATAAAAAATAAAAACTCTTTCTTTTTTTAAAATATTAATTTTCATAATTGATGTCAATATATATAATATGAGTGTATATTATAAATAATATAAAATGCATGAATTCAACATAAAATTTACTTTTACATATTCATACACAGAATAATATTAATGTACACTAAAACTGACAAGTACCTTAAAATTTGTTCTTGAAATTGTTTTCTGTATTTTTCAATTCCATATATTAGTCAATTCAAAGGGTGGTCTATAATGTCTTATTTAATCTGCTAAAAAGCTAACAAATTTTTAAGTTTTAACAAATATTTCATTAAATTTTAGTTTATGGTATTAAATAAAAGCTTTCTATGGAGAAAAAAGTTATAAAAGATATTATGATCATAAATGTTTTTTTAAAGAATTGGTCTTGGATTTTAGTTGAAAATCATGTGAAAAATACCTTTATACAGTAAGACCCCGCTTAACGCTGTTTCGGTTTAGCGCTCTTTTATTTCAACCCGGGGATTCCACGAAATCGCTCGCAGCATACGGGGATTCCTCGAAATATTATGCAACGATAGGTTTCAAATGCATATCCGAAAGAGTGTACTTGTATTTCTTGTTTGGTGCGGTATTGTACAGACATATTTTTGTTACTGGAAACATTTGTTGACATTATTGTAAGTAGGTATTAATTTACATATTTAATACTATATTACAGTGTCAAATATTTTGACCTTTAGTTTTTTACTATGGGTGATAATGAAAAAGAAAAGAAAGCAACCAGAAAAAGCATTTCACTCAAAACTAAAATGGAAGTTGTTAGAAGATTAGATTCTGGTGAACGTCAAACTCTAATTAGGGCTTCATTGAATTTGCCAACTTCAACAATAAGGACCAACATGAAGAATAAAGGAAAAAATACTGTCATCGGCAACTGCAACTACGTCAAGCTCTGCAACTAGAATTACCCGTTCTAGAAATAATATCATAGAGGAAATGGGAAAACGACTGTCTATATGGATTGACGACGAAATTGACCGCAATATGCCATTAAGCCAATCTATCATAATGGAAAAAGCTAGAAGAATTATTAATTACATTCAGGCTGAGACAATTGACAAAAGTGAAACTTTCGTTGCTAGTCGAGGATGGTTTAATAGATTTACACATCGAAATAACCTTCACAATATAAAGATTACAGGAGAAGCAGCAAGTGGTGATACAAAAGCGGCGGCTGAATTTCCAGCGATATTTAAAGAAAATTGTAGAAGGAAACTATCCTCCAGAATTGGTTTTTAATGTTGATGAAACAGGCTTGTTTTGGAAAAGAATGCCGAAACGAACATTTCTATCCCATGAAGAGAAACGGACACCAGGATTTAAAGCTGCAAAAGATCGCTTAACCCTTCTACTAGGTGGTAACGCAAGCAGAGATTATAAATTAAAACCATTACTAATTTACCATTCCAAAAACCCATGGCGATGAAAGGCATATCTAAATCAACTTTACCTGTAATTTGGGAGTCTAATAAAAGATCATGGATAACTGTGAAAATTTTCCAGGATTGGTTCACTGAACATTTCTGCCCGTCTGTTAAACGTTATTGCGAAATTAAAAAACTTGAACAAAAAGCACTTCTGTTAATTGATAATGCTCTAAGCCACCCAACAAATTTATCAGACTTAACAACATGCATTCCAGTCGATGTGATTTTCTTGCCGCCTAACACAACTGCCTTAATTCAACCAATGGACCAAGGCGTTATATCAAATTTTAAAGCTTATTACTTGCGGTGAACCTTTAAGCAAATGTTTGAAAAAACAGATGGAGAAGAGAACCAGTCCATAAGAGAATTTTGGAAAAACTACAACATCGTGAATGCTGTAGAAAACATAGGCCTTTCTTGGAATGAGATAACATAAAGATCTTTGAAAGGAGTATGGAAGAATATTTGGCCGGATTTAAGTAAGAGTGATGACGTTGGACACTCTGTCGATGTGAATGAGATAGTGAAATTAACGAAGCAAACCGGTTTTGAAGGGGTAAATGTGGAAGATGTCGAAGAAATAATTCAAGAAGCAGCGGCTAGTCTTTCTAATGATGAGCTCAAGGAATTAACTGAACAAGAAGAAAAAAAATGTTGACAGCTGTGATTCAGAAGAAGAGCAAAAAGAACTTTCGATGGCGTTTGTAAAAAGGAGTTTGTCTACCATAACTGAAATAATGGATCTATTCATTGAAAATGATCCGAATTTTGACAGGAGCTCAAAAGTAAGGCGTGGTGTTAGAGATGCTCTATCCGTTTATGAAGAACTTTTGAGAGTACAACGCAAAAGAAAAAGGCAAACAAAATTATATGCTTTTGTCACAAAAAGGCAGAACACTGAAAACGCGGAAGACTAACTAAATATGACTGACTTAGAATTGTATTTGTTTTTTTTTTTTTAAAGAATATTCGTTTTGTTATTTATATTTTGTTTTTATTTTTGCAAGAAATAATAATATGGTATTAATTTGGGCTTTAAGAAATAAATGTTTGGTTTTATTTTTGTTAAAAAAATATATTTTTAAAATTTAATACCTAACCAATTTCCTAGCCATCTTCCCCTAACCCCAATATTTACATGTAAAGATAGCCTCGTTTAGCGCTGTTTCGCATTACGCTCTACTTTGATGGAACGTATCCCCCGCGTTAAGCGGGGTCTTACTGTAATTACTATTTAAAAAAGCAGAACAGCATTTCCTGAATATAAATGAAACAAATAATTGAATTTTATAATCTAATAAACATTTTAATTTAGTTATAAGATAAAAATGACAGTTTAGAAATAAATTTATCTTGTAGTAATTTGCCCAATTTAGCCGTTGTTATTTAAAAAGTCTTTTTCATAGCTTCTGGAAAAGGAACCTTCAAAGATTTTACTGTAACTGTCTTGAAGCATAACTCTCTCAACAACATGTACAATTTTAAAAGATTGTGAAGTCTCTTGAATTGAATTGAAAGAATATTTTAAAGAATGTCAAAATTTGAAGTTAAAATAATAAATCATTATTTTCACAAATTTTCTAATGTAGGCCGCAGTAGTTTTCATTTCTGAAATTTAATTAACATTTCATTCTTTTAAGAAATTTTTAATTTGATAGTTTTTGTTTTATTAATAAAGATAAATGTACTGGCGTTTTAGACTGTCGATGGTACTGGTTTTGTAACACATTGGCGATGAAGTGTCGGTGCCAATAAAATCAACAAAATGACCGACAACAGTTAAGGTTTAAACAATTTTTTTAATAAGGTGTGTTAGCAACTCACTGCTGACGCCTTCATATTTGGCAATAAAAATTGACAGTATAATATATAAGTACCAGATAAATTATATTATTAATGTTTGGGTTATTTTGTTTTTCATTTTAGGAAATGGAAATCAAACAATCAGTCAATCCATTCCAGAGGCAACCAAACGATAGAATACTAAGCACAATTGAAAATATTCAGAAGGAGGAGCTTCGATTAAAAAAAACTATCAAAGAAATAAATTTTGATGCATTTATAGAGGTAACTATTATTTAAAAGTACCATTGAAACATTGCTCAAACTGAAAAGTGCATATTTATATTCTTTATTTCAAGAGAAATTTCATTCTCTTTTAGATAGGAACAACTGTGTAAGTATGGAAGCAAAAAGGAAAATGAAAAACATATTAAAATCATTGGGATAACATAATTGTTTGATAAGATATTGACTTAAATAAGTTAAGCTTAAGTAGTTTGCTAGAAATACTATTCCTTTCACACTTACATTTCCATAATAAAGGGGGGATTATTTTTGCATGTTTAACAATTGTGTATGATAAAATAATATTTCATTAGCAAAGATATAAAATACATATTTTTCAATTTAATTTTTTAAAACTAAACACAAAAAAAAATTATTTTAACACACACACACACACACACACACATATATATATATATATATATATATATAATTAAAACATTACTCAAAGAAATTGTAACTTTTAGATATGTATTGCATAATGTTCATCTAGAAATTCATTTTATTAGCCAATTCCACAACTTACCCCTGGAGTCTAAAACTAAAACCATTGCAATAGAGTTCAGCTTGCCATTTGGGCTATCAGGTGTATTAGAAATTGCCTTTATCATTTTGTATTTATCCATGATGTGAAGTTTTTCGACTCAAGAAAAAACAGCAAATTACTTTATGTCATTTAAAACTTAAATGTTTGGTTAATTTTTTCGGGACTTTATATAGAATAAATCTGCTATTGTAAGTTTAGTATTCAAGGAAATTTACAGAAAGAACTGAATAATTATTTTTGTAAAGTTTCAAAACAAGATATCAATATGAAATTTTAATTTTTCAATGAATTTATAGTGTTATAATTATGCAAAAAAAATTTTTATAGAAGATCCAGCATAATTATCAACATGTTTTTTAAAATTCTTATATGCTGTTATATAATGAGAAGTTCTTCAGTATACAAGACGTCTATTCTTGATCCAATTGCTAATTTTAAAGGCACTTTACTATTATCCTAGTGCAAATGAAAAATCGCCATATAATGTAGAATTCCACAAATTTCTTTGGTGATTTCTTTCTTGCACCCAGTTAGCAAAAAAGTACCCATCTAAATTGTTAGATAGTTTTGATTTGAAAAATGCTTTGAACTTTAGAAGAATTGCTAGTCAAAGTACTTTTGAAAAATGAATTCTAACTTTGTATATTATCTTCTGATTCTTTCAGTTCTATTTTAGTAAAATATGTCAATACATATCATATAATAGATTTTTTTAATGACTTAACTATCAGTATGGGAAGATCCCAAGCATCCATACAAAGAAGCTACAGTGTACCTCTTCTCTTGCCTTTTTGTGCAATTGATTGACTACCAATAAATGTAGTTTGCTCATTATAAATAACTCTTCCAATCAAGCCAGGATGAGAGAGGAAAGCATGTGATGCATTTACGTTTTAGAGGTTTGTTAATTTCCATCATGAATGCATATTTTTGATTTTCTCTCTTTTGATTCTATGATCAGATGAAGCTTTAAAATATAATACAAATAAGCTTATTTTACTGAGGCATTTGATGCTTTAGTAAAAAGATCATCAGATACATTAGTCTTGAAAACTTGGCTGTACATATAAATTATATTGAAATATGTCTTGAATTTCAATACATCTTAACAAGTGATATATCATATTCACAGGATTAAATATATGTGTTTTCTATGCACTTATTTAAATTTTCTGAAGATTACAAATATTAATAATTTTCAATTACAAAAGCAAATGTTTTTTGAATAAAAAAAGATGTGATTAACCTCTTACATTAGATGTGCATATATATTTATAGAACTTGTACTTACAATGCCATTTGATTTAGCGATCCTTCTATTACATAGAACAATAATTGAGAATACTGGATAAATCAAAATATATACATATTTACGAATACATTTATACCAAATATACTTCAAATTTATTTAGACTTAAAATTTCACTGTTACAAGATCTAATAAAGACAATTGCCTTCATTTTGTGGAAAAGTTGTAGATTGGAAGAGGAATCAAATTAAGTGCTGTTTTGAAATAATTTTGTTTGAAATACAATTTTATACTTTGGGGGAGTTAACAAAATTTCTTGAATTTGCCATTCTATTGTCTGTTATCATTTTACAACTGTAAAAAATACTTTTCATTATTACTAATTTTTGGAATTTGTACCATCTAAATGCTCTTTTGTTGAGATAAATTGAAAGACCAGATAACAAAGAATGATTCAAATTATTTTCTGCTTAATGATTACCTTTTACAGCCATCAACTAATTAGTATTGTGTGTATATCAACACATTACAAACATGGACTGTTGGAGGTTTTCAGAAAAGTAGAGAATATCATTGTCAGAGAAGCTTCGGCAATCCAGTATTTCAAAATGTGTGAACTCAAATGGCAATAGAAATCGAGTTAATTAGCTATTGGACTATGATAATAATAGACATCCTCTATAATTAACTTTCTGTTTAATTATATTCGCCATTTTCAATATATATCTAATATGCAATATATTTTGATTTTCAGGTTGGAAAAAGAAGCAAAAAATATAGACCTATGAAATGCCCTTCTTGCTGTAATCTTTCTCTCCAAGACAAGCACATCATTACCAAGTATAATTGTTTATTTTGTGGTTATACATTCTGTTGTAACTGCTTAAAACCTTATTCAAACTGGCATCGCTGTGCCCCAATCAATTTCCCTAGTAAAAAACCACCTGCTAATGGTAAAAAATATTTGAGACGGTTATAAGATAGTTTGGATATTTTTTAATGAATTATATTTTTAAAGTTCTTTTTTATAATGCTGGAATCTCTTTTATGAGACAGTTTTGTATCTGTATGAATCGCTGTGATTTCTTTTTTAATCTATACTAGTCTAGGCACTACTTTTTGTACCTGATGTATTATGATTTTATAAGAAAGTTTAGCATGGTTATCGTTTAACATATTCTGATACATTTAAATTAAAATATATCTGTGATATATACCTTTCTACAGTAAGAATTTTTAAACTTTATAAAGTTGTAATTTTCAGGCAGTTGTTTACATCAGCTTTTTTTAGCTCAACTATAGTTATTTGATTCACTCTATTTTTAAGGTGCTATATTCTTTTAGCTCATTTTAGAGTAATTTTAAATGTTTTGACTTTACAAATCATTTTTATATGATGTGAGACTTATTTTTTAAATTATCAAATTATATATCTACCATACAATGCTTATATTTTTTACTATAATGCGTCAAAGATAATTGTGATATTATTTTGAATAGTATTTTTTCTTTGTTAACCATACAAACTAAAGAACCTTGCCAATTTATCTTGTCTGCGGATTTTTGTAGTTTTTGTTTCAAAATAAAGATTTTTACAAATGATTGGTTGCTGAATAGAAGTATTTCACATAGGAAAGAATATATAGTAGAAAAAGTTATATCTCTGCAAATTGTAATGAAAATGTTAATATTATCCTAATTTACCACTACAAATAATTAAGAGTGAGTTGAGGCTTTACAGGCCAGACATTTTTGATCCCAGAGCTATAAAACACACGCATATATATAAGTGCTTCTTTCTCTCTCCCTTATTTAGCTTCAGAGCTGATGTGAAACTCAACCTATTTGCATTATTACTATTAATATTTGATCTTAACTGTTTCTTATTGCTGTTATCAAGACTAAAGATTCTTATTTTTTTCCTTGAGTCAGTTTCAGTATTACACAACTTTAAATAAAAATTATTGTACTCAAAATTAAAGTTAGGTTCAGAATCAAATAACAATAAGAAAAAGTTTAAGTGCCTTTATTAGAAAATATTGTTGCTTTTTCCTGTGGATATAATGGGAGGAATAAAGATGTAGACAGAATATTGAGAAAATACAAAACACAATGAACATAACTTTTGAAATATAATTTATATGTCAAATGAAATTTTAAGTAAACATTAATTCGAGTTAGCCAACAGTTCACCAAAACTCTCTAGTTTTATTTTAATATAGGCAGTTCTTCCATAAAATCATCTCCCTTCAGAATATGCGTCTTTTATTGAATTGGAAGATGCTCTGCAATCATTACTCCTAAGCATTATATATGTGTGTTTTAAATGGTGCTTGAAATAAAAAATTATTTGTTTATAGTGAATATATATATATAAGAATCATTCTTTTAGTTTTATACTATTGCTGAATATTGTTACAAAGATATATGTATAATAGGAATAACATTTTTGTGATATGTTTAGCAGTTTTAAAGGAAAATTTCTTTATGATATCTATTAAGATGTCTTATTTTTAGAGAATTGATAAGAAAAAAAGATAGAATTAAGTAACAAATATAGTATTTAAATCTTGGCATTATAATCAAATAATACTTAAGATAATTCTTATTAAATTTATTTGTCATATATTTTAAAGAAAAAGAGTGTTAATGTCCATTCTCATTAAACTGAATTAGTAAAAACATTCAATATTGTAACAAAATTATTTTATCTATAAAAAAGCACATCATTTTGATATAAGAGTTTTTGTGACAATAATAACTTACTTAAATAAAAATTGAAAAGTACTTTGAATTGGAATTGAAAGTTAATCTTGCATTCAATCATTAGAAACTGATTTTGGATTCATGCCCACAAACCTATTTGAAAATATTAAATCATTGCAATAATTTAGTAAAGTGTAGTTATATTTAACTTCTGCAGTATATTATTATTTCATCTTCGAAAAACTTTGAAATAATTACAACTGGCATAAAAAGTTATTAGATTTTAAAATTAAAAAAAATTATTTTTTGATGTATAATGCGTTTTAAAAATTTTAGAATTAAGTGTAAATCACAAATTTTTTCGATATATTTATTAATTTAGGTATACCATCAGGTTCACATAAATTATTAATATACTGTTAAAAAGTCAACAAAAGAAAAAAAATCATATTTTTATTTTAAAATGCTATCTCTACAACAGAAAATATCAAATTATTGATATATCATTATAATTATACTAACAAAGTATGTTACATATTTTTTCACAATCTTGAAACGTTTATTTAATGAGCATATATTTCTTTTTCCTGTGGGAGGACTTTTCATTCCAACATGAAAAATTGCATGTATTTCTCATATATACTATTATGAAGTATATATTTTTATGAGGCTAATTCTTAGAATTAGGTAAAGGTCAACATATAGTACAATTATTTTAAGTAATTTCCATTTTTAAAGGAATTGAAACAATATGAAATGTCCAAAAAATAATTAGATATCTTAAACTAAAAGAAATAGCTGATATTCTAATTGAAATATCTACAATTGGATAAACAATCAAATTTTATAAAAAAATGAAATTTTGATATAAAAAGCAAGAAATCATTTCACTTTATTGCAGTCCTATTAAATATTAGAGTGTTCTTAAAAGATAAATTTTTAGTATTATTACAGCTTTAAACTTTGCTTTTCTAGTGTGATTGTATTTTTGGTAGGTTTGTAACTTTTCTCTCTTATGACACATCATTCATTCACTTCTTTAAATCCTAGCGTTGCTTTTCTATTCAACACTTTTAGTTTACACTTTCCATGTGAAGATGTTGATGTCCTTTGTCATTGTATTCTTTCATAAAAGAATTTACAGAATTTTCCTTTCAAATAGATTTTCTTTTTCATATACTAATAGAATTATTGATAGCAGTTAATTTTTTTAAAGCCCAAAGAAAAGAAATTACAGTGAAAACTTATTACAACAGATGAATGTACTTTTGAAATACAAATGGCAAAATTTTGTGTTTAATATATTTAGTATGGCTAAAAATTATATATATATTTGAAATTTATAAAAAGAAAGTCATTAAAATAAAGGTTTCTAAAGATTGAATTTTACATGCTTAAAAATATAAGCAAAGAAAATGCTGAAGTAATTAGTTAAAATATCACTGTCTACCAAGTATATATTTTTTTGAAATTTGTATATTAATCATAAGTAGAAGGTTATTAATATTGCATTTGTAATATAATTTGTATATTTTTCAAGTTGTCACTTCACAGATAGATCATAAGATCACTAAGATTTTCATCATAATTCGAATTTATACAAACTGATTACAATAAGCAAACTACTTTAAAAAGTAGCCTTGCTTAAAAATTAAGAGTCACCTAATGTCCAAGCATCCAAGTACAATAAAAATCATCGACTATACATTTTGCATAGAATTCCATTTTCAGTTTACAAAGTAGATTGATTTATCAGTTTACAAAGTAGATTGATTACCTTAAATGGATACTTGATCGTTAGCTGTGCGCAATCGAAAAATTGGCAAGTAATGTAGAATTCTGTTGAATTTTGTCATCCATTCCGCAACTCAGCTTGGCTCACAATTGGGGACATTTGTGCCTGGCTAATGGAAAGTACCCTTAAATGACAGTATTACTTAAAATTGTATTATTACACATTTAAAATTGTATCATACGCATAAAATTGTATTACACATTTCTATGAAATAGTACATTGATTGATTAGTAATAAATCTATATGTAACAATCACACATAGTTTCTTAATTAAATTGCTTCTAAAAACAATTAAATATTGTATAATTTTCATTATCATATTAATATAAATATTATAAGTATATTTTTAGTCCCCTTTCACTAATAAATTATCTATCTTTTCTTTCTTTATAGTTTACTTACATTATTTTCCCTAATTTGCTGAATTTTTAAGTTTTTCTTATTCATTTTGTTCAGGAATGGAACATCTTTTTAAAAAATCTATAATTAAAAACTATCTTGAATTTTTACTTAGTTCCTTAGAAATTTCATAATGTGTAGCCAAAGTTCTGTTTGAAATTTTAAGCTTCTTTCTGTGTCAGGATCATTCATAAAATTGAAGTTCTTCAGACAAAACCAATCCTTTATCTAAAATAGAGTAAGCTATGGAATCTTTAGTTATGATCTATTTTCTGTTTGCAAGAATGATAATTGATCACTGTTCTTACCTATTCAATTATATGCATTCTACAATTAATTTTCCAAGGTTATTTGAAGAGATATCATCAAATTTTTCTCTACCTTGATGTTGTAATCTGAATATTCATTTTTTAGAATTGGAATGCAGCCTATCTTTTCTTAAGTTTGAGTCTTGTGTTTAGTTATAATAATGCAACAGCCATTTAAGAATTGGTTAATAAGTTTCATCAGACACTCACTTGAAGAAGCGTTGTATGAAATATGTAATCAGCTTGCAAGAGATATTTTATAAATGGCACTTTCTCTCCTAAGCCAGATCTGCTTTATATTTTTACCTTTATTTTTATCTTTTTCTTTAAATATTTAATTATCATTTACTTTATCTACTTAGTGTATTAGTTTAAAACATTCTTTATCTGACTTTTCATCAATTGAAGTTACTTCTCATCTTATTTCAATATTATTTAAGGAAAGCCTCTTTTTAAATTTCTTAAACCATCCTTTGCTTCTTGAAAGCTAAATTGTTTTAGTTGAACTAAATAATTGCTTGGCTATTATATTAAAAATGTTAACTGCTTTATGGCTATGTATTACTATCTATAGGCATTTTCTGTATCCTATTGTCTTTTAACTAAAGAATTAGTGTTTTTTCCATTAACTCCATTGTAATATCCCAGGCATAAGATGTTAGATTTATACTTAATTGAGGTTATCTTATGCCTGGGAACCACACATGTTCTTATTTTTTCTCTATATTTTTGACTGTCTCTTCTTTTAAATCAAAATATTTTGTAACAAAACTTCGGCCTCCTCCAGATTTTAAATTCTCGAATCTTTTTATTTTTAAAGAAATCTTTCTTTTAAATTCAGCCATTATAAAGACAACCAAGGTAATTTTTAAAATATTGTAAAATAAAAGGCATAACACTTCTTAACCAAAATAAAATTACAATTTATATGCTATTAAAGAGAATATTGTAAAAAACTCATATTTCCTTTCTCATTTAAAGTCAGTTTTTTCCCCCAATTCCTTCTATTAGCCCACACTCTTCCTATTTATATATATATGTATATGGCACATTCACATTTTCATTTATTAATAAAATATTTTTATTCATCCTATTAAGTTCAATTAATTTTTTTTTAAACTTGTAATGGAAGACACTTCATGTTGAGGCAGTTTTTTCAAATATTAACTTTTTATAAATTAGTTTTAAAATATTTTCTTCGACAAAAGTCTTTATTTCTCCACCACCAAATAAGTAAAAAATACAGCAAGGATGTGCAACCTTTTCAGGATCAGCGGCCTAAATATGAAAAAGGATCATGTCGAGGGCCAAAGCAGCACATGAATGGTAAAACATGTTATAAACATGAAAACACTTTTTTGTAGAAATACGCATGAATTACAATTATTGCTTTACTTATTTTACTAATGCACACATTATACAATAAATAAATGAATGGATGAAACACAAACATTATAGATATGATTAAAATACTTTACCTCCAAAAAAAAAGACTCTTGCTAAAAAGGTGGCAAACTTGAAATTGAATAATAGTGGGAAACTTATCGGTAATTCTACAGAGAACACAATTTAAATTTTGAGAAAAAAAATTAATAATCAAAATTAGTAAAAATTAATGAGGTGGCTGGGACTGAAAGTATGAAGTTATTGATTTTATATTGGGCTAAAGATTGGTTGTGGCATTACGATAAACAAAATAAGAAATAGAACAACAGAAAGGTTCTCATCTACTATTCTATTTCTTATTTTTTATGTGTTTAAATTCATTAGTGAGAAAGTTTGCTCACAGATGTAAGTGCTGCCAAAGAAAGTTGCACATGGAGCTGCAGTTTGCTTTAAGCACGGAAATTCCTCGTTAAAGTCTTTATAAAATTCTAATATCGTTTTTTCTTTAAACTGATTTTTGAAAAAATCAACATTTTGTAAATCAATTAAAGCTAACTGCATACTATCATCCACTAGATTTACATTCACAGAAAACGGGGAATACATCAATTTTTCTTTAGCACTTTTCTAAATCTGAAAATCGATCATCAAATGCATTACACAAGATTTGAATTTGATCCTCATACAGTATTTTCATGTATGGACATTTTTCACATTTCATGTTCTCCTATACAAAAACTCGCATGTACCCATTAAGGGAACAATCTGAAAAGCCGCATAATAAAAAGTAAATAAACAATTGTACATTATTAATTCTGATGTAAAATTGTTTTCAAACTAGATTTTTTTCCTCTTTGTTTGAAAAAGTCTCATTTCATTTTAAATTGTCTTATTTCATTAAAAACATTCACAGGCCAAATTCAAAGGCTACTTGGGCCATAAGCTGTGCATCCCTGGAATACAGTTTTTTTTTTTTTTTTTTTCATTCTAATGAGGTGAGGCTAACATGTTTTTGGCAGATTATTTCAAGTGTTTCTGTTTATGATCCATTCGAAATTAAACATTGTGAACTATTTGATTTTTTGAATTCATTTTGAATTAAAATAGCACAGAATAAAAGAAAATTAAAAATTTCTAATGTTTATTACGTTATCCCACTGGCGTAGAAAATTTATGCATTTGTCTTGCCTCAATTTGCTTTGAAAATGAATCTGATTTATTTTCAACAGATACAAACTTGATTTTTTTAGCCAGGTATAATTTTTAGATCTATTTTTTGTATTATTTGAAATTAGTAAAAAGTAACTAAAATTTAAAAAAAAATTTGGTAGTCCTAAATAGGAATTGACTTTAAAAAAAGTTTTTACATTGTTTGTTTAGTTTTGTTTCTATAAGTGTTTAATTCACTTCCTTAAACTTTGCTTCATGTAAATATTATCTGTGCTCTTTCAACAATTTCTGTCTCTCTAGCTTAAAAAAGATGTTTTGAAACCACTTCTATTTTTTTTCCCATCTGGTCAAATTATAAGCAAGACTTAAGTATAATTTTGAATAAGTATGCTCTAAAATTGTAAATTGCATTGAAATTAATTAGGAATCAACAATTTTATGTTTTCCTACATTTTAATGATTTCTTTTGTTAAATCAAATACTAAAATGCATGTGACATACAATTAAACTTCTTAAACATTTGTTCAAGTTTATAAACAGAAAAATTCTGAAATACAATTAATATATTTTAAAAACCTATGAGACTGTTATAATTTGCTACTAGTCAACACATAATTAATAGGATTGGAATAAAATTTTGTGATTTTAATGTATACTTTATTCAGATTGTTAATTAGAAAAGAGGATTTTTCATTAAATTAATCACAAAACATAGTTAAAATGAAATTGCCAAAAAACCTGTAGACATTCCCCCCCCCCTTTTTTTGGCTAAGGATATATATATATTTATTTAGAAATAACTTTTTCCACATATTCCAAGTTTTTACTTCATAATACACAGTTAAAATTCGGAAAGGCATTGATTCTAAATACATAATAAATTTTTAGTATGAGAATATTCAAAGGGTTGCTATAAATGCATTTGCGTAGAATTGGTTCGATTTTTTTTTCTTCCGTTAAAGAATTTGTCGAAAAGTTAAAAGAAATTTAAGCCTCATTTTAAATTGACTCCAAGAAGTTTCGGCCTTGATCAGTTTCAGTTTCGTGTGTACACGTTTTGATTCACTTCAGTTTAATAAAAATGTTAATTAGATATAAAAATCTGGAAGATAAAACAAACAAACAAATTATTTGAATAATCGTGGATTGTGTTTAGTTTTCAAACCATGCAAAAATTTTATATACTTTTTTTAATTTCTTTTTTATTTGAAAAAAAATTATTCTACATTCGTCAACGAACGAATCATTTTACATGCCTCTTCAAATTAAAATTTCCTTTCTTCAAATTATTAATCACACATATTAAATAAATTTGATAGATTTTCCCAAAAGAATGATTTTTCTGATATTTTCTCAATAGTTTGATATACCTTGTTTTGGTTTGTGCTTTCTAAATTGGCAACGGAATTGATTGGTTCTCTTTTATGAAAAGTAATAACTTTTTTTTTATTGAAGCAATTATGCGATGAAATTTTTATCTGTATTTTATGCTTAGAAAGCTTTAAATCATTTTTCACTTATAGTCCGCTTTTTTTTATGTGACAGATTTATAATTTTCTCGTTTCAAAATAAAATTTAAGTTGAACTCTTAAGCCTAATTTTGTAGTGTTGCTTTTATTTTTAAATTGTTTACAAACATTGTAATATTATTTATACTTTAGTAAAAGAAAAATCGATTACAAATTGACAAAATGCCGATCTTTTTTGTGTAGAACTTTCTACTTATGCTTAAAATTTGATATTTGCCGGTGGTAGTTTTTCCATTCATCCGGACATTCATTACATTTAAACTTAGATCCACCAACACCCAAAATTTTATATAACCAGCAATAAATCAATATAGAAACATAACAGGATTTTCGAAATGTAATCAATATTAAATAAGTTAATATTATTTGTATTAAACATATTAAAGCGCTCACTTTTTCCGGCGAATGAAATATTTTTATTATTATTTAAATTTGCACTTCCGATTAGATTTGAATAACATTTCCGAAACGCAGTTCGATTGTCTACATTTAATAATGTCTATCGATTAGTAAAACAAAAGTAATTACTGTACTGAAAATTTAATATTAGGAAAATGCAAATAGTTTCCCCCACCCTTCACAATTTTTACAAACATTTCCTAATTAAATGTGGTCAAATGTGTCTGTTATGAAAAAAAAAAATCTACGCAACACTGATCCATAAACCTTAAGTTCTATTCAACATTAGATTTTCATTGCTTCTTTCTATAATTACCTAAACGCTCTTTATTATATTGGGTTTACATTGTTACAAAACTGTTTACAAACTGAAAAATTATTACACAACATCAAAATAAATTTGAAGGAAAAAAAAAAGCTCATCTTTAAATGTTTTTGAATTATATTATTTTGTCTTCTTTATTTACGGATGAAGCCTTATTTAAGCATGTTGATGCTAAATTAACCTGAATTGCAGTTATGTGTAACAGTTTTTGCATATCGATTCTGTCAATTTTTCTGTTCTTAATTATTTAGATATGCTATTAGCTGTGTATATTGGTGCTCGGGATTGGGATAAACTTACATATACATTTTGATAGTATTTATTTGATTATTTCTTAAAAAATTGCTTTTAATATCATGGCTATTTATCAAAAATTAATACTAATGTGAAATGAAGTGTGACATATATATTGTTCATACAAAAATTGTAAAAATCGCCTTTTTGCAATGTTATGGTTATTTAAATTCTGCAATTTATTATGGTAAATTTTTCCATTTGATTATAAAATAATTGAAAGCCTACTCTAATAAAATAAGTTTTTAATTATAATTAAAAAAATTAATTGTTTAAAAATTGTAATGGGATTGTATAAATGTTATAATTAAGTTTATGCATAGATATTCAATGAAAACAAAAAACGCCCAAAAGAAATTTTGTGCTTTATAATTAAGCTGTATGACCTTAGTTTATATTCCAACTGTAGTTTAAAATTATAATTTAATTATTATTATATCTTATAATAATCATTAAAAAATATGCAACTGCGAAAATCTGTTGGAAGAGATGGTATAAGATTATTATTCTGGAAGGCTCTTATAAAATTGTCATATTATATTTTAGCATATATTTCAACTTTTTTTTCTGCCCATTTCTGCATTTTTATTTTGGAATAAGATAAAAATTCTTGTTTTAATTAGGTTTTTTTTTCTCTCACCTTTCCTTGTTTTGCCAAGTTATAAATGAAATAAATATTTAATATTCTTCTCAGATTTATAACATTTTGGAAAGGATCTCTGATCACTTTTGAAATATGCCTGGCTTATTGAAAAATGTAAGTTTATTTGTTTTAATAATACTTTGAGTAAGCATTTTTTTACTGAATTATCTTAATGCATTGAGTAATATTTTTAAAGAACTTTATTGTTTTATTCCTTATTTTACAAAACTTATGCTGTGTTGTTCACAATCTCCTAAAATTGTTGATGCTAATGCTTAATTTAATTTAGAGCATATATTTTAATAAATTGGTTTTAAATTAAACTAATTTTGTATTTAATCTTGGTTTTTTTATTAAAGCAATTTTATTTTGAATAAAACCAAGATTAAAATAATTATTAAGTGAAAAATGATAAATTCTTGAAAAGTCATTCATAAAGCTTTTTTATTAGTAAAAATATTTTTAACTTATGAAAAAAAAAAAGTTTAAAAATAGACATTTTTTCTCCCTTCATTACTTAAAAAATAAATTAAAGCATAAAATAAAAAAATAATAATTCCTTGAATTCAATATCTCATTAAAAGAAAGTATATGCTGATTAAGAATTTGATTTGCTTTGACATTTTGGAATAGATGTATTGATTTCTTATACAAGTAGGGGGGATGACGACGTTATTTCAGCTTATCTATAAAAGTTTAACTGCTATGTAAAATAAGAAATTGGACCTTAGATGTCATATTAAAATCTTGAATATATATATATAATAATTGTTATTCTAAGTAAATAATATACATTATATCGAAATCATGTGTTTATTGCCCACTCTAAATTTTTCTGCTATATTTAAGGTAATATATGAAATATTATTGGTGTTGTCTTTCCTTATAGAAAGCTGCAGTTCTTCCAAAAAACATGAACTTGTTTTCTAATTTTCGTTTATATTTAATTCTTAATATTATAGGAACAGTAAACTTCGAAAAAAGCAAAAATGGATAGAAACATGCAGTTTTATTTGTATTGTTCCATGACTAAAATATATGTTAATATTCAACTAAAATAGTTTTATAAATGTAATGTTCTGTAAAATAAATATTTGAAACATTAAGAGTGAAAAAAGTATTCCTAAATGATATTTCTTAAAATGATATTGTCATAAGATATAAATATTTTTGAAATGTTATTCCTGGTGTCTTAATTAATGAAATTGATAATAATTATTTCAGTCACACATTAAAAGAAAATGTGGCGTGCAGTTTATGTTTAAACCTTTTTTAGTATGTGAAAAGTCAATTTTGGTTTGGAAAAACATAAAATTTCTATGAAAATTCAATAAGTGCACATAAAAATATATCTATAAAATTAGCATTTAATTGGAATTTTAAAATGATTCTTGATTTTGTTTCGAATAAATTTACATTTTATAGTAAGAAAAAAAAAAACAATCGAAAAAAATGTGAATTTAAATTGTTTGGAATATTTTGAAATTTTTATAAATTTTATGCTTTTAAAAATTTTTTAAAAATAATATATTTTGTTTTAAAATATTTTTTTAAAGAAATTTGACACATTTAGATTTTAATACAATATGCATATAAAATTTCATAACTCTGAATGATCAATTCTAAAAGGTGTTTTGCTGTCTCCTTAAAGATTTCTGAAATTAGAAGTTCTTGGTCATTACTTAGTTTGCAAGTGTTGTGTCAAAGTTTTGCATATTATTGATTAATATAAAATTATAGACAGGACACATTAAATTCTTAATAGAAACTTTCTAAAACAAGGATATAACATGCTATGTAAAAGAAATGAATGAAAAGGTTTCTGAAATTTTTATTGAATAGATTACCTATTAGTAATCTATTCAATAAATAGTGGAAATTAGTAATTATACTTTGGAAAGTGTAAAGAAAATGGATTTGGCATTTAAATGTATAAATTATGTGTTGAAATTTTCATCAATTAATGAAATGAAAATCTGTATTTGTTTGAATTATTAAAGTTTTGTCTTTTTTTAACAGTAGAAAATATCTTCATAAACCTCATGTATAGTTATGAAATGATTTTTACTTTATTGAGTTGAATTATTTGCTTCATTTCCATGTGTCTGAAAGCATAATATTTTGTCTTTTTAATATGACTTTAAAATAAGTTATTTTGATAGTTTTTATTTGTTACTATGTTTTATTTGCTGGTATGTGTTACACTTTTATTTTAATCAAAAGATGAAATTTGGATGCACCTGTTTTAATTTTCATATTTGTGAAAATTATTTTCTAGAGTGAAAGAGAACCATTTGAAGTACATGTCTATGGCAATCGAATCATTAAGTACTTTACGGATAACAATAAGAATATGATTTCTTTTGCTGAATTTTGTGATGGCAAAGAACATTGGGAAACATGCAGATACTTTTTTGCCTGTTTGCACCTGGTGAGTTACATTCAATCTTTTCATTTTATGTTGTAAAACTAATAAATATTCAAATTGATTTTTAAAATACCAGCGGGTGACCGAGCTCCGCTCGGAGAAAACAGGTATCGAAGCTAACCCGAATATTTAAATTTACAATTGTGATTTATCAAAACAATACATGCCGTATTTAGTAAAAATATCAAAGTTATCCTTATTTTTTTCCGATGTGAAATGTCGGAAATGTGGGGCGATTTTCGACTTGGCAACCATTCCTCGTATTATAGTATAAGATAAAATTAAAACTTAAGCTCCAAGCATGCGTTACGAGTAAAAGGGAGAAAATTATCTTATTAATATGTTGCCATCGGATTGACAAAAACTCAAATTTAAAAAAATAAATTATTATTGTGCATTAAACATATAAAAATGCAATTTTCATCACGTGTCTGCATGAAATGAAAAAAATATATGGGAATATTGATATAGATGGCATATTGGCTATAGATGGCAGCACGTTACCACTTGAAAATTTAAGTAGCCATTATGGCGAACTAATAAAGTTTGAAAATATCCTATCTGTAACTCCGAACTGCTCAACTGTAGTGCTTCAAAACCGGCGCCAATCGATTCCTCGTGGCCAAAACCCCCAGACCCCCAAGTTTACCGGAGTTTATTAATTCTGGGGCGATTTTCGACTTGACAACCATTCTTCGTATTATAGTATAAGATTTTTAAAAATTAAAATTTTAAATATTTTTTTGTTTTTAGCTTTTGTAACGATTAGTTTATTTTGAATATTTTGAAACTATTTTGTAATTTTAAAAATCAATATATTTGAATTTGGGTCACTTGACAATACAATCAAATAAGCACTGTCTTTCTTGAAACTTTCAACTTAATTTAGTAAGAAAATTTTTGGCCTTATCAAGCATGTCTTCAAACATAATGGATGTTCAGTAGCATGAACAACCTTTATCTCATAACACATCTGGTGCCTTTGGTAATGATGATTGTAATCGAAATGTAATCCAGATTAATAATATTTCTCGATTTTAGTTCTTTAGGAAGGAAATATCAAATATAATTTTGTAAGTATTACACTAGAAAGAAAATGCGAAGGTAATAGGAACTTTGAAATTTTACTTTTTGCTAATCAAACAAAAATACTTAGCAAAGTTTTAAATTTGAAAATCACTAAAGCTGCATTGAAATAAATTTTTATCTAAAGTAATTATTTTACTAATAACTTCATAACATTACTAAGTTGTCTTACCATAGTTCCTTACATTCAATCAGTCATTATCGTTTCTACTTATAACTCTTTATTGGTGTCACTATATCTAAAATACTTCATTTGCTCATCTAATAATTGAAGAGTTAAGTGAAAAGCTGATACCTACATCAAAATGTAATGCTGAATATATTGGATTTCCATTTTTAATCAAACATTTTTTAATCAAACATGTTTTCTTATATAAATAAAAATCAAACAATTGAGAGTTTTATATCAGGAACCTGAAAGTAGTACTTTTGTATGATTTTATTTCTCAAATGAGTAATATAAAGCAAGATTAGCTAATTTCAAAAAATCTTTGCTAGATCATGCCTTTGTCTTCCATTGCATGCATTTGCTTTCATATCACCCTCATATTTTGATGAAACAAGTACCTCCTGGTGCATGCACAAAAGCATAGAGGGTTTCCATTTCTGAGAATTGATGTTACTTATATTTGCTTATTTGTCCTCTAATTTACAGTCTGAAAAAACTGTTTATCATTTGTGTATGATAAATGATGTATTATTTGTGTAGGGTATTAATTTAAAGCAGCAAAAATGCATTTGATCATTAATAATTGCTAATAATATATAAATCACATAAAGAAGATTTATTCTATATTAATAAAACTAAAAAAACTTATAAAAAATGTATTGCTTTGCCAATATTTAGAAGTAACTTTTTTGTGCATATTATATTAAAAGATGAATAATACATTAAAACCTAAATTTCCAAGATTTGGCTATCCATATATGCCATATTTTAAGTTTTTTAATAGGAAAGTTTGTATCACAAAACTCATACCTGCTTTTGTGTCTTTCATATTTTTTTGAATTTTCTCTGATGTCATTTCAAAAATTTCCAATTCTTTGAACACTTTCTAACTCTCTCTCTCTCACTCTTTAAATTGGCAACTTGCATATCCAGTCCTGAACAGTTTAAATAATTGCATTGCTGTTCATGTATTGCTTACCTTCTGAGTCTGATTGTTTGTCTGCTTTTTCTGAAATACTTATATTACGCCAACACATATGTCTTTGAGAAACATACTCTCAAACATTACTACTACTATTATTATTATTAGTTTGTACTGAATCTCTCAGAATAGGAGGTTTTTTCCCATAAAAAATTCTATCTTAATTGCTGAAAAGAAAGACTGAAAAAATTAAAAGCTCAATTTACTCAGATTCATTTTAAAAATTCATAAATAGTATCATTATTGTAACTTCAGCAGAAGAATTTAGCTGGCTATATACTCCTTGTCATGGCTATAAATGCTATTGAAATTTTTTATAACACATATATATATATATTCTACATATATGCAATTTTCATATTATATTTAATTTTTGTCCCTAATAATTTTCCCCAAATTTATAGCTTTAGTTCTGTAATAAAAGAAAATATAGAAACCTTTGTTTGTAATTTCCCGTTGAATTAGGTAATTATCAATTAATTAAATTGTATTAATTTAAAACACTTGTAACTTTTAACCATTCTTTTAAAATCTCTTTATTAATGTCCAGTATTTATCAATATTTTTATATTTTCAGTGTATATATATATTAAACACTTTGGTGCTTTAATCATTGCTTGGACACTTTATTCTTTTTTATATAAAGAATTTGTAAGAATATTTTTCCTTGTATTTCTTCTAATTCCCCACAAACTGTATCTGTAAATTTTCTGATCATTCTGTATATCCTTTTAGTCCTATAATTTTTTCCCCATCTTCACATGTATAGTGGATAGATTGATTTGTTATGTCCTTAGCATAATGATGGCAACTACGTATTTGTATATCTGTATTTCCAATGGTTTACAAAATCAAGAAATTATTTACCTGTCTTGCCAGTAAAACCTTATTTTTAAGATTAAAATAACAATTTTTTTCCTCTTAATTTTAAAAATATCTGCATTTTCAATTTGTAACCATTCTTTTATAAAGAATATCTTCATATCATTTCAAACAAACATGGAATATTACAATAAATTGGTTTTAGTACTACTATAATATTTCTTAAATGTGTGCAACTAAAGTATAAAGCAGATTTTGGAGCATTGTTCTTAAAAATCTGAATTGACTTTCGAATATTAATAAGCTAGCAAGAAGTAATGGGACTATTTATAATAAAAGCATTCTCATTTTCTTCTATTCACCATTTTATGATAAATTTTTTAAAAAAAATTTGAATGTACCAATTCGAATTACAATATTTTGTTATAATTTTTCTTGAAATTTATATTAAATTCAGAAAATTATATAATTATTTTCATTTTTCTTTTATTTGCATGATGGTATGCTTATTTAAAATCATAATATTTTATTTCAATTTGATCAGCTTAGAAATTGAAATATTTTATGGAAACTTATATAAAATAAATTATAATTAATTTGACCTTGTTGGAATTTATTTTTTCTTCAAATTTGCATTTTGCTTCTAAGAAGTCGTTCAATTTTTTGTTATAAAATTAATAATAGTGGCATGTTTAGAATCAATTCTATCTTTCTCATAAATTATTTGATTATCTCATTTTAATTATAAAGTAGGTAATATGAGAAATACAAGGCATAATCATTTATATGCTTATGAAGGAAATAATATGAATTATAAATTCATCAGTTTTTAGTGATCAGGTAATTTTTTTTAATAACAGAATCTTAAATATATATAAGAATCTGATTTCTAATAAAACAAAAAAAAACTACTTATAAATGGAACAAGTTGCCAATTTGATCACTATCTTATCATAGATGACTTTCTTAAGAATTGTTTTAAAAATATTTTTGCAAAATATTACTATAAAAATACAATTATCTGCAGCATTGTAATAAATTACTGATCAGAAATATATAGTTCTTGTTGTTGTTGTTGTTTGATTAAATATTACTCTTTTCTTGTACAACATTTAATATTTTATTGAAACATTTTGTATATTAAGTAATTCTTATAGATGATACTATTATTTTAAAATACTACATTTCATGTCTTAATTTTTAGATTTTTTTCTCCTTATAAAAAGCAACTAATAATAATAATATAAATGTTCCCAACCCCATTAAAACAATTTGAGGAATCCAACTGAAGTTGTGCATTGAGCTAATATGCTATCAAATTTGTAGCTTTATTTATTGTTAACTGGGAAGTCCATATTAAGACATTTTATTCTGAAATTTATAATGAAGGTATGGTTTTTATATGTTTTTGTGTGGGATTTTTTAAAGCAAAATTTTAGTAAGAATTTTTATTTAATCATTTAAAAATTAACACAAAAAATGTCTGATCAATGTTAGATTAAGATATAAAACTGCTCATTTAAAAAATAAAATGATCATCTTGATGAAAAAGCTATTATATTATTAATATTTTGTATACACAAATGAATTGTTTCTGAAAAGATTGCAGAACTTGAAGCCTAAATTCCTACCTAATAAAATAAAATAAATGTTGGAAAATTATTATTCTTGTAATAAAATCTAAATAATTTTCAATTTTTATCGAAAGGAGGGAAAACTGTCTTTAATAATGATTTCCATTTAAAGCAAAGCTATATGAAATCCTCTTTTTTTATATTTCTTGTAATTCTAGAATGTCAATAAATTAATCGGTTTATTTAGGTTGTTTGACTATAAGTATTCTGGGATGAAATACCAGTGAAATAATAAATTAGAACTAGTGCTGCAGCATAGTGTAATCCTTCACATAGAATGCATTCAGATTGATTAACTCAATTAATAAGGCTTTTTGTATCAAATCCTTTATTATTCTTTAAAATTTTGATTACACTGTTTTTGTACTTATACATAAATTGACATTCTGACAAATTTGTTCAGCCATATAAATTATTTTTAGAGCAAGGAATAAGATTTTTAAAAAAAATTCACGAGAATGTTAAAATGAAATGTTGCATTTATATTTCATTATTTGTTTGCATTTCATTTGTCCTATTTGTATTGCTGAAATATAAATTTTGTTTTAAATTTCAGTAAATGAAAATTTGTATTCAACTTACGAGGTAGTATCAAAAATTTAATTTTCTGTGTCTGTTCTCAGTATATTTTTTAAGGCAAATATAAATTCTTTTATATGTTTGTAATATTAAATAGGAGTTTTTGAATTTATGCACTTTAGTTAAAATAAAATAAAAGGCTTTCAAGTTTAACTATTTAAGTAATATAAATCATTCTCTTATCTATTTTAATTTTCTTTTCAGGCGGCTAGCGACAAAGTTGGTATATCAACAATTAAAAAGGCTGATGGCTCAGATGTCTTATTGTTGACACTGCTTTCTAAAGATTAAAATTTGGTTGACTTCTTGAGTTTTTTTCTCTTGTTGGAACTTATTTTGTTTTTTTGTATATATATTTATTTTCTGTGGGCCCTTACAATTTTCTAAATGAATCCCATTTTGTAACTGATATGTTAGAAAAATGCTGGTAAATGTTACCAATTTTTAAAGAGAGTTTTGAAACTTCTTTTTCTCTCTTTTTGTTGTATTATTTTAAATAGGAATAAATCTTGAATTTATAACAAAATTCATTTTATAGGTGTTAAAAATATTCCTTAATTTTGACATTCTTTTTTCTCAGTTGTATTAAGAATACTTTTTTCTCATGTGCCTCTGAAATGTCTCATTCTTGTAATACAGTGTATGCATATTCAATTGATCATTATTATTGTTATTTATACATATTGAAATTTCCATAAATAATTTATAGTTATAGTTTTTTTCTCTATTACAAAATTTGTTTTGCTGTAATCTCTTTAGATTTTATAATTTTGCAAAACCTCTTAAAATGTTTAATAAATTGCACATTTTGAACATGTTTGTAAAGCTTGATCCATGAGTAAATTTTTTAATGAAATTCTATTTCATTATTTCCTCTTCATATCATTTGGTGCTATTCATGTGTCTGTCAGCATTACACATTCTTCAACATGAATCCTCAATATTTCCCCCCCCCCTTGTTCTTTGAATTTGTCATTTTTATATTTTTACACTACTCCTATGCACTGCCAATTTCATTACTGATTTTTTTTAATTGAATGAAATTTTATTTCATTCAATTAAAACTTTATAACAGTTCTACATTTTCAGTACTTTTGACATTGACTTTTGTCTATGATCATATCTTGTTATAAGGAAAGAGCAAGCTCATTTGAGGCATAGTTGTTAAATTAAAAAACTATTGAATTTTTTCCCTTTAATTATATTCTATTATTTATCTATAAACCGATAATCTTATAAGATTCATTAATGTAATTTTTTTTATTTCTTTTAATAAATTAATTGTTTTATTTTACTTTTGCATTACTGCATATGTTTACGGATTGACTTTTATTTTAAATGCAAATGTTTTAGTTCGCTGATATGCAGTTAAATTTGATTTTTTAAAATTATTATTAATGAGTGCTATTGGTGTTATGAAACCATTGTCCCAAAATTCTTTTTGTATTTAAATATTTAGCTTATTTACAGATAAATATTCTTGGCACATGATTTTTTTTTTAAATCTAGCAATAATTTAAGAATAAGTTGAAATGAATTTCAAAGAGTTACTATTGAAAAATCTTATTTTATTCATTGGTTAATTGTTAAATAGTTGGCAGAAGGTGCTAAATTTTAGTTTCAAAAGAGGAAAGCCATTCCAAAAAAATTATTTGTTGATAATGATTTAGAAATTTTTATTTATATATGAAAAAGTGAGTGAATTCTTTTTCTGCACACTCTGCAATTTTCTTCTTCTTTTAAGTAAGAAAAATTGAAAAATTATATGTACATATATAATTTAAATTGTATACATTTATGAATATTTATTTATTTGTCTTATGAACTGTTGCATTTATATTTCATAAAGCATTCCTAAATTTTATATTTGTTATTTTGCTGATAAAAACTTCCATATATTATTATTATCAAACTTTAAAAAAGTGCTTCATAAGATCTGCAGTTTTTGTATATGTGCATGTGCATATCAATACTTGAGCAATAATATCTGTTAATGCTGATGAGTTTTATTTATTAAAAAAATGTTTGAAAGTTATAACACAAACTTTGAAATGGTTGATTAACATTTTATAATGTATATTTGTCATTTCTAAAATTTCTTAACGTAGAAGTTCTCTTTGTAGCACTGTGTAGGAAATATTCCTCATTGTGATTATACAACTATCTACCCATCAGACAGTTTTGATGGATTTTAAATTTTATTTCAGTTATTTTAATAGAACTGTAAGCATTGCAGATACTACATTGATAACTTGATTGTGAAATTTTTACAGTTATAGTTGTGTGTGTCCCGTGATAAATATTGTAAATGTATCATAGTGGTAAAAACAAGTCCTGTTTCCATATTTAAACTATGCATAACATCTTTAAAATATGAAGTCGTATTTGAATTTCATTAAATTTGTAGAGAAATTTAATGTGTTCAAAGTAAAAGTATTTAATTTCTTCTTTATGTGCATATGATTTTTTTGAAATGGAATTTGCAATAAATGTTTTGCCAAACTTGTAAAAAAAAGACCTTGTTTTTTATTAGAAACAACACGAATTACTTTTCACAATAGACTTTAATAAGTATATTCACTGTTAATTCATTGCTATAGGAAAAATAATTTTACATACTTTTAAAGATTATTAAATTTTTATTAGTATGTAATATATATATAAAATAAACTTGCTGCTTAGTAAAACAGAAGAAAATATTGTTTCACATTCTTTTTACGAAAAGTCCAGCCAAATAGTATATTAAATTTTTTTAAGTATTGTTTTTTATTAATTGTGTAGTAATTTAATGTGTGGTATGATAGTTTGTTTCAAAGTATTTTTTTTTTCTTGATCATATGTAAATAAAATCTTGTAATTAAATAGTGAGAAATCTAGATGTTGAAGTTGAATTTTCTTTCAATTAAAACAATGAAACTTACCTTTCTATTTTGGCATTATTTTTTTAGTTCTTTATGTAAAGATAATCCTTTTTATCTAAAAAAGATAATTATTTAAAAACTCTATTAATGAAATTAATATAGTAGACATTGGTAATTATTATTTTATTTCTAACTTTATGCATAATGAGAATTATTTTCATACAATGCAAGTTTAAACATGAATGTTTAAAAAAATATATAATACTGTGTATTCCTTTCAAACATTTTGAGGATTAAATTCTGCTTTTTTCTCTAAAAACTAGTCTCTAATCACCTGGATTCAATTTTTTAAAGCATTTTAACTTTCATTTTAAAATTATGCACACCTTTTCATGCTTTCTTCAAAATCTTGTTTCTTTGACTATCCCCTGTTAAGTTGCAATATAACATGAAATTCATTGGATTATTAAATAAAGGCAGTTGGACTTTAAAAAATTTTGTTCTTGAAGCTTTAAAAGCTCTGAATGCATTCTCAAACTTCTTTTCCCTGTTATTCACCTTGTTTTACTGACTGTGTAATTTCCTGTCGTTGGCTTAACAGGACTTTAGAAACTGCTATAAATAGACTTTAAACATGGAGAAGAAGGGTAAAGTGTAGTTTGAAAATTCATTATGTGTGTATTTTTAAAAACTTGTCAGTATATTAGAAACACATAATTGGACATTACAGGCAATCTTATTTAAAATTTTGAATTTCGATCATTTTTCTTTTTAAGGAATTTAACTTTAACATATCATTTATATAAACTTTAAATATATGTTACCTGTTGGGGCAAAATATATTTAAATAATAAAGGAGCTAAAAAGAAACCATTTTTATACAAAAAAAAAGTGGGGGTTTAAATTAATCCAAAATCATATAGGGTTTAAAAAAAGATCAATGGTTTTTAATTTAAAAATTAATTTCATCTAAAAATTTAAAAAAATATTGTATTTTTCTTAACTTGTCATTGTGTGTTATATAAACTAAATCTAATTTTAAAAGCTATATTAAGTAATATGATATTTTATATGACTTTTGAGAAAAATGGTACAAGCCCAAAAAAAATTTAGAATGTTTTTTTTAAAAAAACTATATATATATATACCACAAGTTTAAGTGACACTAATGCTAAATTTGTGTTGCCTTAATTGCGCATTTCTTTGCAATTTCTTAGTACTACTTAACAAATAGATCTAAGCACTTGTGCTATGTGAGATTTAAAAATTGCCTGCTTTTAGATGGTTGGTCATTTATTAACTCTACTAAGACATTAACTCTTCATTTATTTCTTAAATCCTAAGGAACTGTATTAAAATTTCTGTAATTATATTCATAATGATATAAATGATAATGTAATGATATAAATTTCCTGTAAGAATTTTTTAGAATGTAGTATAGTATTGCAAGTTTCTTCCATCGAGGCTACATTTTAAAATTATGACTGAAATGATATTAATACTAATACTTCTATTTATGCTTTAATATAAAAAACTTTATTAAATACAATTACATTCAAAACATTCAGTAGACATATGAAGCTTGATTTAAAATGATTTCCCTTGAATTATTTGTATTGGTATGGAGGCTGCAGTTTCATCTAATAAATACTTGACTTCCTTTGGTTCAGTATAGTTTGTACCTTCTACTGCAAATTCAGTTATTGGAATTTCTTGAATATAAAATTCTTCGTGTATTGTTCTTGAAGTAAGTATTGGATCTATTTCTTGATTACAATTTCTATAATCATACTTATCTAGTGAAAGAAAAAAGTGAAAAAGATAATAATAAAAATTTAAAAACAAAACTAAACACGCACATATATATATATAATTGTGTACTAGCTGCCTTTGGTGACCAGTTAATTTTATGGGATAAATAAAAGGATGCTGGAAACCTCAATTAAATATTTTGTGTAGCTTGATCTTACAAATATGTCCTGAGCAAAATATTTTCAAATTTGAGACTATGGTAAACATATTCATATTTTAGAAGCCTTACAATAATGTGCATATACATTTCTTTAATTTTTTTACCTATCTTTACACTTCCAGTTTTGTCATTGAGAAATGAAGCAACACTTAAAAATACGTAAAATTTAGTACGTAATTCTGTAGTTTAACCTTAATTTTAATTATAATTTTTAATGCATGCTTTGTTAATCTAGCATAATATTATTAAGTACAGAAATATATGCCAAATTTTCACATCTTAATCTTTAACTCGGTGAGAAAAAAAATGAATTTTAATTGTGTCTGTGTGTGTACACTGAAGAGCCAGACAAATTGGTATAGAAATCGTAGATAAACAAAGGAGGTTTTCAACCAATCAGCATAACTCGATGTTGTTGACAGTGCGTATATAAGACAACGGCTGTCTGAGGAGATTCTTGCAGTTATAATGGCAGATTATAAAGATGTAAGTGATTTTTAACGGGCATTAATCGTCTTCGCTCAGCATTTCCGAAGTAAAAATGAAATTTGGATTTTCGCGTTCGGCTATTTCTAGGCTGTATCTGAATACCAAATGTCCGGTAAAACTTCAAATATCCGACAACGTTGCATTTGAAAAAGGTCTTGATAGAACGGAATCATCGACGAATAAAAAGAATCGTTATACGAGATAGACGTTTAACACTTCCTCAAATTGCTGCTGATTTGATTGCAGGGCTATCAACAAGTGTCAGTGTACGCACTAGGCAATGTAACCTTATTATGAGCTTTCTCAGCCGCAAGTGATCTCGTGTATCATTGGTGATTCAGCGACACAAAGCTCTGAACTTTACCTGGATTCGCCAAAGCCGCCAATGGGATCTTAATGATTGGAAAAAACATTGTCTGTTCTAAGGAGTCACGTTTCCAAGTGTATCGGGTGGATGGTTGTATTATTAACTTATAAAACAAGACTAAATTCTTAGAATAACGAAATCACCATTTTTATTTTATCAAGCTCGAATTTTTCACACTGTTGCCAAACACATCAACATAAAATAACTGTTGCCACAAAAATACAATGCCGTTAATAATTATCTTACATTCGGCCATCCTGAAAAAAATGGACGACCCTGTCCATAAAATTACGAAAATGAGGCACATTGTAAATTATTCAAAGTACATAGTCCTGAAGGTATGTTGGCACTTTTTTTATTCTATTTTCTCGTGGAGCATTTGGGAGTTCATTAACCATATCTTCCTCTTCATCATCATAGTCAACGTCAACGATTTCATCTTCATTTACAATGTGAAATAGTTTCATCTGCGATGCATGAGCTGTAGTTGTATAATGCCGTCTTACACGTCCTTGTGCTTTTGTTCTAAAATCTGTGACTTGATATACATCAGATGGAAACACCTTCACAACTACAAGGGGTCCTCTGTATCGAACTTGCGTTTTTGTGCGACTCCCAGGAGTGGTTTCAGGTAACCGTTTTACAACGACAACATCGCCAACAGAATATGTATGTGCATCACAGTGATGCTTATCAAAATTGGACTTCATTTTCTCTTGTGCTTTCAGTATATCGTTTCGTGCTTCTTCTTGCAGTACTCCAGGAGAAACATATTCATCCGACATTGGAAGCAATTCTCTTGGAAAATTATCATGTTTTCTAGGCTTGTATCCAAATAATAGGTGGAAGGGCGCTTTGCCTGTAGATTTGCTGGGCGACCAATTAATGCATCTCTGGATTTCAGGCAACATCTTGTCCCAGTCCCTATGGTTATCTGCATGCACATTTGAGGAAATCATAGGTATAAGCACACGATTTATCCGCTCCACTTGTCCATTAGCAGCTGGTCTTTGCGAGCAGTTCACAGTATGTTTTACGCCATGCTTCATGCAGAATTCTTTAAATGCTGATGATGTGAAACATGAGCCTCGGTCAGTAACGACTCTGATAGGACTTCCAAAGTCATTTATGAATTCTTCAAAGTACTTCAATACACATTTAGTAGAGCAACTAGTACATGCACGTAAACGAACAAATTTTGTCAAATTATCAATTATTACTAATAGTTCAGTATTGCGATTCGAACTAGCGTTAAAGGGTCCCAAAAAGTCCATGTGTACTATTTCAAAGGGTCGTTTACCTGGCGGAATGGGATTGAGTTTACCCTGAACTTTTCCGGCGGGTACTTTCGTAAAAGCACATGTAACGCATTGATTTATATGCTGTTTTACATATTCTGACATTCGAGGAAACCAGAAATGCTGTGTTATAAGTAATTTGACCTTGTCAACTCCAAAATGACCCGAAAAATCGTGAAAGCGTACAACTAAATATTTCCTCATAGATCGTGGCATTACAAACAATTTTTTGCAGACACCGTTGTCAATTTGTAAGCGGTACAGTATTCCGTTTATAAGTTCATATTTACTGACAATATTTTTCCTTTCCGTTTTTTTCTTGGAGCATTTTAATATTTTAATGATATTGTTTAACTCTTCGTCCTGGGACTGAATTAAAGCTACTTTGTCTTCTTCAGTACTTATATAATAGACACGCGGTTTCTCACTTATATTTAATGGAATACTGGTATCAATTTCAACTAGTTGGTTCGGACATTTCACTATTATATCTAATGGGCTGCATTCAGTGGCTTCTTTAGATTGTTCAGGATCTTCGTCTTCTACTGGTGCGCGACTCAGGGCGTCCACATGGGTCATCTGGTCACCGGATTTATGCTTAACATCGTAATTGAATTCACTTAGCTGTTCTATCCACCTTGCCGTTTGGGGCCTTATATTTTTTTGAGTTTTTAGATATATAATTGCAGAACAATCTGTAATAATAGTAAATCGAAGACCAAGAAGAAGGGATCTAAGGCGACTGAGAGACCAAACAACAGCCAGTAGCTCCAATCGGCTCGAATGATAATTTTCTTCATCTGGATTAGTACGTCTGCTTACACAATAGACCAAGCGAAGGGTATTATCTCTGTCTCTCTGAAGTAGCATTCCAGCCAAACCCACGGAGCTTGCATCGGTGTGCAGTTCGGTTTCATCCCGAGGATCAAACAATTTCAAGACTGGTTTGGATACAAGAAGATTACGTAATCTTTCAAAAGAAGTTTGATGTTCATTGGTCCAGACAAATAATTGACCATTCTTTAATAAGCGGGTTAAAGGAGCTGCAATTGACGCATAGCCAGCAATGAAGCGACGGAAGAATCCAGTCAATCCTAAAAATCTCTGAACTTCATCCCTTTTTTGGGGAACAGGGAATTCGGCAACAGCAGCAAGTTTTCTGGGTCCAGGTTTGATACCATCCTTGCTGACAACAAATCCTAAATATTCAATCTCTTTTTTAGCAAACTCACACTTTGATAGTTTCAACGTTATCCCTGCATTGCACAATTTTTCGAGCACTGCTCTAAGCATATTGATCATATTTTCAAAGTTAGAGGATCCAAAAAATATGTCATCTATGAAACACGACACACCATTACATAATAAATTGCCTAAAGCTAATGACATACATCGTTGAAACACTGCAGGCCCGTTTGAAAGACCAAAGAATAGTCTAGTGGGTTCATAGTGGCCGTCTGGTGTTGTAAACGCGGCCTTACGAGCTGACTCATCATCCATAGGTATTTGATTAAAACCCTGGCAGGCATCAAGAATGCAAAACAAACTAGAACCAGCAATTCTGTCTAATAAATCATCTATATGTGGTAAAGGGAATTTGTCCTTGACAGTCTGCGCGTTTAATTGTCTGTAGTCAATCACCATTCGATATTCACCAGTTTTCTTCTTTACAAGCAAAACGGGACTGCTATATTCAGATGAACTATCTCGAACAATACCTTGATCTTTCATTTCTAAAATAATGTCTCTTAGAATCTGCCTTTCGTAGTGGGAAGCACGGTATGGAGAACGAGCGACAGGAGTACTACCAGCCTTTTCAACTATTTTCATGACTGTATTGTTGACACATCCCAACTCATTAGGACTTAGAGCGATGCACTTTCTGAATTCATTCAATAGGTCACAGACACGTTGCTTTTGCTCATCCGATGTGTCTGGTCCAATCTTTATGTCATCAATTTTAACTTTTTCTTTGAGATCTCTTTTGGCAATAGCAACTAGATTTTCTTTGTCACCGTTGATATCGGGATATTTAATAGAATCAACATTTTCAGTCGACCAAACACCTCTTAAAATAACTCGATCCTTTTTTAAGCGTAGAGTATTATCGCTGCAGTTAACTATGGGTACTAGTGTTTTACCATCTTGAATTAATAAAGACGAACTTGATTCATTATCAGCGTTATCAAAAGTCATCACTTCGTCATCCGTTGATTTGTTATCTACAACTTCCAACATTTGTATCATATTCGGTTGAACAGTTATCGTTTTTGATGCTCTCAGAATAGCAGTTGCATGGGGTGATTCTTCAACTCCAATGTTCGCTAGACGTCGAAATTCATCCATGTGAAACATTCTAGATTTTCCTTCCCGTCTTATCATCACTAAATTTGGAAAATCTATCAAATCCTTTCCGACAATGACGAATGGCCCTTGAAATGTATCATCATTTACAACGTGCAACTTCACATCCTTTAGAATTAAATTGTCTATAGCCACATTTACTGTACAAATTCCAAGTGATTGTGTTATGCCACCTCCAATTCCTGTTATAGAAATAACATTGTTTTTAGGTTGAACAAGCACATTAATTTGCTTTGCAAATGAGTATTTTATCATTGATATATCAGCCGCTGTGTCTATTAATGCATCTGTATTCATTCCATTTATTGATACGATTTTAAGTGTAACATCTCTATTAGAGCATGATAAGGAGGATAAATTTACTGTGAGATTACTACGTGATTTAGGACATTCCCTAGTTCCATGGCCTTCAGTCCTACATGATGTACAAAACTTAGGTCTTTTAGGTTTTACGCAATCACGTGCCAAATGACCTTTTTCGTAACAATTATAACACGTAATTGGCTCCATCATTCGATAATTAGTAGCAGAACGATTATTTATTTTGGTATTATATTGACCACCAATATTCTTATTATTTATGTATAGACCAGATAGTTCAATGTGTTCGTCAATTTTATCAGCCAAGCTCGTTGGCGACTTCAACAGTGACCATTCACTGATATAATATTCTTGCACTGTTAAAGGTGCGTCTTGCTTCATTCTATCTGATATTATTAAGTCCTTTAAATTTTCAAAAGTTTTTACATTTAACCCATTTATCCACCCATTGAAATAAGTTTCTAATTCATAGTAGTATTCTCGCCACGTACCTCCAGGCTTAATTTTATGCGAGTAGAACAATTGGCGAAATTTTTCAGCACTTAGCTTGAAACGCTTAAGTAGCAGTTCTTTCATATAAGAATAGTTTTCAGCCAATTCTTCAGGTTCTCTTATAATTATGTCGACTATTTCACTAGGAAGAACACTAGTCAAACACGCCATCCATAGAGAGGTTTCCATATTTACCCTCTTCATTACTCTCTCAAAATGTACTAAATATAATCCAATGTCGTCATATTTCAAATCAAAATTTCTTACCTGAGTCTTCCAGTCTATTTTCGGGCTGATTTCCACATTGGGCGCGTTTTGAGCAATTGGCGATAACGATTTGGCTTCAATTTCCAGCTTCTTTATCGCCAAATCATGTTCTCGCATAGCATTTCTTTCTGCAAGTTCAAATTCTTCTTTACGTTTTAGAGCTAGAGCAGCTTCCTCTGCTTTTCGATCGGCATTTATGTTACCGATTATTCCATGTATTATATCTTCATCATAATTCCTACTTTTCTTGATCAAACTTATCAATTCCACGACTTTATTATTTTCTCCGATTTCCTCTCCAAGTTCCACTGCAACGATTTCTAAATCCTTTTTTCGTAATCTCGCAAGTAAAGACATCTTTCTAAAACTATACAATTATCCACTTCTTATCCCACTTCTGAATTATTAACTTATAAAACAAGACTAAATTCTTAGAATAACGAAATCACCATTTTTATTTTATCAAGCTCGAATTTTTCACACTGTTGCCAAACACATCAACATAAAATAACTGTTGCCACAAAAATACAATGCCGTTAATAATTATCTTACAGTATACAAGTGTGGAGAAAACTCCATGAATCTATGGATTTCCCATGCTCACAAGAAACTGTTCAAGCTCGGGAAGGCTTTGTGAGGATAAGGGGCATGTGAAGTTGACATGAAATGGGACCGTTGATGTGTTTAGACTCAACCATGATAGGTCAGTGGGACTTTAACATCCTTTCTGACCCACTACATGCATTTGTCGCGAGTGAAGGTCGCGGTACGAAGCTACGACGCTAGGGCCGGTAGCCGAGTAATATTACCACTACACCAAAAGTCGACTTCAGTATTGTAGATGTTATTTGGCTTATAAAGCAAGCGCCACGCATTTATATCCTGTGTACATTCTGACGGGCGTGGACGATTTCAACAGGATATTGCACCCCCCCCCCCACACACACACATGTCTACAGTAGCTACCGAGTGGCTTGAGGAATATTCTGAATTTCTTTTCCTCTCTTGATCACCTCATTCTCCTGACTTGAACATTATCGACCACGTCTGGAATGTTTTGAAATATGCTGTCCTTAGGAAATCACCACCACCTCTCACTCCCATGGCTTTGTGGGCTGTCCTGCAAGAATCATGGTGTGAACTGTCTACAGAATATCTTCACAAATTAGTTGAATCCATGCCACACAGTACTGAGGTACTTCTGCGTGCTCTTGGGAACTCTACACAATATTATTTTTTCACCAATTTTTTGATATAATATTATAACATAATGCAGACTTTCTGGCACAGAGGTAGCGCGTTTTCCTCGTGTTCTGGGAGTCTCGATTCGGGCATGGTTCTTCTGTGTGCTATCTGTGAGATGTGTGACTGTGCCCCCTGTAAAAAGGAGCTGTGCAAGCAAATGTGGTGTGTGTGTAGCTAAGTCGTACTCTTGGACCTAGTTGGCGCTACTTCAAAAACAAAAGACGCTCCTTTCGGCTTAAATTTGCAGCTGTATCAGCGGGGTTGCTTGCCCATGACAAGTGCCAGTAATAACAACAACATGCTATAGCATAATATAAAAAATAGTTTTGCTCTGCAATGTTTTTGGAAGTTATTTCGGAAAAACACTAACATTTTACATAATTTTTAATAAATTAATTTTAAAAAATCACGTCTAAGGAAACATATTTACCCTCCCAAGTATAATAAAAGGAAGTGAAGTCGAATTTTGAAACTGTAGGGCTTATGATCCTGCCAGTAGAGTACCAAAACACATGAATACTCATATATACATCTTTAATGTTAATAAATATTTACAATTCAGATTCTGTTGTTGTGACTTATTGTACTTGCGTATGGACAAGCCTCCGTCGATGCAGCAGCAGATTTAATCAAAAATGGAGCGTCTCTTGTTTTTGAAGCAGCTCCAACTAGAGCCAAGAGTACGACTTATCTACACACACGCCACATTTGCTTGCACAGCCCCTTTTTACAGGGGGGCGCAGTCACACGCCTCGCAAATAGTACACAGAAGAACAACCACTCCCCAATCGGCACTCACGGAACAAGAAGATGCGCTACCTCTGTTCCAGAAAGCGGGCACAATTCAGATTCTAATAACAGGATTATTTCCAGATTTTTTGACCGCCTGGTTACACAATTGTTGAATATAATCCAATTATTGAATTTTTGGTATGTTCGGTTTTTAGCATTAAATTAAAATGCTGCTGAAGAAAAATTGATGTTTTCATTCTAAAGTTTTTTTTTTTTGTTATTTGGTGTAAATGATAACGATTGTTTTCATTTATATTCGTTTCCCCCTCTCCCTGTATGCGAAAGATACAAAAAAAAAATACTGTAGTCGTAAAAGAAAAAAAAATCAATTTGAGATTTTACCGGATATTTACGTTTAAGACATCCCTAAAACTTAAAAAAAAAACATATTTTTGGGAAATTGCCTAAAAACATAAAAATCCTTTGAGTTGAACAGTGAAATATGGTGTATAGTCTTCACACCATATTTGTCCATTTCTAACTACTCTTTGAACGAAATCCGTTTTTCAGGGAGTCTGATCGCTCATGTGTGTAAGAATGAATAATTACAAAACATAGAATGCTACATAGGTAAAAATTGGTATACCAAGTCTACATCAAAAAGTGCAAATCCATATCCAGTTTCGAGTCAAATCCTCGATGCTTGACTATAGATAAGTCAGTACATGTAAATGCGATATTTTTAAAATGCATAGATTAAATGAATGAAAATCGGTATGCCATCTGTGGCGCTACCTTCATAAGCCAGATAACATCTACAATACCGAAGTCCAACTTTGGTATTATGGTCATATTACTCGGCTACTGGCACTGGCGTCGCAGGTTCATATCGCGACCTTCAATCTGTACACTGGTGACTTTGACATCGCATCTTTCCGTAACAGTCGTGGCGCCATCTACCCGCAGTAAAATCGTCCGACTCGATGTAAACAAGCAAAACAAATAAAAAAAATCGTCAGACTCACTTGACGTAAGTACACAGCAACTCGCCATAACGCTTGGCGTATTACAAATCTTTCGCTTCTCCGCTGACTCACTGGTAAGGGAGTACTGTGGCGCTACACTCCTATGCCAGATAACATCTACGATACCTAAGTCGACTTTATTATGGTTATGTTACGTAGCTACTAGCCCTAGCATCACGGGTTCTGGAGAAAAAATGGGTCCCAAAACTATTATTTTCTCTCTCTCTTGTTTACTAAATCGATACTAGCGATTAATTAGGTGTAAATCATTAATATGAAAAATATGCGTGTGTGTAATCATATCACTGCCTCTCCGATCGAAGGCACACGGATAATAAATACTGAATGATAGAACCGCTGCGACAGCAACACTGGGGGAACAGTGGTTGAATCCAAAAAGCCCTCAACGACCACGATACAACCCTTCCCGTACGAAGTACGTCCAATCATCAAAGGGAGGAGCTAGACCCCCTCTTTTTCGTGTACCCTCCAGGGTCTGATCTTCATTCAGAGGTGTCCGCCGGGGGAGATATGTGTGTGTAGATCCTTTTAGATCACAGACTCTCTCTTAGTTATTATTTGCAAATGTTTATTTATTGTTAATACATAAGTATTGCCCTACCGTCAGAAGAAAAACCCTAACTAACCTAAAAGTAAGAATCAGTCGTCTTGGAAATGAGACATTCTATTACATTTTGGGGGTGATGGAAAAGACTGTATTTTATTTGGTGCCAAAAGAACAGGTTTGAAGAACCATTATCGTTAGAAGAATCGCCCATTAGACACTTGATTTTCCTTTGTACTTCGGTCCATGTCTGACGTTCATGTTTTGTGATTTAATCATCAATTCTATTTCATGTTTTACTCCGTCAATCTTTGATCTTAACTGTGAAGGAGAACCTGCCATTTGTCTTAATTACACTGTAAATTTGCTTTATGCAATGATTACATTTAAAAGTGGGAAGACTTAGCATTCTCAAGAACGATCTGTAGTTCAGAATGTTACAGAATTTTTTTGAACTGGAAACAAGCACTAGCTCTTTAAAAACGCCGATTTCAAACGCAATTGGACCAAATTTTATTAGAAGCAGGGCACGAAATTGAAAGACTACCTCCTTATCATTGCGATTTGAATCCCATTGAATACATATGGTCATCAAAAAAAAAAAAAAAAAGATGCATTGGTGAAAAAAAAAAACATAACTTGGGATTTTAAGTTTGAACTTAAGCTTTCCACTCTCAAAAACACATGAATCTTCAGGAAAATATCAAACTTTTTTGCTATTATCCCATGGATTTTATTTAATAAACGACAGCAGCAGGTCTTAAAAAAATCAATACAAAAGCAGTTGAAGAAATATAGTTGAAGGCTTTTTCTTTCAAGACATCATTTTAAAGCTCAAATAACAAGGAATTTTTAGGTGTGCTTACAATTTAATTTTATTTAACTGTCAAATAAATATATCTGCATGAGCTCAAGCGAAATGAATTTTTCGCCTGATGAAGCGAAATGTTGTGGCCTGTTTTAACGCCTACTTCCCTCTTTACTCAGACTCGTCTACCTATAATACGATCCACGCAACTCTCATGTATAGGACTTTGAAAATAAAAATCTGAGCTTGTTCGGGGCTTGCATGCTCTTCTCTCGGGAGAGAGCAGGATAACTCCTCTAAAGAGTTTGCAAGAACCACTCCTTTTTATTTCTTAAAGTTGGTATCGTTCGAGGCATTGAAAAATAAATTCGAATGTGACATTTTTATTTACGGAACGTGACTACACAAGACCATTTTGAATTCAAAGGGTTTAAAAAAATTCTTAGCCTATTTTTTTTAGCGGGGGTATAGAGTGTCTTTTTGATTGCGTTTCTTTTATTCAACTTACCCGAGTTAGTTATAATCCAGTGTTCTACATTGCACTTCAGCTGATGATTATCTTCATCTTGGTTCTTTGCCGCTGTTATAAAATAACCATGAGTATGGTTTAGGTTTACATAATCCAGACCAGATAATTTCATCTTGCTGCAATTTTGCTTTTCTTGTTTAAGCTCCCTTGAATTCTGAAGCTCTGTACTCATAAGATTCTCCATTTAAAATGAAAAGAAAGCAAATTAGTTGAAATGATAAATGAATGCAAAATAAGAGATAGATTAAACTCTATAATAGTCGTTAGCTGATTCCATTATAAAATCAGCTAACAGCAGATTTCGTAATAGAACCTGACTTTCTTAAAAGCACAGTTATAGGATAATGCTTTGGTTTTATATTAATTTCCCATTCAGGATGAAAAGCAGCTTGGATAGACCTTTTAACCATTCTGCTGCATATTCCGCGATTTCTGATAGTTGACAATCTGTTCATTTTCTATTGCATTGTGCATTTTTTGTAGTTTAGAGTGTTTATTTTTACGCTTACAGTTTTTATTATATCATATTATCTTATAACATATAGCATTAGGTTCACTTTGCTTAAAAAATATTTGATCTTATTTGCAAACATCGCTTTTAAATAGGGATTTAAAAAAATTATTTAGTTAGAGGGTTAATTTCAGATCTTGGTCAGATGAGAAGAGAAAACTGGAATAGATACTATTTCCAGATTCGTATAGCAAACTTCCAAGATATCCTTTGACCTTCAACATCACGTTTACAGCCTTAATCCGACGTCTCATGCTCATTTTGAGACACGCACATTTCGCCCTGTTTCCCCTTTCTTGGGGTTCCTTTTAACAGACAACTTGCAGGTAGCTTCCAATGGACCTCCACAGACGGGGTTGATGTTGCAACGGCTTAAATGGCAGATTTACAACCACATCTGTAAAGGAACGGGTCTTAATATGCTCTAGACGGACATTCACTGAATGATGGTATTTAAGGTGGATTTACACTCAACTTTTTAAAAGATTCTAGTAACACATGTACAGAAAGAGCGGAGATTAACAAGCGCTTGTCTCAATGAACCAAGTACTCGCTACTATACAGCGGGTCTTACTGGATGGATTGTAGATGGGCTGACTTTAGTTAGAATCGGATTTCAGTGTTTTCAAATAACTAGTTTTTGCGGCTGAAACTTTCACTATTATTCTAAATGGAGAGAATAAAAGAATTAATGTCCTGGAAGCGTATTATATTCGTTCACCGTATATCTTTACCAGGAATTTTTTTACCCGCTAAAGCAGACGAACTACAAGAAGTACAGAGCGTGTTATGCTCTTTTCCTTCATTGACGCCATTTCCTTAACAAATTTTATATTCTGCCTACATTTATGGATTAGTTTCCAGATTTATGTATAATATATCATATTTTTTTAAAAAAAAACTATATGTAATATTAATAGTATTGAGTTAAAATACATTGTCAGAGGGCTATAAAATGATAAAAATTTAACTTTATTGTTTTTAATAGCTATTTTAAGTTAATCTATATCTATATACATAGCATAAAATGAAGTTTAATGAAGGCATCTGTATGTTTGAACCACAAAAACTAGAGAAATGGTAAACGGATATTGAAGATATTTATACCGTTTTGTAGAGCATATATTGAGGAAGGATTTAATACATTAAAATCATAGATATAAAAACATGAGTTTTATAACTGCGATTTTAACTTTGCACATCCACGAATGCGCGAAAACTTTAAACTCCGCACGTGCAAATAGCAAAAGCTGTGATATATAAATGTTTACGTCTGATTTTAAACAACTATTTAAAATCAGTATGCGCCTTAAAAAGGAAATTTAACTTGGCCGGAAGTTGAAAAAACGTTAGGTGAAGAGAAATAATGCCCACACTTAGGGAAGGAGAGTATTTCGATGAGTTGGAATTTCGATTCAGTTGGAATGCGATTTAAAGAAAGAAATAACCGTCTTTCTTTAAATCGCATTCCAACTGAATTGTTGGAGAAAAAATGAATCTCCCTAGGAGCGAAATGATCGCATGTGTTTTGATTACGGGTATATCATATTTTTACCTTTGTAACAGTCTAAATATTTCTGGATGTGTGCTATAAAAGTTTGTTTTGTAGCTATTTTCGGTAATTTCTAAATTTATTTTTATATTTGCTTGATGTCGTGTGACATACCCATGTCATGTCGGGTGGAGGCTAGACTTAAGTTTAAAGCTCATTTTTCATGTTATATCACGGGCAAGACTGTGCGGATATTGCTAGTACTTTATAATCATGAACATATTTCTTTATAACCCAATATATTCCGACTCTCAATACACCGATTATTTTTAAGATACACTCTTACCTCTGAAGGAACGGGCTGAAGATTGGAGTTTCCGATGTTGATCCCAGGTGCCCTGCTTAGGTACCACAGATGACATTTGCCGCAGGGAGACTTCTTTTTTTGGAAGACAGGATTGACCGTCAGTGTATGCCGAACGGCATTCTGAAAAGGCAATTGGGAGCACATTTCTAAGCAAATCCTTCATAAATAATAATAATAAGTATCACCTTTTATAACATTGTTTAAAAAATTATTCCCTTTTTATTTTTCAGCTTTTGAAGTTAACATTTACTTTAATGCAGCCAGCTAGTCTGTCATTATTATTGCTGCGTAAAAAGATCTTGGTCATAATTCTTTTAGATAGCATATCTATTACATAAATATTGAGAGCAACCACTTTTATCAAGGTGTTATTGTTAATTTCTACACTATTAGAAATATAAACTCGGCTCTAATTGGGAAAATACTTTCGATGATTGAAAACATTATAATTTATGTTGCTTGAATCAATAAATATATTTCTCTGGAAGTGACGAATTATTTAAGTAAATTTTTTTTAACAATATCTTGGTTCTATCAATCATGTTTAGTAAGTTTGTTTAGTTTTCTTTTTTTCCCTGAGTCACTTAAAACACAGAATTTTTTTTAAAAAAAAAAATACATTTTTCTGCGATTAAAGTGAAATTAAAAGACCATTTGCATATTTTAATTAAGAATTGTTGTGTTACTTTTTCAAATTAATTCTTTAAATAAAGTATATGTTGTTGTTACTTATGGCACTTGCCAGTTAGACAAGCCCCGCTGATACATCAGCAGATTTTAAGCCGAAATTATGTGTCTCTTGTTTCAAGTGGCGCCAACTAGGGCCAAGAGTACGATTTTAGCTACACACTCACCTGCACAGCCCCTTTTTACAGTCACACATCTTATAGATAGCACACAGAAGAACAACCATACCCGTACCGGGACTCGCTATCTCTGTGTCAGAAAGCCGGCAAATATAGTGTATACGATCCCTATTTAGGTTAAACTGCTGTAATAGTAAATTTTAGTCATAAAACGATTGCATTTTTTGTCACATGTTTTAGAATGTCGACCATTTCTTATGGTCGACATTTCTTATGGTCGGTTTAGAATGTCGACCATTTCTTGTCGATCCAGAGGGTTATATAAAAAGTATTTCAGTTTGTTCACTTCTTATACGGCTATGTAAAAATTATGTCGGACTGATAAATAAACAACAATAAGGGAAAAAATTGTTTTTCTTACCTTCCAGCTGATACCTGATGTTTTAAAATCTGGAAACGTATCGCTAAAAAATAATAATAATAAGATTAAAATGAAATCTGCAGTGAATATTTCAATGTATCATATCAGAACATCATGTTAACGTGGAAGTGAAATTATATTTTTATTCATTTTAGTTGTTTTATTGAATGAGTCTCTTTAGTATGGCAAATGATCCAAAAAAACTTTGTCTCGCATTGATTGTTTAAAAAAATTTATCACATTTCCTATTTATTTCATTTCATATAATCGCGTGCTCAAAATGACATTTTTCAAGATTTTATTTGCTGTAGTCATTTACTTATTTTTTTAAATCAGAGCTTTTGTAAATGCAATGGAAACACGTTATTAAAAGCGTTTTTTTTTTTTTTTTTGAGATGCTCTTTCAGATAATGAAATTTTTATTTTTCGCCCACAGATTTTTGTTGACGCCAAAAAACCTTATCCCAAAAACAACATGTTCTGATATGATATTAATCACGTTTACTATAATGAAACATTTTCACGAATGTTATTTACAAATTTATCGTGTATACCTAATCCAGTTATAAGTGGTACTCACCTAATCCAATTATAAATGCCTTTGACAGATGCTTCGCCGACCTCATAAAGGCATCGAAATACCATTTCAGCTGTTTTCGAATACTTCGTAGGTTTGAAGTTTTTCACTGCCGCCTGTTTATATGTCCTTCTCCCTATTTTACCTAAAACAGAAGAAATTCATCATGAAGTTTGTCCTTTAATAGAAAAAGTGTATTGTTCACTCTATCCCATTGTAGATGCTTGATTTAACTCTTCAAAAATTAGAGGTACTTTTTCAAGAAATCGAAGAATTCACCATTTATTTATTACAAAATTAAGGAAACAAGGAATATAATAAACGAATTTACCAGTTACATGTCATGCCTTTGAAGAAAGGATCAATTCACATAATATTGATAAAGGGATAGACCATTAATATCCATACTGTCTTTTGCCAAATATGTCAAACTCTATAATTATTTCCATCAACTTCCTGCACCTCATTTCTTTCTACATTTTTATTTTTTCGTATAAGTTGTATAAAGAAACAAAATTCGAACTTGAAAATTTTACGAATCACCTCGTCTTGTACCACCCCGAGTTAGAAAAACACATTTTTGGAAAATGTCCGTCAGTCCCTCTGTGATAAAGGTAACTTACAAACTCTTTGAGCTAGAAGGTTGAATTTTGATGTATGATCTTTACACCAAATTTGCAGATTTCTTTCAAATTTTATGTAAAATCTGTAAAGAAGTTCGTTTATTCGAAAATAAGTACGATAACTACAAAACAAAGAGAACTAGATAGATAAAATTCAGCAGAAATATTTAACATCTATAGTGTAGACATCTGTCAGATTTTGAGCAAATTCAATAACGGGTTGTTTGTCTGTCAGTCACATATAGAGGCGGTAATTTAGAAAGCGTCATGATTTAAATATAGCAAATTTGATACGGGATTTTGTAAATACAAGTACAGTTTCTTGTCAAATTTTTGTTTCAATCTTTAGAAGAAAAAGGCGTCTAAAACAAAAATTAGATTTTCGAATACTATTAATCGCCAAATGACACGATTAACTCAGTAAAGATGCTAAGTTCACGCCAAAGGTTAATAATTCGGATCTATTTTACTCCTATGCCATGTAAGACATTCTCTGGCATGACAGGAGAACAGAAAGAGAGTATGTGGGAAAGTTTTGGAAGAGCGCTCTCGCTGGTTCGCCACCGCCTTTGGAAAATAGTTGGTAGGATCAACACTTGCTAAACATTTCATTTACCTATCTTATGTAATTTGATCTTAATGACTTCCCTAGTTACACATTTTTAAACTTCAAATTTTGAGAGATATTTTAAGTCGTTTCTAATTAGAAGCCTTACTCCGCTCTGTTCGTTGGGCTATGATTTCCCTAATTTTTTTAAATCTATATTTTTATGCATTTACTATATAAGCAGAAAATAGCAGCAAAGGTTAAAAATGGATGGTACAATTTGAAGATTCCTTTCTATGGTTTGCTTTTTCATTGCAAATAAAACAAAATTTCAAAAATTTCATTAAAAGGAGGCATACTTTACATTGCAGAGATTGAGCCTGATTTTCATGTCCTGATCAACTAAAAGATATTCGTGAGAGTTGTTTGCAGAAATTTTCAGACATTGTCTCTACAAAAGCCAAGTTTGGTAGCTTTTGATCAAACAGTCTGACTTGTTGAGCACCAGCACACACACACGCACACATTATTTATGATTAATAGAGATACACATTGTTAACAATAGTAGAATTACGAAAACTGTTCGTTACTTTAAATAAACCTATGAGAATTACTGTTGGATAATATGGCCGATTCGTATACATAGACTTAATTTGCCTAGCTCAGTCGAAAACATGACGGTTGTACATGTTGTTGTTGTTACTTATGGCACTTGCTATGGACAAGCCCCCGCTGACTATATCAGCAGATTTTAAGCCGGAAGAAGGGCCTCTTGTTTAAAGTAGCGCCAACTAGGGTCAAGAGTACGGCTTTAGCCACACACTCACCACAGTCCCTTGCACAGGCCCTTTTTACAGGGGGGGGGGCACAGTCACATATCTCACAGATAGCAGAACAACCATGCCCGAACCAGGACTCGTACCCGGGACTCCCAGAACACGAGGAAGACGCGCTACCTCTGTACCAGAAAGTCGGCCGGTTGTACATATATTTCATGAACTAAATTTCCGCTTGGTTCAACCCCCCCCCTCTACTTTAGTGGTATATGACGAATTGCGCAACTTAAGGTACATAAGTGAGGTGATAAATAACGTTCTAAATTTGCATATCATTGTTTTAATGTCGAAATTTGAGCATTACCATTGAAATATTTTAATCATAATTAAAGTTTTCTGCCGTTGAACGCTGAGCAAGAGCAAATCGCCAAGGAATGAAGCCAAACGATTATAATCTTCACACTTTAAAGCGACGTGATACAAATTAAATTAGTTGCCTTTGCCAATTAGTTTGTTCCCCCAGAGAGTTGACTTTTTAGTCTATTAATACTTCGCACGTAAAATTAATTCGATGCATACTTATTCACATAATAAGAAGGCTTGTTAATTGATCCAGAAAATAAATATATATAAAGATGCATTAAAGCGATATTTGAAATTTTTGTGAACATATTAACATTGTTGTTATTAAGATAAATATTATTAAAAATTTATGAAGTCTATTTTTTGATTAGAAATATGAATTTCTTTTTTTAAAGTTTTTAGGTGTTAATTTCGACCTTTGCTCTCCTTCTTTGCCCTATTTTCATTTAATAAGATTTTTTTCATTAATAATGATTATATAAATATTCTGATGAATGACTTGTTGATTATTCGAAATAAACAGCGGACTATACACGATCTTGACTTCTTTACTTACAAATATTTACAATCCTTTTGCTGTGAACAGTTCCTATACTGTTTACAGCAATTAGAGTTCACATGAATTCATTAATACCTGGCTGATGCGAATTAACATTGCGGTGGTTTTGTTAAACCAAACAAATTGAAACCTCTTACGGCTTCTGCAGAGACTCTTGAGCCGATGCGGGTTCGTGTTTAATGAATCCGACAGAGAGACTTGTAGAGTTCAAGGAGGACCCGCATCTATGCAGAAGCTATTTTCACTCTCTAACTAACTACACCAGATGTATTTTATTGATTTTTATTCTTTATATTTGCAGTCATATAGCAAAATCTGACCGACTCGCAGAATATTTAATTATGGATTTCGTCAAAAGAGTTCGTTTCAGTATTTTGCTCATAAAAAAATTCAAGACACAAATTTAAAAACTATTTTAGAAGAAATAACAGTAATAAACTGAAAATAATTTAATTATTCTTTAACTACAGAGTGGGAATTTTTTTAAAATCATAAATTAATATCTTTTTTTAGGCTTTTAAGCAAAATAAAACTTGAAAAAGGGGATTAATAGGAATATTAAATCAATGTTTTGAACTCGAACGATGCTCGGTTTTGATTTGAATTCGTCCGAGCGTGTGGTCCTTGAAAATTAAATGAAAGCGTAAGATTATTACATTCAGAAAATCTCAAAAAAAGTATTAAAAAATTAATAATAAAAAGAAAAAAAAATATGAAAAAATAAAAAGGAAATCGCCGATCGTAAATTTCAAGTTATCCTGTGAGAACATTATTATTTTTATGTCATTATTCGTCTTTAACAATTTAAGTCATTAACCAATTTAAACCAGTTTGAAACAATTACGAGAACTTCTCAATGGGTCTCTATCCCCCCTCTCCTTTATCTTATATTATATATATATTAGTTTTCATTTTCAATTTTTTCAGCTGGCAAACAACGTTTTGGAGCTAGACCAATTTTGAGATGAAATGACAGCTATGATGTTATAATTCTTCTTTAGCTATTTTAAAACGTATCTGCTGTCAAAGAAGCATACGTAAAAATGAAGCAATAGGGGTAAAAGCAGATCAACCTTTTAAAAACGATGTATTCTCAAATTATTATGTATTCTCAAAGAAGAATACATAATAATAATGCAATATTGGTAAAAGTAGATAAAAAATATTTTTCCCATAACTTTAGGAGACATCAAAGCCTCCTAACCAAAACAGCATCATGTTCTCACATGGTAAGAAAAATGCCTACCGAAATTTGGAGAATCCTAATTTTAAGATCCCCTTAGAAGTAGTCAATTTGATATCCGATTTTGCATCGGATATCACTTAAATTATTCGAAATTTTTTTAATTTAAGGGTTTTTTTTTCGGTATAATGTGACACTAATCTAGTCCATTCGTCATGAAAAGTACTAAAATGCGGGCAAATGGACAATATCAGTTTCACTTGTTTGATTGTTTAGATTGAGCCATCGAAAGCAAACTGTGTTTGCTCTTGGATATTGAATCAGATAGGAAGATGGTAAAAAGTTGCGTCTTCTCGTTTAAATCAATTTATTAATTTTAGAGGAAACATTTGTAGAGAGAAGTCATAGACAAATACAATCTACTATTGAATGTTAAGACAGTTTAAAAATTACAGGAAGAATTTTAAAAAAGCTTTAATTTGTAAAAAATAATTTTAACTTCTTTTTTTTTTTTTAATCTGAACGAAATTTTTCTAGTTTTCCTTAAGGACGTGTTACATTAAAGGAAATCTCCTGTTAAAAAAGTAAAAGTTTCAGATCGATATCAGCAAGATTGTACGAACAAATTGACTTTATCAAAAGGAAAATCTTTGAAAAGTCCCTGCAAGAACTAATCATTTGCATGGCGCAGCTTAGCCAAGTGTGGCTCTTGCGTCAAAATAAATAAATAAATAATTATACCAAATCAAAACGCTAGAACTTTTCTATTTGTATAAGAGCACACGAAAAATTTTATTCTTAAAGTATTATTCTGCGATTTCAAATGACATTATAACGGTCAATTTTCACAAAAATGAAAAAAAGTGTGAATAATTACTTTGTAATTTTTTATCATGTCAGAACATGATATTTTTTTAGGAATTAGGTTTTGTGGCGTCAACAAAACCCGTAGGCGAAAAATAAAAAAATCCGTGGGGGATAAATTGAAACGTTATTACCTGCACGAGCCTCTCAAAAATTTCAGCTTTTAATAACGTATTGCCATCGCATTTACAAAAGCTGTGATTAAAAAAAAAGTAAATATCTACAGCAAATAAAACTTAGAAAAATGTCCTTTTGAGCACGTGATTACATGAAATGAAATAAACAGGAAATGTGGTATTTTTTTAAACAATAAATGCGAGACAAAGTTTTTTTTATGATCGTTTGCAATATTAAAATCAATAATTCAATTAAACAATCAAAATGAAAAAAAATATATAATTTAACTTGCACGAGCACGTGGTGCTTGGCCGTTCAAGAAATGATGTTCTGACACGATACATTGAAATATGCATAGCAGATTTCAGTTTAATCTTTATTTTTTAATTTTACCCATAATTAATAACGATAATCGGTGTAAAAACGTACGCAATGATGCTGCAAATAAAGATAATCATTATACAAATGTATGTAATGATGTTGCAAAGTACTTGAGTATAAACCCTGTAACTAAAACGTGATGAAAAGTATCGTTGTAAAATATACTTAAAAAGTTTTTGAAATTGATCAAAATTAGAAAAAGAAATAATACTGGTTTCAAAAAGAGGATTATTATTAATTTCTTCACATTTTAAAGCAATTTAAAAAACGGCATTTCATTTATTATATGAAAATCCTCCAAATTGAGGAAAAACATGAACATTTAAATTGGTTTTTATATTTAATTTCTAATTAAAAAGTTTGACTCTTTCTTAGTGAGTATTTATAACCAAAGAATTATGAAAGCACCAAAAATTAATAGTGGAGTAATAATAATCAAAATAATGATTATAATGATAATGAGTTAATGATGGTTTTATAGTTCTTCGTCAGCCATTTAAAAACGCAACTGTTGTCAAAGAAGCATGTGTTATAAAAATGCAATACTAGTAAAAGCAGGCAAAAAAAATTTTGCCCTTACATTTCGGACATATCAAAACCTCGTGACCAAAACAACATCATTTTCCACAGCGTTCAGACACAGAGGTCTTCCTCGTGATCTAGGCGTCCCGGATTCGAGTCCCAGTTAGGGCGTAGTTGTCCTTCTGTGTTCTATCTGTGAGATGTGTGACTGTGCCCCCCTGTAAAAAGGGGCTGTGCAAGCAAATGTGATGAGTGTATAGCTAAAGTCGTACTCTTGGCCCTAATTGGCGCTACTGAAAAACAAGAGGCTTTTATTTCGGCTGATGCATCAGAGGGCTTGTCCATTTCAAGTGCCATTAGTAACAATAACAACAATATTTTCTCACATGATATTAAGGATTTAACTATCTAAAAGCTAGAAAGCCGAACAAATAAAACGTTTTCTGTAATAGTTTATTTTTATCATAGTCTTGTTTTGAAGGTCAGGGAAGATCAATGATTTTAGGGTAGATATAATAATTTTGAATTGCATTCGAACAAAACGGATAGCATCTGTGCTAGAAACGTACTCTTCAAATATTCGTATCACACCAGTGATAGAAAATTTTATTCACCATAAATTTAACATAAATTCGATTTAGATTCTCGGAAAAACCCGATATCTTCTTGTCCCAGTTCTGTAGTGAAGTCCTGTATCAAATCCTTGAAGCGGCAGGATGCTTTAATTTTCTCCTGTATCGTAATCTAAACGTTAATGATGTTTTGATCTGTGACTTGTATCAAGGTAATGTCAACCAGGAAAAAAGTTTCTTTTCACAAGAGCATTTTATTGATTGTTTATCCTGGAGAACAGTTAATTAGCACTGCAAATATCATTCTTACCGGAAATTGGTGTAGATGAAGAAAGATGTGTGAGTTTGGTATAAAAGATCTTGTTGGAGTTTCTATTATGCAACAGGAAGAGATGCATCACTAGGTACGCTACCGATTCTACGATATGGAAATCCTCGGCATATTAACATTTCATCAGGATCAATTAAAAACCATTTATACTTTTGACATATCTTTTTTGTATTATTATTCTATACACTGACTTCTACCCTTACTCATTTTATTTTTACTTTCCCGTTGATGAATAGAAGAAAAAGTAAAGTAATCGTCACAAAATTCGAACTGCAGTTTTTCACAAATCTCCACAAACCATACTTCATGAGAATTTCTTTCTGTCTGTGACTAAAACAACCCACAAACGTTTTGAGCTAGATGTCTGAAATTTGGTATACGGTTTTTACCTTAAATTTTCAGATTTCTGTCAAATTTTGAGTAAAATCTATCGAGTAGAAATTCATCTGTCCGACTGTTCAAGTGTAAGTTATCACGATAACTTCCAAATGAAGAGAGCTATATAGATGCAATTAGGTATACATATTTGACGCTTATTGTGTAGATACCTATCTATTTTTGAGCTAAATTCAGCTAGGAATTAACAATTCGTCGGTTTCTGTTTTTGGAAGCCAGTGCACACGAAAACTGAAACAGACAATGATTTGAATTTTTCAAATTTGGTATGGTATTTTTTGACTGCAGATGCAGTGTTGTATAAATTTTTTTATTCCAACAGATTGAGAGAAACTTGTCCAAGGTAAAAATTCGTTTTCGGATATTTTTAACTTTATTCCAGGGATTAATCGCAAAAAAATCGCCGAGGCTGGCATGATAGATTCAGTAATTTTTTTAAATTCAAGCGAAAAGTTAATACTTTATAATTATTGTACACCAATGCCATATGTAGGATGTTTAGCTGATTGCGCTAGGCCCGAACTCCCAATCTTATGGTTAGTAGCCGAGTATTATACAGATCAAGCAAAAGGGACCCTTCAGCTCGAAGGATATTAATTGGCTTATATAATAATCACCACAGAGTATCCCCCAGTGAGTTGGCGAACGATACTTATGTGAATTGTTGGGGGTGATGTTAACAACTGTCGTATTTAATGCGCGTCTGGGTCATTGAGTCGCCGATAAAGGACGCCACGACAGTTGAATGAAGCTAAATGCGAAGGTTGCGTTTATCCAAGGTCGATCACTGGGTTACCATTGTAGGATGTTTAGTTGATTGCGCTAGGCCCGAACTCCCAATCTTATGGTTAGTAGCCGAGTATCATACCGATCAAGCAAAAGGGATCTTTCAGCTCGAAGGATATTAATTGGCTTATATAGCAATCACCACACCATATAAGGCGTTCGCTACCAGGACAAGTTTATTACAAAAAATGATGGAAATTTTGGAAAACATCACTCCATGAAAATTTATCTTAATTCCATCATTTTCCTTTCTTCAACTGCAGGTATATCATGACCACTCCATTAGAAATTTGCACAAAACAGTAACAATTAGCAATGATCCTATTTCTTTAGGTGGATGGAAAAGATTCAGAAATCCATTGTAAACTGTTATTATAATACTCAGGGAATTCATTATCACACAAAACTGGGCTATTGTACATCAAGAAATCTAAATGAGGAGCTTGGAGAAAAATGGAGGATCACCTTCAACCACGACAACTTTCAACTATATTGTGATATTCTAGCTCCTTGTTGCTGTGACTTGTACCTGAATCTCTGACATCCTCCGGTTACAGGAATCGGATCATGTTAGTTGTTACTCGAATGAGCATGATATATTGAAAGAGAAATACGGAAAATGATAGAATTAGGATTAATTAGTACATGATCATATCAATAAAGTAGGATAAGCTTCCCAAGCCACACCGACCAGCCTGAATACACACGGAAAAATCTGAATGACCTGACCACCGTGAAAGCGACATTGTCGAGAACTATGGTTGAGTCCTAGGAGCCATCACCGGCCACGTTATAACCCTTCCAATATAAAGCAAGTATCATCGTCGATAAGATGCAGCCGACTCTCTCCATTTCTGTACTTACAAGAGCGTCGAGAACCACCCACCATACTGGAAACTTCTCATCCTCATTTCAAAGGTGCCCAAAAGTGAGAATCAATAAACTAAGTAAGGACAATGTAAGAAGAGTTCTACTTAAAGCGGATATATTTTAAGACTTTTTCTCGTATTTAGCATTATAGAAAACCCCAATTACTAGTGAAATTGTGGATAATCATAAATATTGAACTAATTATATTAATATTCAATATGCAAGTTTCGTATTAAAATAAAATAATAGAGTTCAGAGGTGAAGAAAAATGCAAATAACTGAACGATGGTAAAGGCCTAACAAAAAACATCGGTAATGCATTCAACTTAGTAATAATGTATCACTTCTCTTCAGGGTAAAATTACTCAAAAATTATAGTTGCGGGTACCTGAAGCGAATAATATTGTACTTTGTTTTAGACATGACACTCTATGCTGGTTTTAATTTGTTCTAGATTTCCTCTAAATGAAGATGAAATGTAAAAAAAGGAAATGTTTTTTTTATTATTAAACAACATGTAGATAGATTGTGTAAGTTTCAAATTAAAACAAATAGTGCGAATAAAAACAAAATATAAATCAATATTAAAAAATAGTTTAAAAAAACCCAACCTCCCCTCAAAAAATGATTTTGTTTCCATTTCATTTTACTTCTTTGTGAAGAAAAATCATTCAAAACTTAGAAATGAGTATTCTAAAACCAGTAATAAAAACAAAAAAAGCGCTTTAGTTTTCAAATACAATGGAGAAAATGGATTTCCAACTTCATGAAGAGGTTGTTCTAGGGCAGTGGTCGGGAAAGTGCGGCTCTAATTTCGCATGAATAAATTTTTATTAAGTATGAAATTTAGTTTTATTTAGGGTAATAAAAGTGTACTAAAAAAGCAGATTTGGCTCCCAATTTTAAAAAAATTGTTTTAATGTACATATTTGGCTCTTTGGTTAATAAGTTTGCCGACCACTATCCTAGCTAAATAAAATTTGAGAATCTCAGACATAACATGTATTCAGTTCTCGTATCAGACGATTAAAATTAATTATACCAGCAGCTGCACTATGAATATTCAAATCCATTTGCTTTCAGTACTTTGAATTCAGTACTTTACCATTTGCTTCAGTAATATGAATTTGGTGAAAGTTAATTATTTTGAATTGCAATCTGAATCGGAGTTAAAAAATGCCTTTAAGAAGATGAAGAAGGTAATATCAGTAGCTTATATGGTTAGAATGAAAGCATTCTGATAGGATTAAGAGGCAAAGGATTTACTACTAGACAACTACCTAGGGCCGCTTTGCGTGATAAGGAAAAGGACGCTGATAAACTTTTACAAAAAAAAATCTTAGGGTAGTTACCAAATAAATTTGCAAAAAAAATAAACTTGATTATCAAATCTACAATCACAAATTTCAAGTTTCATTTGAGAACATTATTACTCTTAAGTCGTTATTTGTCTTAATTAATTTAAGCCATTAACTAGTTTTAAATAATCATGAGACTTTATATATATATATATATATATATATATATATATATATATATACTTTCATTTTAAATTTTTCTAGCGGGCAAATTTTGGAGATCTTGACCACTTTTGATATGAAGTGTCAACTATGATGTCATAGTTCTACTTCAACCTTTTAAAATTGCATCTGTTGTCAAAGAAATATGCGTAATAATAAAGAAATGCTGGTAAAAGCAGATCAACCTTTTAAAAACGCATGTGCTGTCAAATAAGCGTACGTAATAATAAAATAGTACTGGTAAATCAAGTCAGCTTTTAAAAACGCATCTGCTGTCAAAGAAGCATACATAATTATAAAGCAATACTGGTAAAAGCAGGTAAAATGTTTTCTGCCCATATAATTCGGAGACATCAAAACCTCCTAACCAAAACAGCATCACTTCCTCACATGATAAAAAGGCCCATACACAAATTTATG
>JAOUZG010037308.1:3192372-3203346 GCA_026289955.1 Argiope argentata
ATGTACAATACTTTCTGAAGTTACCAAGGAAGAATGCTCAAATCTAGCTAATTTTTACTTCATTAAAATTAAAGAAAAAAAATCTCTGAAATGGGACATTTTCCCCAACAACAAAAAAATGTGCAAGCACATATTTTCAAGTTTCCGTCTAAACTTTAGCATCATTTCATATAGAAATGACTTACACTTCTAAACATGTAAATTAAAATGTTTTTTTTTTAAATCACTGTATTAAATTGAACTTCCAAATTACTCGCATCATGATATTTAATTTTTGTACTAAATTTAAAATAATTAACATTTTGATCTGAATTCTGCAAACATTTGTTTTAATGATATACTTAACACAGACGCAAAGAAAAAATATTTATGTTTTTAATTTAAATAATCGCGAAATGTTAAAAAAAAATAATAAATTTTTTCTGCGGGAAAAAAAATGTTTTTATTCTAATATCTGTTTATCACTAATTTATAAAATGCAATATTTTATTAAATAATACGCGTAATTATTAATTTATTATATATCCCAACTGTCCAGATTTGGAATTGCTATTTAATGAAATAATTTGAGTTTCTATGAAGTCTTTGAACTGTGCACTTGAATAGTACAAACGTGATGTGAACAGCAAATGTATATTTGGAAATTGCAAACATTTTTACTTAAAAATAGTTACGGTTACTGTTAATTGTGTTATTGGCTAATTGTTAATCGTAATTGTTGTTAAAATTGTTGTTCAAAAAACTGCAATTCAAATAAATGTAATTTTTTTAAGAAATCTTACCTTTCTTCTTGAAAGGTGACTCGTTGTTCCTCAAGTGGGCTTTTTCTTCATAACTGACGGACACATTAAGTTCCTGATTAGTGTCAAACACCGGGTCAACTTTGTCAATATCGTACAGAAAAACTGTACGCAAATCAAATCCGATGAGCCATTTGAAGTCATTCTGGAGTTCTTCATCGAGCTGAGAAGTCATGGTCAGGCTCTCGGGGGTGACGCAGTTCTCAGACGGCAGAGGCAGGTACGAAGACGGATCCACCTTCTCACCACCGGCATGTCGTATGGTGGTGGTGTCTTGCAGGTGATCTCTCAACTTAATTACTGTGGGCTTGCGTCGGCGTTCCATTCCGGCCCCTATCGAATGTTGCATCTTTAATTTTGAGCTGTGCGCTGAAGTCTTTTTAAAAGAATACTGTAACTTTTAAGAAAAATGGAGCGGAAAATCACAATGGGTGATCGATCAAGAAATGTAACCAGTTCAATGCTTGTAACCAAAATTGTTCATTAACCAACTGTTGATTTATCGCAATTTTTACTGTTATTAATTCGATATGGAGATGGAACAAACCTCTATCAATATCTCTGTACTCTACCAATAATAAAAACAAGAGCCGGCTTTCTGGCACAGAGGTAGCACGTCTTCTTCGTGTTCTGAGAGTCCCGGGTTCGAGTCCCGGTTCGGGCATGGTTGTTCTTTAGTGTTCTATCTGTGAAATGTGCGAATGTGCCCCCCTGTAAAAAGGGGCTGTGCAAGCGTGTGTGTGTGTGTTTCATCCTCATATGAGATAGAAGTCAGACTTCTGCCTTCAGGTGTCCATACCCTCAGAAGCTACTGCACCCCTCTTTCCGTAGTGAAAAATGGACACGGCATCATCATCATCAATAAAAACGAGTGCATGCGTTTGTGTGCTGATATTGTACATGGAAGACCTAGAACTATGAAATTTGGCATAAATATGTTTTGAGGCATGTGAATTTGATTCTAATCGCCTCTTTAAAAAATTGATTAAAATCGTAATTAATTGAAAATCGAGCAGTTTTTTTAAATTTTTTTTCGCACAAGCTTTAAAATTATTTTTGTATATAACATCTTTATAAAATGAAAAAAAATTATTCTTTTAATAATACAAGTTTAATTATTCTGCAGGGATTTTTTCTAATCTAATGATAATAAATTTTTTAGAGATATTTTTAATATGGTTTACAATAGTATAGTTTTTTTTGTTTGTTTCTGTTTTAATGGAAGTAAACCGATTTTATTGCCTCGATTAACGATCATTATCGATTCTCCACAAACATTCAATGTTAGTTAGATTTGCATATATTTTTTTCTGTTAAAAATTAATGCCAATATTATAGTGTTGTTGTCTTGCGTAGTGACTAATGGCACTTGCCGTGAGCAAACCCCTGCTGACACGATCAGCAGATTTTAAGCCTAAGAAATGCGTCTATTTGTTTCACATTTAGCGCCATCTAGGGCCAAGAGTACGACTTAGCTACTCACACGTCACAATCCCTTTTAGGGGGGCGGACTTCATTCATGCATATTCATTCATTCATCTCTAGTTCAAAGCCATAAAGATCGTAATTTAGATTTGGAACAAAATGATCACCTCTGAGTGGTATTACTCTAGACATGGAGGACTTTGCTTCCACAAACAGATTTAAAGAGTGCCAGCCACCATACACTCGGGGAATCTTTTGGCCGGTGAGCTTCAAACCCGTAACATAAGGAGTACGAGTCCAACACTCTACCAACCAGGCCATCCCGGCCAAAAAATATTATACTAAATTTATTGATTTAACTGGCTTAAAAATAACTTCGCTTTATAATAGTAATACCAATTTTATTATTTTGATGCTCTGTTTCTAAATTTAACACATTTTAATTTAATAAAAATTTACGCGTTTTTAAGTTATCCTATTCCAAGACAAACCATCATATGTGATAAATTGTGTTTTTTTTTTCTAACCATAAAGATCTATATTCTCTGAAATTTATCAAAATTTCGAGACAGAGTTTTTAATTTGTACAATAATTTCCCTTGGTGTACAGATATAAATTTATTTCCTCGTATATGTTGTATAGAGAAAGTATAGCAATCGTCAAAAATTTGAAACTGGAGATTTTGATGAATTTAAACATTGTAAACCTACCTGAATTCGAAAAACACATTTTTAGAAAATGTCTGGCTTCGACAAATAATTCAAAGCAGCTTGATCTAGATGGATGATATTTAGTATATTGTTTTAATACCAAATTTGTAGAATTTTATCAATTTTTGAGCAAAATCCGTTCAGAGAAAGTCTATTAAATTGTAAATCAAATCCAACAAAGGATTGACTGTCTGTCGGTCTGTACTACCAGAAGCATATAAAAACAATCATTCAAAGGTGCAGAGATATAAATACATGAAATTTGGTATGTGATTTTAGGACTTTAATTGTATCTCTGTATCAAATTTGTTCTTAAAACTGTTGGGAAAAACATATAAAATTAAAGATCGATTTTCGTATACTATTTACCGACTGCAAGTGGTTAATCTTCTAATAACTCCCCAGGTATAACACGATATATTCTGTAAAAATACTAAAGTGACGTCAAAAGTTAAGATGTCGTAACTACTATACGCCAGTTTTATGTAAATCTTCCTTTAGGATAGCATCCTCATTTATGAGAGAAAGCTATGGGGAGACAACCGCCTCCGGTTTGAATGATAAATTTTAAGAACTAGCTCAGAACTTCACCTGCTATAAAATGAAAGCGAATTCAAAATTGTTTACTTAGATTTTAAGTTAGAACAAAAAAGACCGATTTTTATGAGAGTATTATGTTACAAAAGCTAAATGAGTTATGAGTTAAAAGCTTTATGAGTTACAAAAGCTAAATTTTAAAGGCTTAAAATTTCTAAAAATTGACGGTTTGGAATTAGACATCTATCCAATTCTTAAGCACCCGTAAAACTTTTTGATAGAAATAAAATTTAAGCAGTTTTTATCTCAAAAAAATAGCCATCATGACAATCTTTGGAGCTATTTTTATTTATTTATTAGTAATACCAACAAAAGTATACAAAATAATGAGAATGATTATTTATTGATGCTCATAAGAATTATTGAGAAAACTCTAATCTTATTGATATAAAGAACTTACTTTTTACTGCTTCTTATCCTAAGAAAATGCTTGAAATTCTACTCTTAAAATGCATGATATGTTTATTCTTTTTAAATTTGAAATATGATTATTTTTGGCACGCGATTGCTTTTCCAGAAATAAACATTATCACGTGATTAAAATTGTATAAACTTTATTATTAGATTCAATTTTTACAAATTATAACTTAATTTTTTGGAAAACAAAAAAGATGAAAAAAGTTCCTTGGCAACACTAAACTGTTTTTTTTTAATAATTCTAAAGAAAAGATACCAAATGCTTTGTAACTGTTAACTGATTGAAACTTCAATTTGTTTTCGTGTGTGCGCGTTTTCTTGTGTTTATTGATAAGACCTTTTTTTTATCTCTACATATGAAAAAGCGGGATAACAGCCGTTAATGCTATAAATCACGGTATCTTACTTCTTTCAAGTTCAACCAAAAGATTTAAAGGTTTAAGGATTACGACATAACTAAACTTGTTGAATTTGGATCAAAAGGTCTTTTGGAAACTTTTCATAAGCTGATATCTATCGCATTAAACATTTGATTTGTGGGTTTTCCTGATTTGAACAAAAGCGCTCTTTTCTTCAATATTAAAACGAAATTAATACTCAGTTTAATCTGAAAGAATAAATACGGTGATAGATCTTTTTACATCAACTAGGATATCTGTCTTTTCAAATTATTAGAATGATTTTGTCATTGTGGATGTCTACAGCAAATAACGTTAAAATAATAATAATAATAAAACATTGAAATCTGTTATCTCAAATTTCATGTTATCATGCGAGAACATTATTATTTTTAAGATATTACTTGTCTTAATTAATTTAAGTCATTAATCCATTTAAATAAATATGAAACAATCATGTGACTGTTAGAATACGCATGATTTGATATATCGAGAATGGAGTATATGGCGGACATTCATGCCAAGTTGTAACTTTTTGTTGGTGATAAATAGCAATCGTCAAAAATTTGAAGTGTGACAACCATCTTAACCATTTTCTAATAACCCTAAAAGTGGAAAATGGATGACCCCAAAGCTATAAATCTCCAATTTTCTGCACCTCCGATTTTGTGGTTAGAAAAATCTCAAACCAAAACAACATCATGTTCTTACATAATAAAAACATTTTAACTAAAAAAAAATGTTTTTTAATGTAACAACGTTCCTATTGACTTGAACTTTCGAATTATAAATCAAATTTCTATTTTTGAATGATTTTTTGGCGGTGTATCACCAAAAGTGACAAACTTTTGCATTATTTTCTAATAACCCTTAAAGGCGAGAAATTGATGCCGCAAAAGTGATTTTATTGTTGCCTACGCATTTTGAGGCTCCAAAAAATTGAAACCAAAACAACATCATTTTCTCACAAGATAAAAATTTAAAAAGTAAATAATAATATTAATAATATGAACAAATTAATGCAAATTGGAAAAAAAATTACAAGTGTAAGCACTGCCTTTCAATTGTTCTATTTTTTTTTTTTTTTGAAATTTTTTTGTAATTATGTGCATCAAATCAAGTAGCGGTAGTTTGGTACATTGAAATATGCATAGCAGATTTCATTTTAATCTTTTCTAATCATTTTCTTATGTTTAGGATCTGAATTAGTTTATACATCTAATAACTATTTTGAATCTTATGATGAATATTCTTAAAACATAAATTGTTGTCAAACTTTCGACACAATAAAGCAGATTGCCGGCAATACATTTTTTAGAAAAATGTGCTCAACAATATTTTAACACCTGAGCTTTTGTAATAAGAGAAAGCAGCTGTTTATAGCAGCTGAAAAAAGTCACGGATATCAAATGTTCGATTGATATAAAATGGAATGACGGATATTGATATTCGTGAGAATCCATTTTTAAAATACGGCAGTGTTCTTGTCTTTTTCTTACTCTCACATAAATTTACCTTTATGATATGTAAAAAAAAAAAAAAGAAAGCGTAGAATTTTTATTTAAAAAATTCTTTTTCCCTTGGAATCTTACTGATATTTTTAACTTTTAAAACTAATAAAAAAAAAGAATTTGGCTTTTTTTTTTTGCAACACAGACCATTTGAATTAAGATATTAAATTATAGAAAATTACCGAGTTACAGAAAGTTTTAAAAGTGGAAATGTGCATTTCAGAATGAGTTCTTCAGTTTTAAGAAATTAATAATATAATAGTAATTTTTACACTTTTCTACCATACTTGCAGAAAATATAAAAGTACAAAAATAAATTTTGCCATTTCTGAAAATTTAAAAATTTATCTTTTCAACGATATTGTTTTATTTGCCATATAATTTTTTGTCTGTTTTAAAATTAAATTTTTAACATATTTTCATTTTATTTTGCGAACGTTTTACAGAGATTTTATATTTGTAATAAAATTTAAACCATTTTCATTTACAGATATTTCCACCTAGAGTTTTTTTTCCATGATTGATAATAAAGATATGAAGTTAATGACTAATTTTTCCTTGTTTAATAGGTTTCTGTTTAAAGTTTTTTTTATAAAGCTTTATATATTGTTACAAGCGAGCAAGCGCCACGAAAATGCGCCGAAGTTGGCGAATTTTGGCGAGGAACTTTGCGCCAGTCGGGTTGGTTTGGCGGAAGGAATAGTCTGGTAGCTGCTGGTTCCTTCATGAAGCGGCGCGTTGCTTCTCGTGTTTTTGGGCGCATCTCGTGCTTTTGGGCGTGTCGGCTATATAAAGGACGGGTTACCGTAACCTGGCAGTCAGTGAGTTAGTTAGTTAAGAGTTTTTCTTTTCTCGAAAGAGAAGCATCTCCCTGGACTAGGGGATTACTTTAGTGAGCTGTGTTTACGTTTTCTGCTAACGTTGTATTATTGAGCTCGCTGCGATTTACTGTTGCTGTGCTATACAATACCTGTTTTGCAGTCTGTTTTTTTTATTGTGCATAAGACGCATTTACGCTCTAAGTGACTGTTGACTGCTGCATTGTATTTATCTGAAGTTTTACTTTGTCACGCCATCCTGTAAATACCTGTAAAATAGCTGTAAATAAATTTGTTTGTGCTGTCCTCAAGTAAAGTCCATTCAATCCGAACCCGCTACGCTAAAAACGTAACAATGTTTTAAAATTCAGGATTAGCATCACAAGTAAAAAATGATGAAATTCTTTTAATGTGCTTGCATTTTTAAACATTGCTGCTGATCTATGCAGGGATATAATTGGATATAAAGCATATTGTTACGAAAATAATCATTTGCGGGTTCGTTTTTAATGGTGAAATTTACGGCGTAAAACCCAACCAACATGCCTCAGTAAAAAACAACAACGACGACGTTTATTTACACAAAGACACCAACACAAAGACGAGACGAATACACACATGACAAGTATGTGCAGCCGAAACGAACGGAGTACAGCACACTACAGTAGGCAGTAGCTCATAAATAGTAATCGACCACAGGTGACAAAGCACAGGTAGAATCGAGCAGGATAAGGGTTCCTCGCAGCTTCACTCTATGGTCTCTCCAAATGGATGAAGTTCTTACTGTCACCTCACTGTAGCTGCCGACTCACTACCACACATAATACGTCACAGCTTCCACAGTAGACAACAGGACTCGTCATACAGAAGTTCAGCGCTTTCTTGAACTACACAAAACGCTGGCACTGCGCCGTTCCTTCGCTATCCTATCGAAGACATTATTTGTCTTCTGCTCCAACTTCGCTTTCGGTTGAATTCAATTCACAAACTCACTACAGATTGAGTCTTCCAGCTGTTTATAGCTCCCATGAGGCGGGTCTAAAACCTTTTAGACCAATCAGTTCTCATCTCGGTTTCTATTGGGAGAATCGTGGAAATTTTTGAAATTTCCAGTATTATCCATTTTGTCGCCAAATTCGTCGAAAAGTTTATCGCCAAGCCCTGGCATTACTAACACGGTGCCCGCTCAGCACGCAACAGTGCTGATCGTAAAACGGTCTTTCTTACGATGACACTATTCGTACTGGGATGCAAAATTACAGCTTTGTAACACAATGTAATTTTTTTACAGCTTACAAAAAGCTTACTAATTATATTTCCCCCTGGAGGCACTTCGAAATGAGGATGCGATGCTTCTATCTTAGTGGTTAGATCTCGCCACCCTGGACGGTACACAAATAAATGGTGGATTGGCTCCTCCCATCGATGATGGAACGAACTTCCTAAGGGAAGGGTTGTACCGTGACCGATGTTCCCGCCAGTGTTGCTGTTGCAACGGTCCGGTCATTCAGTTTTATGGTTTATTCTGTGTGCCTTCGGGGAGGGGGACAGTCCGCTATGACTTACTAATTACAGTTCCTTGATTTTTGTTGTTTTTGAATCAGATTCATTTTTATAGAATAATTCATCGAAATATTTCAAAAATCATGAAATATATTCGTGTTGTACACTCAAACTTTCAAAGTTGATTGATTTTATTCCGTATTCTTAAACCTTTAATAATCATGTTTAGATGCATCAAGCAATTTATAAAAACCATTAATTTATTTTTTTTAAAAAAGGTAATATACACATATTGACACATAGATTAGAACATGTAAAACGTTAAGGGAAAATTTTTATTAATTTTGTCTAAAATATTTTCCTTAATCTCGATAGAGAGCCTTTTGCTTTTTGTTGCGGTAAGATTTTTACAATGTTTCTTAAAAACAAGAAATCGTTGCCAAATAAGAATCGTTTCAATGATAATTCATGAACGCAATTCGTGATTTTTTCATTTATAAATAGACAACATTTCACATCTTTCCTTTATACTATCTTCAAGTATCTCTTGACGTATTGTAGAAAATAAACTTAATTTCGAATTTTGCCGAGTGTTGCTTCCTGCATCGCGGCGCATACTCGACATAAAAACTACTTTTATGACCATAATTGTCTCAATTATGGTCATAAAATTATGGTCAGAAAATAATTGTCTCAATTATTTTCAATCAAGAAAGGAGTGCTTGAGTAGAATTTCATACGTCTAAGTAAATAAATCAAATAAACCATTGGCTCATTATTCAATTAAAAATTTAAAAAATGTGTTGAATTAATCGCTACTTGTAGTTTAAAAACTGCTCTATACTTATTAATTTTTTTATATTACCCCTCTAGTTGTTATTTATAAGAATGGAATCTTAAGCATTTCCCAGCAAATTTATTCATTTTTAAATAGCTTGAAACAAAACTGAATCTGAATTAAAAATTATAACTAAAATCTTTATAAATTGGCTCACTTTCAATTATAACTTAAGAAAAAATTTATTGAATTAATCGCTACTCATAGTTTAAAAACTGCTCTATACTTATTAATTTTTTTATATTACCCTTCTAGTTGTTTTTTGTATAAGAATGGAATCTCAAGCATTTCCCAGCAAATTTATTCATTTTTAAATAGCTTGAAACAAAACTGAACCTGAATTAAAATAATAGATTTTTTTCTATCATTTTCATATATCTTGATATTTATTTTCATATGCTTGGGTATATTTTTTTAGTGAAAATATTTGTAAAAGTATTTAGTGAAATATTTGTAAAGTTTTTCTTGTTTTATAACTTTTTTTAACATATATATTTCAACTTAAAATTTACTCATTGCGTTTTATTTTTCCAACGCACATATGTACATTTTCAAAATGGAGGAATTTACGATTACGATTATGAGAATCTTTATCATATTAAGACACAGTATTAAAGGAGATTCAAAACTAAAATCTGAAGCATTGTAGAACGACAGAATTTTAAGACTCATTCATCTGTTTTCATGATATTTTTAAAACTTTATTTGAATTATTGCTAGGACAACGACAATTAAAAAATGTATTCAACATTATAACCACGCACATGAATATAAATTCAATAACTAAAACAATGAATATATTGTAAAATATGCCTCAAATATTTTTAATTAATTAAAATAAGAATACAAATGCATGGAAATAAAATATATTTGAAAGTTAATTTTAAATGTATCATAAAAGTGGTTCAATTTTGTTCAGAAATATAATCCGAAGTTATTATGGATAAACATTAAAATAAAGATTAATTTTCGATTAAAATTCTAATTAACATTTATTTTCTTAGTAGATAAATATTACGCAATCACCTGCTGGATTTAGTAATTTTATTTCCAAAGAGCAGCTTATACAAAGTTTTATATTGTTATCTGTCAAGCATATCACATGGTACAATTTGCAGATAATATGTCAAATTATCGGTTGCATGGCCGACATTCGTGCCAAGTTGTAACTCTTTATTGATGATAAGTCGCCAAATATGACAATCACCTTTTCCATCTTCTAATAACCCTAAAGGAGAAAAATGGAAGTTTCGAAAATTTCAAACTAAAACATCATGTTCTCATATAATAAAAAATATATTTGATACAAATTTTTTAAATTAACCAAACGCTCTAAATCATTTACAATTATATTCAATATGAATATTCCATTTTTTAATTACATGGTGTCCCAAACAAGTTGTACACCTTAAATCTCAATAAATATCCACAATGATCCAAAAATTAACTTTTTGGCTTACTTTTCAAATTAGTCTTATGCTAGAATATAAACCCAAAACTAAACTTTCCAAACATGAGAGTGTGTAGTATTTCAATTTATTATCTAGTTCCCATGCAACATTCATGGAATCCGAGGACTCTTACAATTGTTGCATGTAGTTTTAACTAACTCATTAATCGGTAAAAGTGTATTAATCTTCAAAATGATCGCTTTTTAAAAAGGCAAGAATCTATTCTTCCTACAAGTGGTTTATCAGCAGTGGAATTTTCTACAGACAAATGGCGCAATCTTTTTAGAAACTTGTTGGTTAATTCCATTTGTAAAAAGTATTTGTTCGTAGGTAATCAATTAACCGGGCCTGATCTGTCTTTTTTATCATTTATTAAAGATAAAGCAACTACAGCTGAAGACGTCACAAAAACATACACAACAAAGATATACATACATACATAGATATATATATCTATGTATGTATGAACCAAGTGGTGCATTCCATTTTTAAAAAGTATTTGTCG
>JAOUZG010037308.1:3220161-3234964 GCA_026289955.1 Argiope argentata
CTATGCATATTTCAATGTATCATGTCAGAAAATAATTTCTTGAACGGCCAAGCACCACGCGATCGTGCGAATTAAATTATATTTTTATTCATTTTAATTGTTTCATTGAATGAGTCAATTTAGTATTGCAAACGATCCAAAAAACTTTGTCCCGCATTTATTGTTTAAAAAAAATATCACGTTTTCTATTTATTTCATTTCATATAAATCACGGGCTCAAAATGACATTTTTCCAGGTTTTATTTGCTGTAGTAATGAACTTATTTTTTTAAAAATCAGAGCCTTTGTAAATGCGAGGGCATCGCGTTATTAAAAACTGATTTTTTGAACTGCTCGTATAGATAATAAGATTTTTTTTTTTGGCCTGCGGATTTTTGTTGATGCTCAAAACGTTATCCCAAAAACATCATCATGTTATGACATGATAAAAAAAGATTATTAATAAGATAGCAGATGTAAATTAGTTAACTAGTATGGAAATTACATGAGAATGTGTTAACATTATGATTTGGAGACGTGATATATGTCACAAAAAGTGACTGTTTACAGTTACATTACTAGCATTTGATAATCATTACAAATGATACCCGCTCTTTGAAAAACATGTAGTTTTTCTACCAAGTCATACTGCAAAAGCTGGAATATAGAGGAAATCCTTTAATTACTCTTGAAATTTGTAATTAATAACTTGTATATGTCTTCAAAAAATTTTACATTTAAGTTTAAAAAAAAATCTCACAGCAACCTTCCTAAATAAGACCTGAATGGTAAACAATAACAGGTTTCTGTTAATTATTAGTGAATACAGTTTGTGATAATTCGACCGTTTGCTACAAAACAGTAGCATATAGAGTGTTAGGAACAATTGTGTCTAAGATAAATAGTGTCCATGTTATAGAAATTTCTGGCATTGTTTCTATCAAAGCAGTGGGGCAGCGTCTTTAATTTTCTTCTTCGTAATCGTATTAAATGCTGAAATTGTTTGTAAATTTTACTTTTATAGTCAGAGAAGTTTTCTTGTTATAGTCTTTGATCGCCCAATTTCATTTCCGTGGAATATCAGGGATGTCAGCCACGTTCCATTGGTTTTCACTTAGATTATTCTCCCTTGATGATATAACACGTCTTAGAATAGGCTTTGTTATTTTGAGCAGTGGTTAAATCGGGATTACCCTTTGTAAGGATTACCCTTTGTTCAACCGGTGATTTAAAAAGTACCAATGTGCCCCATACTCAATAACAATTTTTGATATTTGGTGGTTCTAGAGAAGCACATTTTTTGCAAATTATTGGCTTATGTCAGATTAATATTTTTTTATCATGTCAGAACATGGTGTTGTTTTTGGTATAAGGTTTTTGGTGTCAACAAAATTCCGTAGGCGAAAAATAAAAAAAAATTATTATCTGCACGAGCATCTCAAAAAGTCAGCTTTTAATAACGCGTTGTCATTGTATTTACAAAAACTCTGATTTTAAAAAAATAAGTTAATGACTACAGCAAATAATACCTAGAAAAATGCCATTTTGAGTGCGTGATGATATGAAATGAAATAAATAGAAAATGCGATGTCTTTTTTAAACAATAAATGCGGGACAAAGTTTTTTGTGTTGTTTTCAATGCTAAAGTGACTCATTCAATGAAACGATTAAAGTGAATAAAAATATAATTGAACTTGCACGAGCACGTGGTGCGTGGCCGCTCAAGAAATGATGTTCTCACATGATACGTTGAAATATGCATAGCAGATTTCATTTTGATCTTTATTTTTATTAGTTTTGAGAATATATATTTGTTTTTATTTATATATATAGCGATTTCAGAGCAGGACATTTACAATTGTATACAATATTATTGAAACAAATGTTCAATTTTATAATTATTCTAAGTGAAGATAATTAAAATGTTCGGGTACTTTATCAGTTTAACTTTAGTGAGAATTATAGAATTTGTATTTTTACAAATATTCATTTGGCAGCTAAGGCAGAAAGTCTTTAAATCGATCTGCTTGTCATTCCTCTCAGCCTAAAGCCTAGTTCCAACGACCTGTCGAATCTTCAGGTGGGCCAGTCGTACCCCTGTTTTACACCTCTTGTGGTTTCTCGGGGTCTCTGGGCACTTTACCGACAATTTGAGGGAAACGTCGGACGCTTCTACAAGCATCAAAGCACCCTAAGAAACCGCAAGAGGGGTAAAACGGGGGAACTCCTTTCTCACTGAAAGTTCGACGTGTTGTTGGAACTAGGCTTAATAGCCGTATGCAGCTCTCTAGTTGGAAATCAGACACTGCCCATACATAGCGGATCCTTAATCGATTTGCCAATTCGTGGGTCACAGAGTGCTTGAACTCAAGGCTCTTAACTTCCAGAAATAACATTAGCAGTAGGGTAAATGGTTTGGCAGTCAGTTTCTTTAGTAAGTGGTTGTGCAAGAAAAAAATGGGGATAATTTAAAATACGACAGTTTGTTATAACACATGGGGGGGGGAAAGCGAAGAAAATTTAACATTTGAAAATTTCTTCAAAATCGGTCCAGACTTAAGTCATTTATGTTGTTGTTGTTGTGTCAAATGGCACTTGTCATGGACAAGCCCACTGCTGAGCCCAGCAGCAGATTTAACCCGAAAGGAGCGTCTCTTGTATTTGAGTAGCGCCAACTAGGCTCAAGAGTACGACTTTGCTACACACTCACCTCATTCGCTTGCACAACCCCTTTTTACAGGGGGGGGGGGCACATTCACACATCTCACAGATAGTACACAGAATAACAACCATGCCCTAACCGGGACTCGAACCCGGGACTTCCAGAACACGAGGAAGACGCGCTACCTCTGTGCCAGCAAGCCGGCTAAGTCATTTATAGTGACAAAGAGCTGAATCTCCATACTTGATTACCGAAACTTATACTGTTATCTTAAAACCAATCTCCTTTCTCTTCTCTGCGACAATATAATGCAAACATCAAATGGCCGATTATTGAATCAATGACACTAAGTCATTTGACACTAAGTCAGTCTGAACAGCCTCAATATGAAACCAACCTCAATTACTGCTTTTAATCATGGACCATGTAATTACAATGGGGAAATGAGAAAAATACTGAGATTTCCATTTAATGCGATTTGTCATCAAGAGAAAAATAGTAAGCTTTGACATTTATTTATTTACCTTGCAGTGTGGATCTTTTGTGCTTTAGGATAAAAATAAATATCCTCTCTATTCTAATACTCTTCTTTTTAATACTAATTTATCCTTTTTAGGAAAAACAACATTTCCTATTTATACAAATTGTTTTCGAAAAGTGTTCCATTATTGCAGGGAAAAAAATTGTTACAACATTCCTCTTCCCCCCCTTCTTTTCCGAAATCATTTTTTTGTGTTGTTTAATGGCTTAAGACGGGAAGTCTGAAATATTCTATTTAGCAAGCAAAGAATATTTAATAGGGGTGGTGGTGGAAGTGTTTATTTTATAAAGAAATCTTTTACAATTTTGTATTTATTTCTCATTAAGAACTACTTTAATATCGCTATATACTGGTGGAGAGTTTATTCAGAAAAAAATATTAATGGTTCTGTTAAAATAACATTTTTCATAACATTTTTTCCGGACATGTTTGTTTGTTCAGCTGCTCATTTTATATGAGACGAAATACTAAATACATATTTATTTGCCTGGTATATGCTATAATGATGCCTATTATATCTTTCAGAGAAACACAAGAAAAAATTTATGAGCGAAAGTGTGGATTTCTTTTTACGGCGGCTTGCAATAATTTTGGAAACAGTTTCCATTTCAAACTTTGCGCTCGCTTGATTCTCAGATTTCGGTATGCGAGTTTGTTTATGTAACTGTTGTTTCTGGAAAAACCATATTACTCATTCAATCCACATCAGTGACCTTAAAAACATCGCCCGGTTCTTGTGTTGAATATACGCGAAGTCTGAATTCTTTAAATGACATCCCTTTTAAAGTATGCGGAGGTTGTTATATAATCAAGTTCAAAACAAATTTAAGCAGTCGAAATTAATTTAAGAGAGATGAATCAATTCGTTTTCATGTGGAGTACTTGATACATAAATGTAATGGTATTTTTAAATTTAATTTAATCCCAATTGATTTCCAATTATTTATCTTAATTCGGTCCATATTAACTTCATTCTAAATATTCCTAATCTAATTCCATCTTTTTTATTTCAAAATGCTAAAATCAGCAATTCACACGCTCCGATAAAGGTATAGAAAAATTGCTAACACACAAGATACCTAACTTTCTCCTACCTCCCTCGACATTGTGTAAGCCGGCTTTCTGGCACAGAGGTAGCGCGTCTTCCTCTTGTTCTGGGAGACCTGGTTTCGAGTCCCGGTCTGGGCATGGTTGTTCTTCTGTGTGCTATCTGTGAGATGTGTGAATGTGCCCCCCCCTGTAAAAAGGGGCTGTGCAAGCAAATGTAGTGAGTGTGTGGCTAAGTCGTACTCTTGGCCCTAGTTGGCGCTACTTTAAAAACAAGAGACGCTCGTTTCGGTTTAAATCTGCGGCTGTATCAGCGGCAGGCTTGCCCATAACAAGTGCCAGTAGTAACAACAACAGCGGAATTACTTAGCGTTGAATTCTTGCGTGTGGTAAACAAAAGAAAAAAAATGTTTTACACGCATTTTTTCTGATCGATGGAAATCAACACAGAACTAATGTAGCCGTAAAATAATGTTCTCAATTACATATAATTAAGACATTGAGCTACGTGCTGCTGAAAGTATAGATATACAGACGGTCGGTCACCAAGACAAATTTGGATACAAATTTAGTAGGTAGATTTTTTTTGTTGGCAAATGTATGTACTAAATTTCGTATATCTAGCTTTCTTATGTTTGTAATTATCGTATTTACTTATAGTCAGTCAGCTAAACAGACAATTTTCCGGTGCGACAGGAGAGAGCATCACCCCTTGGCACACTTTTTTAAAATCGCCAAATAGTCGCTCTCTTGCGTCTTGTCTCCCGGAAGAAGATATTTTCCAACTAAAACATCGGGTTGCCGTATTTGGCGCTAAATCTCCCGTGTGAAGAGGGGGTGATGTTCTCTACAGATCAAATATGTATCCGCATTATTAAACATGATTTTTGATAAATATATTTTGCATCTTCATGTCATTTCGGTTCTTTGTCTAGTTCATAGTTCCTTTGCAGTATGGGTTGATAATATTTTCTCTAAATAATTTAATGTACAGTTTAGTTAATTAGAATCGCACTATTTCCTATATTGATGCTTATCGCTTGTAAACATATAATTTCTTTTTCTATTTCTGGCCGTTTGCCGCAGTATTATTAAGGGAGGAAAAGGGGGCTGAAAAGCGAAATATGGTAGCTGTTCCGTATATACCAGATGTATGGTAACCTTATAAGTAATGAACTTGAAGTGTGGGTGGGTTCCATAAATAGTTTTTTCAATCGAAAATCCAATCTTTTAAAAGAAATTAATTTAGAGATTTTTGAAATAGGGAATTTCGACAATTGGGAAGTTTCACTCCACATTTTCAATGTTTTTATTAATGCAGCAACTATAAGCTTATTAGGTGAAATGCTACCCATCTTTATTGCGTGTCAATTTTTATCCATAATTTTGCAATAATTATTTTCTCAAATATAGAATTCCTGAATATTTTCATGGATTATCTGAAGTTTCTGTCCCAGATCTTGCTTTTGCGGCAGATGGAGATAGTGCTAGGCCCGAACTCGCAACCTGAGAGTTAGTAGCCGAGAAACATAACCATTAAGCAAAAGCGGCACTAAGGCTCGAGGGTTGTTATCTGGCTTATAAAGCTTTCACCACCTACCTGAAGAAACCTGTTTTATGTAGTGTGGCATCGATAAATAGGCACCTGACTCTGACTTTTACTTTCATATAGATAGATGAGTGCATTTGCTTAGATTAATCCTTTGATTACTGATCCGGCCTAAACGGCCGTGTCAGTGATCCTGGCAGGCCAATTTCTGTTTCAAATGATGAAAATAGGATGTAAATCGAGTTATCGCTAGGGATATTCACGCTTTACGTCTTGCACCTTCCTTTGGAAACAGAAAGCGGCAATCCAGGATGAAATTTGTGCTATTGTTTGGGGTGGGTCGGTAGTGAAAGGGTTAAAAAAAGTATGAAATGTAGAATGAGTCAGTGAGAAAGTATTCAAACAGTTATACTTTCAAGGTATGACATACTTTCGGATAGGTGTATCGACGTGGGTTAGACCTGGATGAAGATAATGACTTTTTCCCCTTACTTCTTATTGCAATACATTATTGACACATTCATTTCCTCCCTTATCTTTTATTGAAATTAAAATAATGAAAAGTCTCCGGTGATATCACTATATTATATCCACCAATTCTTCATAGCCAAGCTGTATACTACATAGAAGGCCGGAGAACGGTTGAATCCAATGATTCAGAAAAGTTTTTTGGGGGGATTATGTCTGTCTTTTAACATGATAATACAAAATCTTTGAGCTAGATAGATGAAATTTTTTTTGTAGTCTCGACTCTAAATTTGTATCAATTTTTTTAAGGAAATCATTGAAAATATTTATCTTCGTTAATACGACAGCTATAAAACGAAAAAAGATAGACATTTTCGGTTTTCTGATGCTTGTTTGTTAATCAAATTAGTCCCAAAAAAGACCCCCCACTCCTACCAAAGTTGTTTATTAATAGACTTTTTCGTAATTATGGTTCGTTAATGGGTTAATAATATACAAGTATTTTTATTAAAGAGTATATGAGGAAGTTTTATGGAGACCACTCAACTGGTTTTAAATTTTAAACTCTAACTATTAATCTTCAAAGATTTATACTATTACTAATCAAATTATCCGTCGTTAGTTCGAGGGCAACCCAAAAAGTCTTTGCGCCTATTTTTCTTACTCCAAAATACGGCTGTGAATACAAAGCGAACATATACATTCCCAGCAGTGAACGTTCCCTGAACCGTACCAGCCGTATCTGCCTTTTGCTCCGATGAATGGCGCTGCTATCAGTCATTTAAGATGGCGGTTGTTCTTCAGACGTCCGCAGCTTATGAGCAGAGAAGTGTTATTCGTTTTCTATGGAGAAAGGAACAACCCCCCTTTGCAATTCACAGGGAAATGCACCACACTTACGTGCCTCTTTGAGAAGTGTTCAATGGTGGTGTGAGTTTCAAAAAGGTCGTGAAGACTTGCATGAGAATGAGCGTTCACTGGGAGAATCTGGAACACCCATCTTACAGTTCAGATCATGCCCCTAGTGATTTTCGCGTTTTCGGTCCCACTGAAGAAGTTTCTGGCAAGAGATTCACATGTGACGAAGAAGCCAAGAACGCGGTCCGACGGTGGTTCCACAGGCAGAATTCTACCGCAGGAATATCTCTACTTTAGTGCTGCGATGGGACAAATGTCTGAACCGGTGTGGTGACTATGTGGAGAAATAATGTAAGTTACGCAGTACACTACGTATATTTGTAAATATCTGAATGTGCCTGTTTTTGGTGAATAAAAAGTAGGCGCAAAGACTTTCTGATTTGCCCTTGTATATTACTGAGTTGTATTTATCAAACAAGCTTAAAATAAAAATAAATGATCAATGGTTACAATTCGAGAACGACAGATATTTTTAATTTTCGTTTGATTATTATATAGTTATTAATTTCAGTTTTTTACATTTATAATATTTATCGAACGCTTCACAAACGTTTTGAACTAAAAGAAACTCTGTGCTATTATATGCCCTTTTTCCTTTTGGCTCTGCATTTCCTTATGGTCTGATTAAAATTCAGTGGTCTTCCTTTCAAATAACACTCCACATCATACTTTTAACAGTCGCCAGTGGTTCCCTGCTACATCAACAATAAGCGCTCATGCGGAAAAAAAGAACTTGTTTAAATTAGAATGGCGGGTAATTCAATGATTGTCACGTGCTGTCACAGTGCATGAAATATTTTTAAAAACATCGCAAGCATATTTGATCTTAAAATGGAGATAAGTTATGTTTTGCTCAAAGCTTTTTTTTTTGTCTGCGTTTGTGAGATTGCGAGATTTTTGTCGGAAAGAAGCGAGTGTTATTTTGATACATGTATTCAGTTTTGAAACTCTTTCTTTCAGTTCTGAAACTCTTTTGAACTTCTTTCATTTTTTCCCCATCGACCAGCCACTTATAATTAAGTAAAAATTATGCAACAGGAAAGTTTGATCTTTTGTTTTTTGAAAAGCTCTGAAATTTATCGATTTTGAATCAAAATGGGAGAATGTATTTTTTTTTTTTGAAGAAAATTTTATATGTCGCTTTAATTTAGAGTATTGGTTCTTGACGGAACATAAGAAAAAAAACCTTCATAGTGAAAAATTCACTTAAGAAAAAAGATTTAGTGTTTCATTAGAAATATGTTTCTTTGAATATTTCTCACATTTTTGAATTTTTAATTTCGCTTTATTCCATCCCGGGAGATTACGATTTATTTACAAGAGCACGGACAAGACGTGTCCGCTCGCAGCGCGGCACAAAAGCAGAAATGTAAAGAGAAGAGGGAAATCATTATTCTTGGTCTTAAATACCATAAGATTTTGATAGGGAAAATATTTTTTCTTAGTGCTTATATACAATGAGATTTCGATGGGGATTTCCACGACACGCGCTTAATCATGCAAGAGAAATACAGGGAACTTTTTAGGGAATAGGCTTGGCTAGACAATTTTCATCCTTTCATTCGAAGCGGGGGAACCTGTCGACTTTTAGTTGATTCAACAATTTTACACAACTTCTTTTTGAATTAATTAACTAGAACAAGTGGAATGGATCTGGAAGTAAGGGAATATTTTTTAAAATGATATTACTATGGCTAAATTAAGATAAAGTTTTAGAAATAATTAGTGTTATATATATATATATATATATATATATATATAATAATAATAATAATAATATACCGAAGTATGCTTTAAGACCGCCTTGTTAATGAGTTTGATTCATACTGAATCCATCGAGGCTAAATTTCCTCCTGTTTGTGTAGCATTGTCTTGAACTGCGCTTTGGCGTCATTTTCCGTTTCTCTATGCTGCAGATGTGCAATAGGCAAAGAAATTAAGTTGACATGCCTTATTTATCCTTTATTACATGGCAATGAATGGATTTCAGTATTTTTTTTCTGGATATCATTGACGTAAAAATCAGCTTTTTACTTTCCCTAATACTTAGTATTAGAGATTCGATAGTAATCATCAGAAAATTCGAAATGGAGATTTTGACGAATCTCCACATTTTAGATCCCTCTGAGTTCGAAAAACTCATCTTTGGAATTGTATCGGTCTGACTTTGTTCGTGATAAGTCAAAACCACTTATCTAAAGGGATGGTATTTGGTATACAATTTTTATACTAAATTTTGAGTAAAATCTGTTTAAAGGAAGTTCGTTTCTCCTGCCGTTCGAACGTACATTTAACACGATAACTATAAAACGGAGAGAGTTTAATAGATAATATTTGGTACACAGATTTAATATTGATAGTGTGGATACCTATCAAATTTTGAGCAAAATCCGGCGACGTATTGATTGTCTGTCGGTCTGTTATTTCAAAAGCTTCTTAACGCTATAATTCAATAAACCCAACAACTTAAATATACCAACTTTAGTAAGGGATTTTGTAAGTACAAGCACACTTTTGAGTTTAATATTTGTTTCAATCGGTTGAGAAAAATGCGTCTAAGACACAAATTTGATTTTCGGGTATTATAAACCGCAGCTAGGAATTAATCGCCAAATAACCCGCCAAAGATTGCCTGCGTCCTGGCATAGGGTTAGCGCGTCTTACCGGTTATCTGGGCCTCCCGGGATCGGACATGGTTGTTCTTCTGTGTTTTATTTGTAATGTGTGTGAATATTCCCCCCTCCCCCCTGTAAAAAGAGGCTGTGCAAGTGACTGCGATGAGTGAGTAGCAAAAGTCATATTGTTGGCGCTACTACAAAACAAGATACGCTGATTAGTCTTGAATCGCTGACTATCTCATCGAGCTTGTCCATGGCAAGTGCCATAAGAAACAACAACAACCCACAAAGGATTGCATGATAGATTCAGTAAAAATGTTAAATTCACGGCGATTATTTCATGACTGTTGTTCACCAATGGCATGCGATGCATTCTCTGGCATGGCAAGTTTATTAGATAGTATACGAGAAAGTTTTGAGGGTATAACTCCCGCTATTTTCTCCTTCAAAATGCATGGCAAGTGTTAATGAAAGTCATCCTGATGTTGTTGCCATCCAGGAAGGCAAATATACCTGTTGCTTAATCCCCTACCCCCTTTTTCCACTTATAATTTTCGACACCGCCGCAGTTCTCGTATTCTCTTGGGACTGGATTTATTGTATCCCTTTCAACTCTCTATCTTCCTTCTGATAGGCTCTTTTCATATTTCCAGGAATATATAAGTAATATTATTTCGTAATTTACTACTTAATATCAATTTTCACTGATATTTCGAGGATTAATTTTATTTCCCATTGATATTTCACGAAGTTTTAATACAAGAATCAATGTCCTACGCTAATTTAAAATTTTATGCAAAGTTTTTTTTGTTACTGTCATACAAGCGTGATGGCATTATAGACAAGCCACACCTTGCAAGACTAATGTGATTTCTCTTTTGTAGGTTGAACCATAATGATGGGTTTATTAATCTCAGATATTTGCGGTTATAATGATATCGATTTGATGGCATTTTGTCTCACATGGAAGTCAACCACCACTGTAACATCTAGAATTGAATGGACGTATTCGCATTAAAGCTGTAATTCATAATTTGAAATTGAGCCAGACTTAATTCAGATGCAACTCTTCGACCGTTTCCAGATAATTTTATGAATTTAGTCTGATCACATTATATCTGCGCAATGGACTACAAATGGTCATCCGAAAACAATATCAGAGAAAGGACATCAGGACAATGCATCTCTTGTATGGGAAATCATTCGTGACTGCACGTTGCTCTGCTTAACCTTCTGCGTTCGAAATACTGATTAGTGGACGTGTTTGCTGACATGTAGACATGTACGGCTCAGCCGTAGTTAATCCAAGCATTTCTTGGCTGCTATCTTGTATCTTGTTTCTTCGACTGTGTCTCACTATTAACAAAGTATATATTGAACCCAGATATGGAGTCATTGCGATCGGGGGTGGGTGGGAATAGAAGATGGTATGTATACTGCAGACATCTGTTTAAAGAGACGGCAATAATAATAATAATAATAATAGTAATAATAATAATAATAATAAAGATTAAAATGAAATCTGCTATGCATATTTCAATGTATCATGTCAGAACATCATTTCTTGAACGGCCAAGCACCACGTGCTCGTGCAAGATAAATTATATTTTTATTCATTTTAACTGTTTCATTGAATGAGTCACTTTAGTATTGCAAACGATCTTAAAAAACTTTGTCTCGCACTTATCGCTTAAAAAAATTTCGCATTCCCTATTTATTTCATTTCATATCATCACGTGCTCAAAATGACATTTTTCTAGGTTTTATTTGCTGTAGTCATTCACTAATTTTTTTTTCAATGAGAGCTTTTGTAAATGTGATGGCTACGCGTTGTTAAAAGCTGATTTTTTTTAGATGCTCGAGCTTCATGTAATAAAATAATCATGTCCTGAATGGGAAAAAAATCACGTAATAGGTCAGATTCAGGATGGAAAAAAAACAAACACAAGCACAGAATGAAATTAAAAAGATTAAAATGAAATCTGCTATGCATATGTCAATGTGTCATGTACGAACATCATTTCTTGAACGGTCAAGCACCGCGTGCTTCTGCATTTTAAATTATATTTTTATTCATTTTAATCGTTTCATTGAATGAGTCACTTTAGTATTGCAAACGATCCAAAAAACTTTGTCTCGCATTTATTGTTTAAAAAAATATCCCATTTTCTATTTATTTCATTTCATATAATCACGATCTCAAAATGACATTTTTCTAGGTTTCATTTACTGTAGTCATTAACTTTTTAAAAAAAATCAGAGCTTTTGTAAATGGCAACGCGTTATATAAAGCTTTTTTTTTTGAGATATTCGTGCAGATAATGAAATATTAATTTTTCGCCTACGTTTTTTTTGTTGAAGCCACAAACCTCATTCCCAAATCAACATCATTTTCTGGCATAATAAAAATGTTATTTAAGTCTTTTCCCTTTTTAAATAAAATTACGAATAAAAAAAATTGCTTCGAAATAAAATTACGGTCCTCCACCCATCCGTGAATGATCTCTCCAAAACATTCTCGCATAAACGTTCTCTAATAAAGATGTAGATGGTAAATGCGTATGCTAACTGAGGACCGAACTCGGAACATTAGGGCTCCTAGCCGAGTAACATAGCCATTACACTCAAAGAACTGCTTGAACAGATTTGGCGTACAGCAATTTTGAAATGTTGACGTGAATTATTTTTTCTCTTTATGACTTGTCATCCTTGGCGAGTTATTTGGCGATTAATCCTTGACATATGGTTAATAGTCTCCTAAAATCGAATTTGTGTATTGTACACATTTTTCCCATCTGCTGAAACAAAAAATACACAAAACTACGCTAATAATTACAAAATATCATGCCAAATCTGACATATTTACGCCATTGTGTTTTTGAATTATTGTTTTTACACATTTCTGAAAATATAGACCGACAAATGGTCATTCCCGTTTTGGTTTTTGATTCAAAATTTGATGGCGTCTACACTATAGATGTTAATTCTCTGCATCGAATTTTATCCTTTCAGTTCTCATTTTATTACTTCTTACGGAATGGCATCGATCAAGCGCAAACATATCGATGTACGAGTTTCTGCAGACTTCTTTATTTAACGTTTTTACAGCAATAGATAAGTATTGCTTTTAAATCAATACTTCGATAGTTAAATAAAATTATTTTGTTATAAATGCTGCTCGACGTGTTAAACACTGCATTTAGTCAGGAAGATGTAAAAAAAATTAAGAAATCAGTATTAATCGGAATGCTTAGTAATAAAAAGGGAAAATAGGCTTAATCGTCACTATGGTTACTCACTATAACTTATCTACTAGAAATAGACGGCATTTGATTTCTTTTATATGCTGTAGCAGTTACATTATTACTCTTAGCTTCTCTTTTGAATGTTAGATGGCGCTGCGTGATTAAGTAAGCATCCCATAGTTCATTGGGGTTATGAGTAGAAGGAGATGATGCTGTTCTGTTAAACTGCGCGCATTGTATTGTGTCTTTGTTTAGTGTGCGAGTGTGTTTATTAAAAAATATGTTCCTGAAAACATGCGTCCTGTTGCTTCCTGCACGGATCCTAATAATCTACATTCCACCACAATTCATTTTTTAACTTCAAATTTAATTTACAGTGTTGTGTTGCTGTTAATGTTAGGTTTTGTTAAGTCGAATTTGATTTTAATACATTTTTTAAGAGTAATGCTCACTGCAGTAGTTTATTTTAATGTTATGATATTCAAACTCAACCATCAAAATAGTTAGTCGCGTGCTTTTGGCAATGTTGAAATTAAAATTTAAAAAAATCCTTCTTTTATCGTTTATTCTTGCAATTATATTTCATAATATGTACATTTTTAATTTATACCCACAAAAATTTGTTTCAGAAAAATTTACGTAAGTGTTCTATTTTTAAGTCGTATAAAATAAATTAAAATTTTAAAAAATGCGTCCCATATTAAGCGTTTATTAACCTAAAAAAAATCATCAATCTTGCCGAGCAGGCTGGTCCCCAAAGGTGGTTCGTTGTTTAAAATCAAACTGAAAGAAAGTGGCATGAAAATATATTTCTCATTTTTCCAATCACTTTTCGGACAAAATCATTTTCTAGAAATCGAAACACGTGTAGTTAAAATGTGTTTCTAGATTGAGAAAGATAAGTTTGATTATTTAAACAGGAAAAAATAACCACAGTTGAAAAAATAAAATTAATTTTTCATCCGTGTGTAATTAGAAGTTACTCATTAAACTTTTCTAGTCAATGATTATATCCTTCTTAGTCCTCTGATTCTTTTGTGTCTGAATAAACTCTGAACGTGGATATGATACCTTAATGTTCAACAATAAAATCATTGTCATCCAATGAAAACAATTATCTATTGCATCATGTAAAATTGATGCTTATTAGTGTTGCGGATTTTTTAATTCAAATATTTTGTTGAATTTCCTATTAACATTATACTTAAATATTTTGCATTGCTCGGAAAAAAAATTATATATTGTATATATGTAATATTAAAGTCTAATTTAAATCATAACTAGCTTCCTAATTTTTATCTTAATTTAGTGCATATTAACTTCATTTTAAACTGTTCTCTTATTTCCTGATCCGATTTCCACATTCATATTTAATTATTTCCACGGTCGCTTTAAAAAGCTGTTGAATGTAGCTGGTTGTCACGCAGTAACAGAAGGGATAAATTTAGAAATTCATGCACCATTCTTTTAAAAATACCTAAATTTCCCTTTACTAAGTCTAAATGTATAAAAGAAATATCTATCTAAATCTTATTGTAAAACAACTGAAGGATTTTTAAAAATTTGTCTCTTCTGCTGTTGTGTCGTGACGTAGCTTGACGAATCTTTGTGATTTTTAAATAACTTCTTGTAAATTATGCCTCCCTTGATAGAATAAATCGAAGTTTAAAAATTTCCAAAAATTTCTCCGATTCGGCTTCACAACTACTAAAACTACTAAAATTTCTCTCTCTTTATATATATATATATATATATATATATATATATATATATATA
>JAOUZG010037308.1:3236157-3259982 GCA_026289955.1 Argiope argentata
TATATATATATAATATAGAATTGGTATGGAGGTAGTATTTATGTGTACCACACACACACACACACATTAATATACAGTTATTTTTCATTTTGGGCAATTATACTTTGATTGTTTCTCATAATTTTTGTAATAATTCACTAAGTTATACAATTTAAATTTCTCTGATTAAACTAAAACAGCAACAACAAAAAATTATTGCATTAAAATAAGAAATCAATTTTTAAAAGATAAGAAAGGTAATTTATTTTTATGTATCCAATTATATTACTTTAAAAACAGCAGCGTTTTAAAAATGTTTTAAAAGTTTCACCTTTGTATGAAGTCACCTCTTTGATTTCCCCCATTTAATTCTTTAAAAGCATTTCTTAGAACCTCTCTTATTATGGTAAAATAATTCATAATTTCATATTTTCGTCATCAACGGTGAAAATAAAATAAAAACCATTACATTATTATTTTTATTATTCAACTATATATTTATTATAGTTCTTTCATTGTAACTATAAAATACATCTATAATTAAAAATTACATAAAATTTTTTTAAAATAAAGTTGAGATTTTTTGTTGTTGCTCGGCCATTAAATTGCCACCATTAAAAGACAATTTTTTTTTGTAATTTTAAGATTTTGTAAAATTTGATAGTGAGTACTGATATTTTCGGAATTGAGGTTGAAATTTCAAAGTCTGTTTAATCAAATGTTTTAATTATTGCACTAAAAAAGAATGCCACTTTTTGTGCATTTCTACCTTCAAAAGTGTAAACGCGCCAAATTTGGTAGCTCTAGATAAAATGAAACATCAATACGCAAGCACTTTAAAAATTTTCAATATTTATAATTAATTTATGTATTTATTAAAATTGTTATGCATTGAAAACAAATCTTCACTGCAGTTATTAGATTTAAAAGTATCATTGTCTGTTGCTGCTTTCATTAGTAGGCCACTTTTTTGTTTCTTTAAATCGAATTTTTATTATGATCCCATCGGCTTCGAATAAGTTGAAACTTCAATGCGTATCCTTCTTTGCAAGTTTTTATGCAAGAATTAGCTCTAAACGTAGCTATGACTACCCAATTTTTACCCATGAAATCATTGCCACCAGGTAAGTGTAATCAATTATCTGTAGCATCAGTTGAAATTTTTGTTTACGAAATAATGTGTAGCGCAGATCTCGGTTTCAGGGAAATTCTTGAACGTCAATGAAATACGATAGCTCGCCGCTTTTGATATGGTGCCAAGCGCAAAATTGCGCGCTTCGACGGGAAAACCGTATGCATAAGGACCATTTCGTAGAATTGAAATATTCTATGCAGGGCACGTTTTCGTCTGCTTTGCCTTATTTAAAAAAAAGAAAAAAGATGGACTTTAGTAAAGCACTGACGCGGAAACGTTAGAGCTTCTGTGCTTATTTTCCTCTACATTTTGCAACTCGATTATACTCTATTGCTTTTATTTTATTTATTTACTTATTTATCTATCTTAGGGGAATCGCGATGTTTTTTCTTATGCACGTGTGTCTTATAAATCACGTGTTTGATGCTTTTCAGATGGGTCAGTTGGGTGAAGGTGTTACGCAACGAACACGATGTAACTTGAAACAATTTAGTCATGTGACCGTTTTTAATGTTGTTGTTTTCATGAGGCAGTTGTAAAGTGATTGAAATAGGCTGATTAAATTATTGTTTTGAATTTATAAGGAAAATTTAATTGAGTTTATCATTTTATCCAGTTTCTCTCTCTTAGCTGCTCTTCTTTGCTATTAGCAAAGAGAATGGGTACTTACATATTATACTGTCTTCGCCAACGGTTTAGTAACTCATTGGCGCCGGATTTAAAATTGGCGATAAAGGTCAACGGATTACACCATTGCCAGATTGCCATAATTGCCGGTTTAGCAACTCCTTGGCGACGACTTCAAATTTGGCGATAAAGTTGGACGGTATAATACGTAAGTACCAGAGAAGGTGCATCTTTTAACCATTCTACAGATTAAAATGGTTTGGTCTAGAGGGATTAATTGACCCAGATTTAATTTGGAGGATAGAAAACACATCATTGCGATTTTTATAAAAAAAATTTATATTCAAATTTTAGTAGTAAAAAATTAGTGAAATATTAATTTTTACTGTTATAATTTTCGAAAATATTATTTTGGAAAATAATTGCTTTATTTTAAAATTCTAATTTTATCTGTTGTACCTTTTTTCCCATTTCGATTGTAATTTTTTTTTTTTTTTGGAATAATAATAATATCTAGAGAATTCAAAGTGTTTTTTATCATTTTATCAAATTTTTAATTGCGTGTTTTTCATTATTGCTAAATGCTCAAGATAATATCCATTAATTAATAATATCCATAATGCTTCAAAGATAATATCCAATAATTATCTTCGATGTTTATTTAAGCAATGAAAAAAAGTCAATTTCTAATACAATAAATGATAATATGTAATTAGATGATACGTTGCGTTTATTTACGTTTCTAATGGTACTATGATGTATTGAGACTTGATTTTTGAAGAAGACCCACTTATACAATAAACAAAACAGGTGCAAAATTATTGAAATACATTCGTTAATGCTCTCATCCGCAAAACACATATATAAAAAGAATTTAAAAATTCTTTCCAAAAAGCAGCAGCAGGGCGCCAAGTGAGCTGTCCAACCATTACTGCAACTCGGGTAGCATCCACGACATCTAACCATGGTTTAAATTTACGAGGGACATATCAAAATAACTTTGTATTTCTTCAAAACAGAATGTTCTTATCACTAAAATTGAGCTAAACGAATCGGAACATTACACAACTTTTTTAGATGAGTTAGTTCTTATTAGAATGCTTGAGTTCTTATGAGTTAGTTTTGCCACCATAATTTAAAGTTGATTCCATAAGTTTTGTAATACTATTACATTTAAGCTTCTTCTAATCGTTACGTAAAAGGATTATATTTAATTTTGGATATCAAACGTCAATGTAAAATATAACAGTAAACATCAATGAAAAATGAATTGCAGTCAAATTTGTGTTAGCTTCACGTTTGAATTAGCCATTGGTCATATTATTGTTATGAATAATTCTCACACTAGAACGATGCGAAGATGCAGACTTTATTGTTTATGAAAACGTGTGTTAAATATACACAACTCAAGCTACAAATTCACAGCGAATTAACTTTATTTAATCGGCTAATTTCGGGTAACATCAAAACTATAGAACACACGCTAACGGAAGAAAATACACTTTCTCAAGCTGAACCAACCAACGTAGCTTGTTGTTTTTAATTCATAGACTTTTTATTTATTTGAAAAATATTTAACAACCAGAAAAATAAATTCTTTTAATGAATCTTTTCCAGCCCAGTTTCAACCTAGCAGCCCTAGGTATAGCGACCTAATCTTCCTAGGTGGAAATAAACTATTGTATCATAGAAACAGAACTAGAGGAGAAATTTAATCAGAATCGTCGTGCAAGAATTGTTCACGAGTACTATCTTGAAAGTTGTTTCAATATTATTTAATCCTGGAAAATTTCTTAAGTTATTTATCAGAGCATTATTTAACACCGATTGGAAATATCTAAAATGACGTAAAGTAAATCGAGTTGAGACTTTATTTGCTGTGTTGTTGCTATAAGAAACAGATATTTAAATAACCAACACATTTTCTTTTACAGTGGCTTGATTTTTTTTAAAGTTAATATTTTGATAAAGGGATCTAAGCACTCATCTGAGAATATAAGATATTTGTATAAATAGATAAGAAATCCCAGGTGATTTCATTGACAGCATTTTTAGTTTTTTGTAAAAGATTATTTATGAGTTCAGATGCAATCTCAGACAAAGTTCTCGTAAGTTTGTTATTTTACAAATATACTTTAATCAATTTTCTGGTGAAACAAACTAACCGTCGCTTATTAAGGGACAACACTCTTATTCAATGCTAACACTCTTATTTCAATGTATCGCTACAACACTATTATTTCAATGAAAATCACTAACAAGAAAACTTTATATTTGTATTCAATCTTCTTGTCATAGATTTTATTTGCCCATTTGTTGTTGGGACTTATACCACTTTACAAGTTCGCCGACAGCTATCTGTTAACAATTTAAGCCGAATGAGCGTCTCTTGTTTTTTCAGTAGCGCCATCTGGGGTCAAGAGTAAGCTACTTCATGCGTCACATTCGCTTTCGAAAACCCTTTTTGCAGTGGGTGGGGTCACATCCACACACCTCACAGATAGAACACAGAGAAAGAACAACCATGCCCGATTCGGAACGCCCTGATCACGAGGAAGACGCTATTAATATACTAGGACGTTGGCATTTCCATTTATTATTTGTATTTGATCAATGCACAGAATTTATCTGTCATAAGACATATTTTGTAGCTGTTCAGTTGATTTTCCGAAGTTTCCTGCAGCTCTCGCAAGTTTTCATTCAAAATTAAAATTTTTAAAAGCTGCATGGAAATTAAATTTTTAGAAGATATTTTTAAGGTTTTAGAAGATATTGGGAGTACTCACGTTGTTTTAAAAAAAGATTGATACTATAATGACTTGATCCTGTTCGATCAAATAACCAGGTACTGTTTAAACACAAATGTTTTATTGACAGCTTATATACAATAAAAAAACAACTCGCCCCCATCTAGGTTAATATGCTGGGAAATATTTACATCTGGGTTAACAGTTCCACGTCTAATACAAGGAAAACTAACAGGCTGTTAGCGTATCCGTTTACTGCTGGTAGCTCAAGGGATCTACAGATATATCTCCAGTAGATCTTTTATGAGAAGTTTGAAACTTCTCTCCTGTAAACCTCGAGATCACAAGTATCTCTCCAACCGTTCAACCCTTCAGTTCAGCTTCTCTCGTCCGCTCAAAACCTTCCATTTCATCCTCGGTCAAACTCCTCCTCTCATTTTCGCATTGGTGTGCTGGAGATGCCAATCATCCAATAATTCTTCAGAAATATTCGCAGTGGTCAGAAGTTGACCATGGGAATATTCGCTAATCATCCACCCACGTTGCAGACTCTCCACAATAAGGAAGGATTTACACCTGGAGGTTTTGACATGATTTCCTTCTTTAAAAGGAATGTAGTTCATTAAGGGGGAGAATCCTCGGTTTTGGGCAATCACAAAGGGAAGGTGTCACAATGGAAAAAGAATCGTTCCATAGCTGGCCAGATGTAACAAAGATCAAACATGCGTCTAAAGAAGGAGAATTTGACCACTTCTTTACAAAACTTTTAAAATACTATATAGAAAAGACAGTTTTTCTTAAGCTTGTTATAGAAGTGGGCTTCCCTTCAAATCGATATTCATGCAGTTCTGTCTTACGACTATATGAAAACAATTCTAAGGATAAATTAAATATTATCTTTTAATAAAATTTAATTTATCCTTTTGGCGTATTATTATTGTTTCACACGAGCATTCATTCGTAAATTGAAGAGGTAGAGAATATGGGTTAAAACCAGAAAAGAGAGAAATCCCAAAACGTTGTTTCATTTTAGATTTTGCGTGAGATCACAGTGGGAACGTCCTTCACAGGCTCTTTCAACTACAACCACTCTATCGATTTCGCTATTTTATGAAACTTCTTCATCCAGAGAAGCATCACCAGTGGTTATTTACCCTACCGTGATTTTCTATAAATATCGCAAAATCAATTTTTGGTACACCTTATTCTTTACAACTAAAGCGATTTCACCAATTATTTTTATCCATTTCTACCGTAGTCAATCAGATTGAGTGTTTTATGTTTATTATATAAGTATAATTTAAATTAATGCTTTCATTTTGTTTTAAAGGATGCAATGCACCAAAGTTGATTGTCATCGCCGAATAATGCTTACAATATAATAAGCGATCAGCTGGTGGCTGAATTTGTCTAATAAAAAGTAATAATAAAAAATCGCAAATTGATTTAATTGGATGAGTGAGAAATCAAGTTTTGTATTTTTTTAACCGAAATGTAGGAGATATTATTTTAATATTGAGATAGTATTTTTATAATCATATGAGAACATGATGATAAAAACAGTTAGGGGTTTTTCATTTGGGGATTTTTGAACACTTGAAGCTCGCAATCGCATAGGCAATGAACAAACCATAAATGGCTATAATCATCAACATCTTTTAATCGCATATATTTTTTACCTGCTTTTACCAGTACTGCATTATTATTATGTATGCTTCTTTGAAAGCAGATGCGTTTTTAAAGGATTGACTCATTTTTACCATCATTGCTTTTTCAAACCGGTTTAAATTACTTCATGATTTAAACTAATTGAGACAGATAATGACTTAAAAAGAATAATGTTCTCACACGATAACTTGAAATTTACGATCGTAGATTTTATTTTTCTTTTTTGTTTCATATTAATTCGACCTCCATATTTAGACGAATCGCGCGTTTTAGACTTCTTTCGGACCGAAAAATACATTTTTGGCATCCCAGGTAGCATCATCTTGTAGATTAATATTGTACAATATTGTGCAATATTATATGATATAAAACAATATTGCGAATATTGATCAATAAGGCACAATATTTGTGTGCTACTGGGGATTATTTGTATTTTCGAAAACGCGATAACTAAAAAAATATTTCTTGCTAGGTAGGTGAAATTTTGCAGACATACATATGACAAGAATAGTAGAGTCCTATCAAATCTTTGAGCCAACTCAACAACTAGATTGTTTGTCTGTCTATCCGTGCATACAATAACTAAAAGAATAACAAGCGCTATGAAATTTCAATTCATCGCCCAGCAAAAGAAATTTCGAAATATATATTAAATCCTCAACACTTTATTGCGAAAATCAACTCAAAATGCTTTAAAGTCGCGAGCCTATTCCCATCCACCTCCTCTCATTCAATGAGAAGATTAATTCATTGTTACTAAAACTCATTCATTTGCTGTAGGATCTGCTGCCAGCCGTTACTCCCGTAGCAATGAATCAGGCGATACTTTTGTTGTTTTTAACGCCATTCCAAACAGTTTTCGGTGGAAATAGCTACTGAATGAGTGAATCTCTTTCGCAATATTGGGAAACATACTCCGAAATAGTACACATCCTTCTCCAAAACGATCTGCATTTATTTATTCCGTATACAGTAATGGACGTTTAAATAAATTGATGGGTACACGTCCTCACTTTGCATACGCGCAGACGCAGACGTACTAATAAACAGAGAAGATGAATCTCCTGAGAGGAAATAAATCGTTTGCTGGCAAGTTTTTGAAGGTTCCATCCGTTCCCAAGTTCAGGTGTTTAAACTCACAGCGTCACGTCAGTGGACTAGCGTGTTCTGAAATATCGTGTTTGTTCGAAGATAACGCAACTGGGTTATGAACATTTAATCAGAGACTTTATTGGATGTGCACGCATGCGTGTGCGATTTTGGTCAGGGTTAGTTAATGATTCGAAATTGTTTGCGTTCACGTGAGACGAAATGTGACCGAGATGAGAGACTGGATAATTTCGTCGTCGTTTCGTTTTATGAGATTTCGTTTATGGCATGATATTTAGCTCTTCGCACATTTCATTATGAGGAATTTTTCAAAAATATGACGTTCAGTTCCAGGAGCGGTCATCTTTGAAAATGCTTAAACCTGAGCAATTAGAGATATTAAGGTCCTCAAAAAGGACAGTAGGAGAGTTGGGGGTTAGCTGTGACAATTGTTTTGGATACTGTTTCTATTTTTAGAAATATTAAAAATTTCTATTATATAATTGCCCTTTTTTATAGATAACTGTCCAATCATCGTATACAAAAAAGAAATAAATATTCGGCATTTTTAATAGTTTTAGCACTAATATATATAATATGTAAAATACATAAATTGTAATATATGTAAAATATATATTTTTGAAGCAGGCGAGGATTAATTTATGTACATGCAAGAAGCAAAGATAGTCAATTTACGAGGCATATTCGGAAAGTAAGTACCGTTTTTTAATAAATAGAACAAAACATTTTTTTTCAAACAAATTTTATTATTACATGAAAGACCAAACCTTAAACTATTTTTCTACGTAGTTTCCACCAATGTTCAAACACTTGTCGTAGCGAGTGACGAGTTTTCCTATGCCTTCCTCGTAGAAACTTGCCGCCAACGATGATAAACACGACTGCAATTTCGTACAACACAGTACGTGAAATTTGTGGAAATTCGTCTGAAAGTATCGTTATTGTGAATCGTCTGTTCTCTTTGATTTTTTCATCAACTTTCCGTATCAGATCGTCATTGACAAGAGAACGCCGACCACTCCGAGCCTCATCGTGAACATTTTTTCGACCTTCATTAAACATTCTAACCCACTTCCGCACCATTCCATCACTCATCGCGTTTTCACCATACACTTCTTTAATTTCACGGTAAATTTCAGCCGGTTTCACATTTTTTGCGTTTAAAAAACGGATAACAGAACGAATCTCACAGTCGGCGGGATCAGTAACTGTCTTAAACATTTTAAACAAGCACAGCGAACTGGAAACACAACCTACAGCGTCCAAAATGGCGTCAGTTGAGAGTCAGTGAACAAGGAAGACTGGTGCGCATGCGCAGAACGCCGATCGCAGTGCTGCAGCGGCAGTATAATGAAACGGTACTTACTTTCCGAATATGCCTCGTATATCGCAACACAAGAACGAAAAGAGAACTTGCGACAGAATTTTTTTCCTTTGTTTATATACCATGAGATTCTGTTAGGGATTTCTTTACACGTGTCGATTTAGGCAAGGGGAAAATAGGTATTTAAAAGAATATGCTTGGCTTGACATATTTTTATCCTTTCACTCGAAGCTTTTGAAAGTGTAGATTATAAGAAATTTTACAGAGTTTGTGGCACATTAATTACACTGGAGGACAAAATTAAGATATGGAAGTCATTTTCACACATTTCTCGGAAAATTTCACTTAAAACCTGGACAGTTGCTTGCCATATAATGGCACTAAGCCAGCAGGAGTTTTAAAAGTCTGCAGCCAGCTGCTCAACTCATTCCACTCTACAACACAGCGATTTGTATCGTGTTTCTTGAATAATCTTGTTGATTTTTCGGTGAAATGAGTGAACATCATCGTTTAGACGAAGGTATGAGGTGGAGAACTGTGTGTAAACTTGAGGCAGTGCAATCCCAAGCTCAGGTAGCTAGGGAATGGGATGTAACTCCGAGCGTTGTTTCGAATTTGCGGAGTCAGTTTAAAAACAGTGGGACAGTGTCCATAAGACTAGGACAAGGTCTTCGGAGAGCAACAACACCCAATGAAGACCAACATTTGTTGCTTACAGCCAAGCGCCAGAGGACGTCTACAGCGACACTGCTGCCACAGAAACATTAGTTTCAAGGAAGACAATTGAAAGGAGCCTTGGTGACAGGGTTTTATGCCAGGAAGTTCGCCATTTGCATCCCACTCACTCCTTTCCACAAAAGAGAGCGTATACAATGGTGCAGCCAGCACCAACACTGGACACAGCTCCAATGGGCTAATGTTCTCTTCACAGATGAGTCCAGATTCAGTCTACAACCTGATTCTAGGTGAATATTCATATGGAGGGAGCCTGGGGCTCGATACCATCCCAGTAATATCATGGAAAGGGACCATCATGCTGACATGCTGATGGAGAACTAATGGTTTGGGCAGGGATCATGCAAGGTACCCGTACACCACTCCATGTGTTTGACTCTGGTTCCGTGAATGCCCAGAGGTACAGGCAAGGGATCCTACAACCCTATATGCGTCTTCTCAGGAGTGATGTAGGCCCTGAATTCACTTCAATGGACGACAATGCCCGACCACATAGGGCTGTCCTGGTTGACTAGTCTCTGGAAAGCGAAGATATTCATCGAATGGATTGGCCAGCCAAATCTTCTGACCGTAACCCCATTGAACAGGGGCTCTTGTAACGGCTATTGCTATACGCCACCCCCCTACCCAGAACCATCCCGGAGTTAAAAACTGCTCTGGTGGAAGAGAGGGAGGGTCTTCCACAAGCGCTCCTTAACACTCTTATTAACATCATGCATACCTGGTGTGCATGCTGTTTATCTGTCAGAGGTGACCACACACCACACTAGAGGCGACCCCATAAATAAATATTCATCATGGAGTCCAGTCCACACTGGACTGTTATCAATAACTCTTGTATTGAACGGCACATTAATTTTTGCTTTGCATACATTATTTTCATATTATAATTTATATCCTTACCAAATTTTATTTATTTTTATCCAGTATTTCTGCAGATATATGGGAAAATGCCTTCCATCTCTTAATTTTGTGTAAATAAAAAGATACCAGTGTAAATAAAAAGATGGAATTGGATCAGGAAATAAGAGAGTATTGTAGAATGAAGTTAATATGGATTAGTTTAAAATAAATATTAGAAAATTAATTAAGATTTAATTTAGACTGTCAGACATCATTACGCACGCACGCACACACACAGTTATTTCATTGACAATATTGTGCTACATTGTTTTTGCTTAAACAATGCTACACGATAAAGCGTATGCAACGGAAAACGTCTGTCACGAATTATGAATCAATATTATTAAAATTCTGTATGACAGATGACATGACGTCATTGTAAGCTAAGAAAATCATTAATCGCTTCCATTAGTTTTTATAGTTTTCTCTCTAGACCGTTTAAATATATGTTTTTGGGGATTTATACAAGATGTTTTCTTTAAGGGTAGTCTAATAGATAATTTTTAATGAATTTGATAGAGGTATATATTTTTAATTAGAGAAATGCTTTAAATGGTAAAGGAATTATATATTTTTTTGAATCAATAAATAAACTGATAAAAATTAGAAAGTTAAAATTTTTATATAGCCTTTATTAATCATGCCTACTAGATACTCTTGATGCAATAAAATTGGGGGGGGGGACATCTCTTCTACGACTAAAACTGAGCAAGCTATGACATTTAGAATGTCACTGTTTTGATGATTTAATGTCCCCATAAAAGCACTCCCCTAAATAACAAACACATTGTGCCAAGCTCGAAATAGTCATTAATGGACCAAAAATGATAAAATTCATATCTTGATTAATCAATCAATTTTGATTATAGAGTATTCATGAAGAACAGTATGTTTTGCTCACAATGTTATTAGTGCTAGGTTTAAAAATAAAATTACTAAATAATACTAATTATAATCAGAGAGAATTGAAAAAAATTGATATCCTATTCTTTTAAAAACTACGTTTATTGACCGAAACAACGTAAAATATAATTCTGGTTGCCATTTAGAGCATTTAATATTTATATTTGACGAATTAAAAATTAGCTGTTGTGCCACGATCTATACGCTTATCTTGCCTGTTATCATGTCAGAACATGATATTGTTTTAGGAATGAGGTTTTGTGACGTCAACAAAAAACCATAGGCGAAAAGTAAAAAAAATCCGTAGACGAAAAATTGAAAATTTATTATCTGCACAAGCATCTCAAAAAAAAAAAAAAAAAAAAAGCACTTTGCCATTGCATTTACAAAAGTTCTGATTTAAAAGAAAATAAGTGAATAACTACAGCAAATAAAAGCTAGAAAAATGTCATTTTGAGCACGTGATTACATGATATGAAATAAATAGGAAATGTGATATTTTTTAAAACAATAAATGCGAGACAAGGTTTTTTTTTGGATCGTTTGCTATACTAAAGTGACTCATTCGATGAAACAATTAAAATGAACAAAATTATAATTTAACTCGCACAAGGACGTGGTGCTTGGCCGTTCAAGAAATGATTTTCTGACATGATACATTGAAATATGCTTAGCAGATTTCATTTTAATCGTTTTTTTAAATATTATTTCTGTTAAAAATTTTTGTAATGAAAATTTATTTAAAGTCCTATTTAGACGATAAATTTTATTTTGTACATTTATTTTATTAAATATTTCGCCTTTTTTTTTTCTTATTTATATTGAGAGGATGTTTATTTAACCGCAAACCACTATTAACTATCAGGGTCGTTCTCTCTCTTAAATAATAATGACAAATATACTTCAAATCAAATCAATTCTGTTTTGATGTTAGCAAATTTTATCGAACGTAATGAGATGGTGTGATTTTCTATCTTTCGATAGGGGTTTCACAGGTGAAAAAAAAGTTTATGAAATGATTGAAAACAGCGATTTATTTATTTCTTCTAAGTGGGTCAGTTTTATTTTCTACTTTCTGCGAATTTTAATAGTGAGCTATATGTTAGACCTACATGACAAAAATGGCGAACTAAGCGATATCGGTGCTCTCCCTCACAGAATCTCAAAATGTTTATTTAATTTCCAAGCACATGCAAGTCCCTCTCTTTAACTTTAATAGTTATTTGGAGGAAGAATATCAGAAGGCTTAATGGTCCAAGGTCAAAGATCGCAATTTTGATAAAATTGGTTGAATAGAATGGATGCTTTTCAAAATGGAGTAACGCTTGTTGATTTTATGAATTTCTGCACCCCCAAAAGCTATTAAATTGGTTCAAGTCTTCAAAATGTGTTTCTCAGATATGTTACGTCATGTGGCAGTAGTTGACTTAGCATAATTAGAGTATTTACGTATGAGACCGTCGAAGCCAACAGTCGCCAACGGTTTTGTAATTCATTGGCGACGGTTTCAAATTTGGCGATAAACCATCGACGCCAACAAAATGGGAGACGACAGTTAAGGTGTGAACAATTTTTAAAATAATGGTGGTTGTTTGCCATTATTGGCGGTTAAGCAAATCATTGGCGACGCCTTCAAATTTGGCTACAAAGATCAACGGTCTAATATTTAAGTGCCGTAATTAGTTTCCAGAATCAATAAAGCAATTCATTATTATTTTAATTTATTTACTTTTACTTGTATTTAATTTTTCTCTTAAGAAACAATAAAATCAGTTGAAAGTTTTGGCATATTTGTATTTTCGATTATTGATAGGAAGTTCTATTTTGCGTGTGGAGGTTTGTTTTTAATAACCGTGATGTGCTTTTAATTACATCAAATTTGGTTAGTATAAGTTGAATTTTAAAAGGATTACTGGATGAAAAATATATTGCCACCTGGGTATGATAAATTTTGTTTTTGTAATCCTCTTTTCAAAGTTTTGATTTCTGTGAATGGCATTGTGTTATATTTTAATGCAGATTAACTTTGATTTATCAGCAGGGGTAATAAGTAATTGGTTTGTGTGTGTTAACACATGATAAACAAGACGCAATGGAATCTAGAATCCCATGTGTTAATTCTAATTCAGTTTGGCCTGTTATATCTTGCCATGTATCAAGTTCAGCATCAATAATCAGGACGCTGTATATAGAATGAAGCGTCATGTGGTGATTCTAATCCTACTGATCAAGTTTATGCAACAAGTTCAGCGTTATTATCCATGGCGCGATTGAACATAGAGAATATGTTAGTTCTATCCTACTGGTTAAATATATCCGACAAGTCTATATATTATGTTCAATATTAGTAGCAATAAAGTCTGTAAAGTTTAAGGCATCGAGTGGTGGGTGGCTTTAATCCTTATCTAGAAAGGCCAAGTCCGTGTAAAAAGAATCCACTATATATGGCAAACGACATTCCTTCTGTTAGCCAAAATGACCTTGGGGTAGAACTTATTGTGTGAGTAAATTGCTTGACTGAAAGACTGTTGGAAGAAACTGGTTCACATTTGTGTTTTCAAAGGAGACTTTTAATTTGCCCTACCACAGCGAATAATTCTTTTCCAAAGTGACCGTAGATTTTTGAATAATGTTAAAGAAAGTACGAACTTATAACTTCCCTCTTATCTTTGTTCCTTAGCCCTATCATATTTAACCCTTTTAGATCGCTGGTGTTGGGTATTTTCAGCTTTTATAGGAAAATTGTTGCTCATTGTCTCTTCCTCTAACTCTTCGAAATTTCACATAATGAGTTGTTTTTCCCTCATCCTATACGAGGGCCGGTTTCTTCAGTCCCCGATGGACCATTAAAAAAAAGACATGAATATAGAACAAAATGTATTCATTGCCAAACGTTTTTTTTTTCCATATTTTTTTTCCCATATCACCATGAGGTTGCTGGAATTTGTTGTATCCCTGGACCAGATTTTCTGTCTCTTTTACGAAGAATGGATCAGGTTTCCAATTTCCTTTTCGAAGGATTCTTCTTAAGATAAGGTTTCCAATCTCCTTTTCGAAGAATCTTTTCTTAAAACCAGGTTTCTAATTTCTTTTTAGAAGAATATCCTCTTTGGATCGAATTTCCAGTTTCTTTTTCTAAGAATGTCTTCTTAGAATCTGGTCTCCAGTTTCCTTTTCTGTTGTTGTTGTTGTTACTTATGGCACTTGCCATGGACAAGTACACACTTCTGTTAATAAATTTGTTTTATTCTCTACGCTTATCTTTTTTCTTATGGTCCATCGGGGCTGTAGGAAAAATTCATAGCAAAAAGTTAAAAAATAAAGAAAGAAAGAACAGAATTATTTTTTATTAGCACTTCGGTTCTGAATTCATTGCATCTGATCCTAAATTCGATTTAAAAGCCATCGTCTTCATGGAGCCCAGTGCTGTTAAATATCATTAGGGTCAGACATCTTTCACTTTTGCGGTGTGGAATTCCTGCTTGGCTACGAGATAATATAATTTACAATAATAAGTGATATATTTCTAGGATTGCCAATATTTTGCGTTGTATGAATTTAACAATTTTGTAATACAGGTGTGTAATACAGGGTGTTCATTAGTTATTGTAGGGGTTTCCGTACCTCATAACCTTCGAATAAAAAATATTACGCAAAAACCGATTATGTATTCGTAAATTACAACTCAAAGAATTTTATTAATGATCTTAAAGTGCAAAGCTTGCACAATTTGCACATTTTTGGCATACAGCTGAAGGCGGTTATAAAGAACGTTCCATATTATATGCGGCATATGTCACTGCACTACTGATTGCCACATTGATTTTCGTGGATTGAGAGTAAACGTTTCTTGGATTTCGATCAACATTTTCCTGAGAAGTGCTCAGTCTTTCCTCTCCCTTTCGGTGTAACACTACCAGTTTCCTGAAATTGTGTTAACCAGCGTCTGACAGAATTATCCGAAGGAGGATCTTTCTTTTACGATGTCCTGAATTGACGTTGAGTACTTATGACTGATTTAGTTTCGGAAAATTACAATACACACATTGCTTTTTCTTGCACGGTCGCTATTTTTATTTATGACGTCATAATTACCCAGACTGCAAATGCGCTAAGATTGCATTGTTGCCACGTAAAATTCTTTGAGTTGTAATTCACGAATACATCATCGGTTTTTGCGTAATATTTTTTTATTCGAAAGTTATGAGGTACGGAAACCCCGACAATAATTAATGATCACCCTGTATATTTATTCTTCATTTTGAAAACTTTAAGGATTGATCTTAATCGTTATATATTTTTTTTCCTGCGTAAAATAATAATTGATACAAATGTTTTTTTTTAATATTTAAATTATCCCTTGGTCTGAATAAATGATATATATGTCAAAATGATTTTCGACGGAGTTTATGGAACACATTTACAGGTGATTGTAAAATTAACTTAACTGATGCATATATAAACATAATGTTTTTTAAATAAAAGATTAAAATGAAATCAGCTGTGCATATTTCAATGTATCATGTCAGAACATAATTTCTTGAACGGCCAAGCACCATGTGCTCGTGCAAGTTAAATTATATTTTTATTCATTTTAATTGTTTCATTGAATGAGTCACTTTAGTATTGCAAACGATCCAAAAAGACTTTGTCTCACATTTATTGCTTTAAAAAATATATATAACATGGATGGATGGATTTCTCAAATATTGTCAAATTATGAAGATTTAAAACTGTATATACCATCTTTCCTGCAAAGGTATTTTTTAAATGGAGATTCGAATCTTAATTCCGAAATATTATGACGTCATAATATTCTAGTGTTGATCCAACTGTCTTTATATTAATTATCTTTAAAAATTTATTCTTAATTAGTAATAACAATGGTAGCATGTCCACACATATACATATCCGTGTATATTCGTACGCACGAACACGTACACACACACGCACAATAGAAATTAAATTACACTCAATTAATTATTTATGCATTAAAAAATTAAATGGTGGAAAAATTATTTTTGTACAATTATGTGCCTAAAATCTGTAAAGAAACTTTAAAAAGATGCAAAAAAATATTTTAAAAAGGTATCCAAAAAATTTGCGTCAAATTTGTTAATTCTAGATTTTTTTTAATTATTAAAAGGGAATCTGTCGAGAAATTTGAACAATTTTGGCGCCATAATGGTGCGATTTCTAGATAACATTTCGCTTCAAGCATTATCGTCTTCAAGTGAATTATGTTAGGTGAATATTGTCAATTCTCACTTAGTTGGAGAATATTTGTTATTACTGTTAACATAATGAAAGTATCTTCTAATTGAAAGCTTTTTGCGAATATTGATAGAAGTTGGAGATTTGTCTCCATTTTTAAGGTCTGCTTTTGTTAGTCTTATTGAAGAAATTTGTCAGTTTAATACTGAATAATAATACATTAAAGACAAAATTAAACTCCCAATAATAAAACTTTATTTTCTGTTTATGTGCTCATCCACTAGCGCATAGTTTTCTTCCAAGAACTTAAATAAAATTTTTCATGTAAACAAAAATATTGATACTTTGTAAATTAGTGATTTAACATTCTCCTGTCATTTACACAATTTTTTCTTGTCGATATTGAAATGCGTTTTTAATGACATAACTTTAAAACGAATTGTAACTGGTAATTATTCCAATTTGCAGTTATATTTATTAAATTAAAATAGAGCTTTCAAAATAGTATCAGATTTATGGTACAAAATTGTTGAAAATTTGGTTTAAAATTCTAGATATTTAAGCGAATTGCTTGATAATTGTAGTTTTACTTTAAAAATGCAGAGGGCAGCACTATTCTTAACCCTTTAAATTATGAGCGTATTTCCAGTTCTTTTCTTTCCATGCTATTGTGTTTTATTAAATGCAACTAATTCTGATTCCTCTGTTCAACTTAAACAATAATTCTTAATACTTCAATTTTTTTTTTCTAGTTGTAGTGTATTAAAATATTTTTGGCATTAAAATAATTTCTGGAAGTAAATTCGTGCATTATCGACAATAGAGAAATTTTGCATTATTTTTAAAAAAATAAGTAAGTGTTTTTTTAATAGTGAGATGTTTAATATTTTGTTGTTTTTTTTAAATATAAAATTGGCCTAAAGATTCTACCCCTGTACCATTTTTAATTTATTTCCAATATGTTGGAACAACGCAAATTAAATATCTCTAGTGGAGACAAAACGGAGATAATATAAACCAAGATTTCGATTTTAGTCAAATATATTTGGCATCCTGTCTTTTTAATTACTAAACCTCATTTTTGATAAAAATCAAAATAAAACGAACACAGTGGTATGCATAGAATCCCCCCCAGCCTATTTCTTAAATTATTATTACCTTCATCCAAGGATCAGCTTTGTTTTGAAAATCATATTAGAGGAATTAAGAATCGTAATCATCATTTGTTGTTCTCGTGTTCCCCTTTACAACGGAAGGAAGGGTGCAGGAGCTTCTGAGGGTAAGTCATAGAACAGACTCTCCGACCCACCACGAAGACATACGAATTAGCCATAAGAACTGGATGACCGGATCGCCGCAAGAGCAATTAGCAAGAATTGTAGTTTAGTCCTAGTGGCCAACACCGGCCACGGTACAACCCTCCCCGAAGGAAGTACGTTCAGGATTCTAAGAGTATGGACTGCTAAGCATTCGAAGGCAGAAGTTTGACTTCTAGCTTACACACGTTTCAAACCCATTTAACGGGGCGTTCATGCATTTTATTCATTCATCCACATATCGCAATTTAGATCTGGAATAGAGAACGGTCACCTCTGCCCCAGTGCCCTCCCCCAGTGGTATTACTTTCGACATATAGGAATTTTTGATCACGACAGATTTAACGTGCGCCAGCCAGCAAACACACGGAGAATCTTCGGCTTGCGGGTTCGAATTTGCAGCCGAAGGGTGTGTCCCTTTCAACCGGGTTATCCTAGCCCTAAAAAAATAATCATCATTTGAAAATCATAATAAATTATCATTATCTGATGATAAATATTATCGGAGGTGTTAACATAACCCTGAAAATTTAAAATGAGTGATAAAATGATTAAATAATTAAATTGAATGATGAGTTAACTGTAAATATAATTTCCTCTACCTGAAAATTAGTTTAATACCAAGAGGTGTGTGGCGACGACAGTTATTTATTTATTTATGGTGATTTTCTGTGTATGCGCGGATGTCTGTCATTTTCTCCATTCTGATTGGAAGTTTCTCTTTGCTTCTTTTATAGAGATATAAATTAAAATATAAAATTTAATTTATTCGTAAGTTTTCATAGTGACGTTTGTAGGGCTATATAATTGTTTTACATCAAATTAATATTCTTAATAAATCAGTTTTTGTAATTAAATCTTGGTTGATTAAATTATATCTGACGTAAAATTCTCATTAAATAATGGATTTCCAAAACCTTAGCTTTTATGTTAATTTTAAGTAACAGTCTTCTCATCAATAACAATAAAGTGTTAGAAAATTTTTATTTCTGTTTATCTGGAAATAATAAATAAGTGAAATCTAGAGTAATTGAAGATTTAAAGCTTCCTGTGTAAAATTATTTTATTGCGGATAAATTACAATAAAATTACAAATTTAAATATTTTTCTAAACAATAAAACAATTTCTAAGTAATAACAACAACAAAATCCTTTAAATTTTGCTTTACGTAAAATGAAACCTTCTTTCTTGTATATAATTTTAACGTTCCTCCTTTATATTGTGTCATCTTTTTTCAAAGTGCGAATTCTTATGTGGGTTTTAAATCTTAGATACACCGTTTGGAGCTTAAATGATCCAAAGTGAATTGTTCGCTAAACATGTGGTAATGGGGGAAGAGGGGGGGATTAAAAATAATAAACTAGGAGATCTTGCGGTGAAAGTTCTTTCGAATTGAGTTAATCAGTAAGAACTTTTAAGGGGAGAATAAATTTTTTGTCACTTGGAATATAGTCATGTTGCTTTTCACTCTCTTGAAGCTAACAAAAGTTGTTTTCATTCTCTCAAATGGACGCTACAAAATGCTTAGTGCTGTAGATATAAACAGCTTCATCTACTTGTTGATAAATAGAGGGTCCCGTATTTCTACATGATAAACGTATCTGATAAATATTTCAGTGAACATCTTCTAACCGGGATACTAATATAACTAAAGTAAACTATCAGGTACGATTGTCCTTTATGTTTTCTTGTATTTACTTCCTATTTCTGTGGTTATTGTGGGCAATTTATTGTGTTATTAGGTTTACGAATATTAAGGTAGTTTCTTTAGTCATCTAATGATTAAATTATGAACGTCAACAATGCCTATTAAAAGAGACAAAAAATGTCTATTTAAAAATATTGTTACGTTTTTAGCGTAGCTGGTTCGGATTGAATAGACTTTACTTGTGGACAGCACAAATAAATTTATTTACAGGTATTTACAGGATGACTTAATAAAGTAAAGCCTCAGCTAAACACAATCCAGCAGTCAACAGTCACTAACAGCTTAAATACAAGCCTTACGCACAATAAAAACAGATTGCAAAACAGCTAAAGTATAGCACAGTAAACAGTAATTCACAGCGAGCACAATTATACAACGTTAACAGCAAACGTAAACACAGCTCACTAATAACAAGCGAGTAAAGTAATCTGATAGTCCAGCTGGAAGCTTCTCTTCCGAGAGGAAAACTGCTGCCGAAACTACGGCAACCCGTCCCTTATATTGCCGAGCAATCGCGTGCCCAAAAGCACGCGAACCTTTATGTACGATCCAGCGGCTACCAGACTATTCCTTTCGTCGAATCAACCCGGATGGCCCGACGTTCCTCGTCAAACGTCGCCAACTTCGCTGTGCTTCCGCGGCTCTCGCCCGCTTGTAAAAATATATAAAATTACTGGCGAATATTTTTTGTCTTTAAAAATATGCTAAATCATTAATCATATATTGATGATGACCGAATTTCAAAAGATAAAGAAACTGTAATTTTTTCTGCTCTGGCAAAAACAAATTATTCTGTTTTTTAAATACTCTTTCGTATCTTACATATCTTACTCTAAAAACAACAACTTTACATTAAACTTTTAAAAATTTCAGCACTGAAATGTTCAAGTGTTTCCTATGTTTAATATGATTCATTGAATATCTGAGGCGTGCATTTTTCAAATTTAATATACGGCATTAGGACCAAATTTGTAGATTTCTATCACATTTTGTTGAAATTCTGTTCAGAAAAAATCCTCATGTCCGGTTGTTCGAATATATATTAATACAATAATTACAAAACAAAGAGAGCTAGATAATTGATATATGGTTTCCAGATTTAACATCTATAGTTTAGACACCTGTCAAATGTTGAGCCAAAACCAAAGGGTTGACTATCTGTCAGTCTGTACTTTTAGAAACTATGCGATTTTGTGACTACAAGTTCAGTTTTGTGTCAAATCTTTTGTTTCAATCGGTTCAGAAAAATATATCTAAAATAAATATTCAATTTTTAAATACCATTAACCGCATGCAGGGGATTAAACGCCGAAAAAACTCGCCAAGGGTGACACGACAAATTCAATAAAAATACTAAAATCCCCGCCAAATCAAAATCAATCAATTAATTTTTCGTAATTACTGTACGCCAGTGCCATGCAAGGCGTTCTCTGATACGACGAATTTCTTAGAGAGTATGCGAGAAAGTTCTGGGAAGAACCAGCCCCGCTGATTCTTACTGAAGCAACTAAATTTGTTTTGTGATATTTTTAAATTATATTTAAAAATATCACAAAATTATAGTATTATTCATTTTAATTATTTCTTTGAATTAGTCACTTTAGTATTGCAAACGATCATAAAATTTTTTTGTCTCGCATTGATTGTATAAAAGAAATGTGACATTTCAAATTTATTTCATTTCATATAATCGCGTGATCGAAATGACATTTTTCTATGTTTTATTTTCTGCAGTCATTAACTTATTTTTTTTAAAATCAGAGCTTTTGTAAATGCGATGGCAACTTGTTATTAAAAGCTGATTTTTTGAGATTCTCGTGCAGATAATAAAATTCTTATTTTTCTCCTTCGGATTTTTGTTGATGCTTGAAAACCTCATTCCCAAAACAACATCATGCTCTGACATGATAATAATTAGAAAGCGAAATCTAAATGACGTATACAAAATGAGATATTTTCGAAAAAAAGTATATGAAAACAGATATTCATAAGATGACTTAAACTGTAAATCGACGGAATTTTGATATTTTCTTCAGAAATTCTGTGCAAAGATACCTAATAAAACTTTGCTGTTGTTTGTAAAATTTACTTTGCTGCTACATATATAAACACAATTTTTTTTTTTAATAAAGAGATTAAAATGAAATCTGTAATGCATATTTCAAGGTAGAAAATCAGTACATTATTTCTTGGCCGGCCAAGCACCTCGTGTTCGTGCAAGTTAAAATATATTTTTATTCCTTTTAATCGTTACATTAAATGAATCACTTTAGTATTGCCAACTATCCAACAAAACTTTGTCTCGCATTGATTGTTTAAAAAAATACCGCATTTCCTATTTATTTCATTTCATATAATCACATTCTCAAAATGACATTTTTCCGCTTCATTTGTGGTAGTCATTAACTAATTTTATTATTAGAGCTTTTGTAAATGTATTGGCTACACGTTATTAAAAGCTAATTTTTTTTGAGATTCTCATGCAGGTAATAAAATTGTTATTTTTCACCTACGGAGTTTTGTTGACGTCAAAAACTTTGTCCCCAAAACAACATCATGTTTGGACATGATAATAAATAAATAAATAAATAAACAATAAAAAACAGATGACGCTTACACATGAGCATTTTGCGCCATTTCTTCTAGATCTATTACAACCTTACAACACTTTTCTTACTCATTTATTTTGAATTTTGAACGAGTTCGTGTTATATATTACTTTGCGCATGTTGTTAATCTCACTACGCACGAAACAGCTAAAATTTGCATTCCAAAATTAGCGACGCCTACTTCATTCTTTTTAGCATGCAAATTTATTGCCTTTGATTCATGCAACAGCTTTATATCAAGACTATTACAATTATTTAGCTGATTTTTGTTGTAAACCATATCTCAAATGGGACTTCTTGACGCGCAACGACATCCTTTTTGAAGGCAGTTGGATCCACTTTTTCATTCACACTTCATTATATCGGCACATATGTTTATTGTATACACATTTATTATCTGCAGGAAGGACATTTATTATTGGGTTTAGTAACATTCAGCACGTGTTTCGCCGATAAATCCTAACGTGGATGTGGGAGTTAAAAGAAATTGTTTGTGAGGAGATAAGGTATTAAAACTTTTGTTAACATTTAGATATATTTTTATTTATTTAAGGATTCGTCTTTAGTTTGAAAGTATTTTTGATACGAAAATTAAAGTATAAAATGTAATTTCGTTGATTTACTGTAAGTTTTTTTTTATTATAAGAATTTTTAAAAAGACGATGACAAGTATTGATTTAAGTAAGTTAGTAATTCATATCGTTCTTGCTTTTGATTTATTTTTATAGAATAGAGAGGGAAAACACCACACTTATTTTAAAAATGACACCTTAATTCGATGTCACTCTATTCAGTTGGGATTGATTTTTTCATTCTGATATACAGGGTGTCCAAAAAGTTCCCGTACTCCAAATTTAAAAAATCATTGTCCATGATTTTTTTTTCAAGTATATTAAATTTTGCCATACGAGTAATGAAACCATGGACATGCTTGAAGCTTTTTTTTGGCGATCGACTTATCTTAAAAAATCTTTGACCACCTCGATCCCCTGATCTGACCATCCCCGACTTTTTTCGGTGGGGATATTTAAAGGACAAAATTTATGAAGATGATCCTCAAACAATAGATGATTTGAAAATCGCAATTACCCAAAGGATACAAGAAATCACTCCTAGCATGTTAAAACGCGTTTCGAAAAACATGCGCAAACGAGTTCAGCTTTGTCTCCGAGAAAGGGGTGGACATTTTGAACATTTATTATAAATGTAAGTTCAGTATTTTTTCCTTAGTTATGTTAAAAGTGCTTTTTATCATTGGCATAAAAATAATTCTTTCTAAACATATTGTTTTTGTAAAATAAATTCACAAATCATCAGTACGGGAACTTTTTGGACACCCTGTATGTAAGAAGACAAGAATGGTGTTCTGAGTTAAACCCTCAAAGCTTTCAATATATTGCTTTATTGCCTTTATAGAATGTTTAGCCAAGAGCACTAAATTTATGATATATGTACCATTACATTATCACAGATGTAGAATTATCATATCTCATTTTTTTGCTTGTTTTTTTTCTTATCTCTTATTAAGTGTTTAAAATAAATGAAAAATAACCTTCCTATTAACATTTTGTTTTGATATTTATTATTAGAGCCATATATTTTGAGTCTTTTAGCATCCTTCTCATTTTAATGTTTGCAACATTGGTCGTATACAAGGATATCTCTGGGCATTATGTTTCATTTCAAGAAAGAGATAAGTTCAATTCGACTACATCGACTGTACATATGCTAAATAGGTACAGTACATAATACCAAATAAAGTCTCGTTTCAAGACAGATATACCCTTGAATAGGTACAATCAATGCATCTATTCTAGGATACTTTTCCAAATAATGTTTCATTTCA
>JAOUZG010037308.1:3290706-3338105 GCA_026289955.1 Argiope argentata
TATATATATATATATATATATATATATATATATATATATATATATATATATATATATATATATACACTCATTAATGCCACCTTAGATATAACATTTGAAGAACAAGTAATTTTAAATTGTGCTATCCCGTATAGTAGACTTATTCAGTCGATCAACTTTGCTGAAAAGGATTTGCTATTAAAATGCTGAATTGTCATCTTGTAAAAAATAGTACTGCAATAGTAGCTTTTAATGACCTTTGAATATGCTAATCCGTTAATGGTTTTATTTTGTCATTAGTATCCAGAAATATCCGAACACTTCTTATGCATATATATATTTTCTTACTTTGATCTTCAGGTTATAATCTAATTACATTCTGCATTTATTTTACCTTCATCTTAGAGAACAGCTTGGAACTTAAGGTCGTATGATTTTAGTTTTCCTTCTTTTAAGAAAACAACCTTTTATTTGCTTTTTTAAAAATTGATATCAGAAAATTTAATTTTTCATGCATTGATTAATGCAAAATTTAATAATTATTTATAATAGTGAAATATGAAATTCCTTTTACTTTAATTTTGGTATATTATAAATTTTCGTATCTTCTCCAATGCTTAATAATCTAGGAATTACTATCTACATTAATCAGTATTAATGTAGATAGAGTTTGGGTTCAATTCTTAAGATCTATCTTACCATTTGTTGCAATGACTGCACATCTGTTGGTATTTTAAATTCTTTATTATTATTGATATTGGATGCTTTATTGATATTATTGATATTGGACGAATTATATATATTTGATATTGGACGAATTATATATATTTGATATTGAACGAATTATATATAATTGATATTGGACGAATTATATCTATTTGATATTGGGCGAATTATATAATTTTCAATTTATTGATATTGATTATTATTGTTATTGGGATTGTTGATTGGGACTTTATTTATTGGTATTGGACAAATTATATATATTTCAAATATTAGTCCATTAAAGGGTTTAATACACTAATATGAACAATTAATAAAATGGATTTAGAGAATTAAATTCAAACTATCCCTCATTTCTTCTTTTCGCTATACTACAAATTTGAAGACTGTTGTCCATTACCTTTACCTCAGAATTAGCTATAAAGAACGTTATGAATTAGTTGTGCTTTCTCCAAAACCGAGACATCTCTGTTTAATTATATTTTTATGGATTATTTCAAACTGTTTCCGGCTATTTATTATTTTTTTACTGACTGCATTATTTGATTGTGTTTATTATTCTGATTTTTATAAAACCTCTATTAGAACCTCTGCGAACAAAAATATCATTCGATATATTATGATATAGTTTGTGTATTCTACCCTCAAGAGGTATTTCTAAAGTTTCTCAAAAATGAAGCGAAAATAAACAGATTACTGTGGAAATATGGAATAGCACTTTCACAAAGCTGTCTTAAAAAAAATGCATGTATACTCCATTAGAACAAGATGAATGGGTTTAGTTAAAACCAAAACAACTCTCTCTCTCAGAAGTAAATTCACTATACTTCTTATAAACACATATCAGATATTTGTGGAAAAAAAAAGTTAATAGACCTACTCTATCTAATCTTGTTTGTTCTACCTAAAATTGTTAAACTCTGTCTTGATTTCTGTTCTTCGTTTGAAATTGGCTGTCAGCTCTTGGAAAGAAGTATAATATTTACATTTTGTTTTGTTTTGTTTTTAATACGGAGTACTATAACATTAATCGAATTTTCTCATACCTGTTTCAGTCATTCCTAAACAGCATTATATTGGCATCTGTTTTTTTCCTGGCCACAAATTAGAATATGCATCTCAAATTATATACGGTTCTTCTATCTGTGATACGACTATAATTTGAATCGAAATTACTAGAAGTTATTATTTGGCAATTGTCAAATTCGGTATCTTCATAACGTGCAATTTAAACGAAATTCTCGTAACAATATGCCAAAACACGAGTAAAAAAAATTATCTAAATATAGTATACAAGTAACATTGTTTTGCTAATCAAAGTTGTGTTTTGCCTAATGTCTACATACGCAAACTTGCTGTAATTGATAGTATTGATTGGTATACTGTGTTATTAAGCAAAAGCGTTGGCAATTATCAGAAATGATACGTCTTTCTATAATATCTATTATTAGCCGCTTATGTTATTATTTTTCTCTAATTAGATGACCCATCTCAATCCCTTTAGTTTCGCCATTTGCAAATCCAAAGGGCGAAAAATTTTACCTGATATCTTTAATAATATTTCAGAAATAGTCCTTAACATGTTGTTAAAGTAAAGTAGACATTGCTAAGGCTGCTTTACATTTATATATTTTAAAATTAACTCTCTACGTTAGTACTGTCTTTAAAAAAATTAATTAATCTTTATAAATTTCTAATTTGGCAACGTTTGTAGATTTGCTTTTCAGGAAATTATTTTCCAATTTTTATTCCTTTTATTGCGTATAACAAATGCGGCAAGAATTCTTATTGTAATGGGATAATAATTTTCTGAAATTCCTGCCAAATTTTAATTCTGTAAGAAAACGAATCGCTCAAATTTTTTTAGCTGTTTTTCTCTTCTGACGTCATTATGCTTACTTTCAGTTGCAATCTTGGCACGAAAAGGAATTGTTCATTGAAAAATTCTTTTAGAATTCTTTTCCCTGTGAATATTGGACTTTATGTGTTTAAACCTGTAAATATTTGTAAATAATCACTACAGTAGCAGAAATTTCATGTATATATCTAAATTCTGAATGCGTTTTAATTAAAACTGCTTTATTAGTACATTAAGCGCAGTGAATTATTTACTGGTGTCTGCATAAAATTTATCAGAAAGCTAAATTAGTCAGTGACTGATTTGATACGCTTTAATACATGTGCCTTACTTGTAATGCAGCAAATTAGGGGTATTTTTCAATTATTTTTCCTTATAAATTGAGATACAATTTCCATTGTATGAAATAAGTTACAAACACATAATTTAGGAATAAATTATTAGTAGAATATTATAGAGTATAATAATTTTATTACTGCGTATATGAAAACAAAAAGCGCCAATTAATTGAAAGAATAATTAACAATTTTTTAAAGTAAGGTTAAATAATCGCTGCTATTTACCGATGTGGTTGACAGCTTGTGATAATTTTCATAAATTTGTCGATTATTAATTGAAATTTTTGTGTAATTGCAGCGTTTTTTGAAAGCCAGTGTAGGTACTTTTATTGATTTGCTGTATTTTCATTTATTCTGCAAACTACGAAATGAGTTTTTGAAAACGAACTGATATTTACTAAATGAGTTATTCCTAAATTTTTAATTTTAAAACTTTTTTATGTGAAAAAAATTTTTTTTTAGTAGTAGTTTTTTGAAACATCTTATTTTATTGAAATAATTGATTTGCAAAAATTAAAAGATACAATTAAATTGTAAATTAAAATACAATATAAATATTGTAAGATTGAAAAAAAATACTTTTCCGTTAACCGGGGGTAAACGAAAAATCGCCAAATAATGTAGAACTCCGCGTAATTTCTAACAGCGACTTTAAAGCGAAAAATCACCTAATATTGTAGAATTTCGCCTAATTTCTTTGGTGATTTTACGCTTGCGCCCGGTTAACGGTAAAGTAAAAAAAAAGTGATCTAAACATTCAGATGATAATTTAAACGCTTTTTAAACTTATACTTTAAAAAATCATATCATCTATTGATGTTTTTCATTTTTTATGTCCCAGGAACAACCAGGAGTACTTAAAATATTTTTGCTTCTGTCATTTAATAAAAGATTTGCGAGCTTTTGTTTAGAAATGGGTTCGAGACATTTGCCAATCTATCCAATTTATCGGAAACTTGCAGGTATTAGAAACGAAAACCTTTCCTTCAGTTGTTATGGCATAATTCATGTAGATCTAATGAAAATGTTTTCAGTCCGGAAGGGTATATATGGTTTTTACAACTTGTTAGACAACAACGACCGGAAACTAAGCGTAGTGCGTAATCTTTTCTTTCTTTTTTTCTGCATCGCCAGTCACAGGAAGTCCTATTTTCAAACTGCCTGTTAGGACTTCGTAATCGGAAGTCCACATCCTCCCGCCCCTTTTTTCATTAAATTACCTGATGATTAGCTTTTCTTTTTGTTTTATGTTGTCGAGTGTCTTGCATTGTCATCATTTTTTTCTCTCTCTCTTTAGATTAGATTATATGAAAGCGGAAGACTGCAACTTGAGCTCGTGATTCGTATATTAATGATCTGGCGTCGATTTGTCATTGGGCTTTGAGCAAATTATGTTTTTTTGCTGGACAATAAACGCTGACAGTCAGCAAAGTCCGTTTATAATTTCGTGTCGCCGGGTTTTAAAAGCATTTCTTTTCAAATAAAATGAATTTATGCATCGTAATCTATTTTTATTTCGGAATTAATCGTGAATTTTGACATTAGTTAATGGATATTTCTATTTCTGAGAGCAGATAAAAATGACGTTTCCATAATAGAGCGGTCGTCGGATGAGATTGTTTTCCGATAAATCTGATCAGAGAGATCCTTAATATTCCTTTTAGCTTTTGTTTTAGTTAATATATGGGAATTTTAAATTAGTTTACGATAGGATCATTTATATGCCTTTTTTAAAAATCATAAATACTGTTTTTAATATATAAATTGCGCTTTGATTTGATTTACATATGTTCGATGTGATTGATTAAAATAAATTTATTTTCTGTGATGCAAATAGATTATATCTGATGCGGAATTCTCGTGTTCTTTGGATTGTTGATGCGCAGTTCAGAGAACCAGATAACAAACAAACAAAAAAAAAGCGTTGTAAAATATTTTTCTTAACTTTATTCTTCATCAAAATTATTTTATTCATTCGTGGGTTCTTCGAAGTGGCAGATCATTACACGCTAAAAATTGAACCACATCTACAATTCTTTGGAATAGTAGTTAGTAATAGAGTCGTGACGTTTCCTTCCTTATATTAACTTGACTTGTTTTATCAACATTCGTACAAAAATTTAGTCGTTTCAGTAATTCTTTCCAAGTAATAAATTCCAAGCAACTAGAGCACCCATGATTTTGGATTACAGTTGATTGCTTTCTCTAGCTATTATAAACATCTATTAATCGCGTAGTTTGATCATTTCCGTTTTTTTTTTTTGGAGAACAATATACAATAAAAACAAAATACGGTGCCTTGCGTCTTCGAATATATTAACTAGCTGCAAAGTTGAATTCCCCATTTGGCTTTTAATTTTTTTTCATTGTATTTAGTGGAAAATGAACTACTTTCAACATTTTTAGTAAAACCTCATTTGAGTTGTATAGATCCGTTTTAACACAAAACATTCTAAATTGATTAGGTACAAGAATAGCGTAAGAAAAAAAAATTAATAAACCTTTCTTTAGAATAGTAAAATAATATTAAAATGAAAAAAAAGGCGTTCTGTCGGGAAATCCCACAATAAATCACAAAGAATTCCACTAAATAAGAGAATATTAAAAGAATACTAGAAATAGAAAAATAACAAATGATTAAAAAAGCTCAGGCAGATGTTTTCAGTTTTTTTATCTTTTGGCGGAAAAGTTAGTTTTTAATTAATAAAAAATTAACCTCTTAATTGACCGGAATAAAAATTAGCCTATGTTCTTCTGCAGACTATAATCTATCTCTGTGCTAAATTTCATCCAATTTTCTTCAGCCGTTCTGGCATGATTGGCTTACATCATCCATCCATCCATCCAAACTTTCACATTTATAATAATAGTATAGATAATACTTGACCGTAAATCAGGATCATTTGTATTCTCTTGGTCATATTCATTATTTCCATTTACGTCTACATTCTCTGATTCGGTCACATTTGTATAAATACACGATTCTCATTACTAGACATTTCATTGCTAGACTGTGTACAATGCGTGGCATTTTCTTCCACAGATGAAGTTTAAATTGAAACTTCTGAGGTCGAGGCTATTTTTTTTTTTTTTTTTTGCCTGAGTTACTACGTAGCCAAGAAAACTATCTACTTGTGACTTCTTTAGTTTAGCTCCTCTTCTTTTTTCTTTTCTGATGATTTTCTATTTTGACACCCAGATTGATATTTCCTCGTCGTGGTCATGGTTATATATAGCATTTTTAAACAGTTTATCGAACGAATCAACAAATTAGTATAAGCTATACTAAAAGCTGTCTCTTAATAGGTGAGGTAAGTGATTGTAAATCTACTTACCTTATATTAACAATATTTTGCACCCTTGCAGAAGACTATGAATTTTGTATATTTCCAAATCCATCGACTGCTCCATTTAAATTACTTCCTTAATTCTTTTCATTTTAGTCATGGCCGGTGAAGTGGTAATGCAATGTGCATTTCTAGGAGTTGATCATTTAATTTATCTTCATTTTACTTTCTGTTTCAACAACTTAATGTAAACAAACATGCACAGATGCACACGTAAAAAAGGTTACTTTGGACGAGAAAAAAGTAAATAGCTGGTGATTTACAGGTCCTTTTGAATCCAGTCTCAACTCCGAATTCTGCCGCCACTAGCGCCCATAAGTTGCGGCGATCTACTTTAACATGTCTGAAGGGGATTTCTTTATTTATAAATTAACTCCCCACTTTTTTTAATAGGTATCACTGCGACCATTGACTTATAATGATTGACGCTGTTATTAGGCAAGCCACGCAACGTGGAAACAAACTTGTATACTTTCAGCACGTGTAAACGCTATTATTGTTCAGAACACTATTTTCTTAATCGCGGTGGGGTCCCCGTCAGCCGTAGGACCCGCCTCAACTCCCAGATGGCCGGTTCTGCAAGATAATGATAAAAGTGTTTGTGTGTGTTTGTGTGCGTGTGTGTTTTCGTTTTGTTCACTAGCTTTTAGAATCTTTTAAAAGATTTTTGAATAAAGTTAATTTTAAAAAATGATCTGTTGTCAATTTCCCTTTTTTATCTATCCCATTTCATTAATGTAAAAGAAGGCCGAGTTCGAAAAATATAGTTTTGATGTAATGTCTGTCTAGAGGTTTAGTTCTAAAACGCTTTGAACTAGACAAATTAAATTTTTTTATATGAACTTGTAGGGGTTGAAGGTCGCGGTACAAACCTGCGACGTTTGGGCCTTTAGCCGAGTATCACACCGATCAAGCAAAAGGGACCCTTCAGCTCGAAGGATATTATCTGGCTTATAAGGACGACGCTACAGTACTCCCCTACCCATTGGCAAGGTTACCAATGTAGCGATTGAAGGTCACGGTACGAACCTGTGACGTTTGGGCCTGTAGCCGAGTATCATACCGATCGAGCAAAAGGGATCCTTCAGCTCGAAGGATATTATCTGGCTTATAAGGCTGACGCTACAAACTTAACACCAAAGTTCTAGATTTCTATCACATTTTGAACGAAATGCTCTTAAAGATTGATCTGATAGTCCGAATATAAATAAATAACAATATATCGAAAAGAGCTAAATGGATAAAATTTATTGCTCCAACCTAACATCTAAAATATAAATACTTATAAAATATCGAACTAAATCCATCTTAAAGTTAGACTTTATGTCAATCTATACTATTACAAGCATTAAATACGATAAAAACGTAATGACTCGGATAAATGTTTGAAATAAGGTATTCGATTTTGTGATAACAATTGTAATTCTGTGTCAAATTTTGATTTCATTCGATTTGAGAGAAATGCATCTGAAACCAAATTTTGATTTTTCAAGTAAAACTAATTGCATTCTAGAAATTAATCAAAAAAAGTTATCAAGTATCATACGATAGACTCTGTAAAAAAATCCGAGCAAAAGATCAGTATTTTATTACTATTGTCCGAAGACGTTATGCAAGACATTAGGACTTTTCATAAGATCCACGATTTTATGCAAGGGAATAACGCATCTGTTAGAGAGTATGTGAGAAAGTTTTAAAGAGACTTTTCCGGCTGATTACTCTTACATTTAAAAGAAAATATGGCTAAGAATGAACCTGAAACTGTATATCTCTTAAATCTTTAAAGTGCTGTTTCTAGACATTACATAAAAATACTAGATACTATTGACTATTTTGTAAATACTTTTTTTCAATTCCTACTATTAGCTCAAACTTTCTCTCTCTCTATATATATTTTCAGTCATTAATAAAATATTTTTTATTCATCCAATCAAGTTCAAGTAAATTTTATTAAACTTGTAGTAGATGACACTCGATGTTAATACAGTTTTTTCATATATTAATTTTTTATTAATTAATTAAAAACTAATTTTCTTTCCAAAATTCTTCATTTCCCCATCTTCAAGTGAGAAACGAATTCAGTTTGTTTTATGTCCACACTAATGAGATTAGGTTTAACATGATTTCGGCCGATTATTTTAACCGATTCTTTTATTTTCATAGTGTTTGATGAATTTAAAATTAAACAGTTTTAATAAGTCGATTTTTCCGATTCATTTTGAGATACATTCGAATTAAAATAATACAGAATAAAGAAAATTAAATATTTATAATCTGTATTGCGTTACCCGAAGGTGTAAAAATATTCACGCATTTTACGTTGCCACAATTGGCTTTGAATACTCATTTGGCGTTGAAATTTCAATGCTAATATAATTTTTTAATTAATTATTTATATTAACGGTAATTGTTAGGCTTGGATAGCCTGGCTGGTAGAGCTTTGGATTCGTAATCCTTGGGTTGCGAGTTCGAACCTACTAGACAAAGATTCTCCTTGTGTGGTGGACGTTAAATCTGTTGTGGTCACAGATTCCTTCATGTAGGGAGTAATACCACTGGTGGGTATTGGGTCAGAGGTGATCGTTCTCTGTTCCAGGTCTAAATTACGATCTGTGGATGAATGAAATGCATGAATGAAATCCGCCCATAAAAAGGGTTTGAGACGTGTGTCATCTGGAAGTCAAACTTCTGTCTTTGAGTGCTGAGTGGTCAAACCCTAAGAAACTACTTCACCCCTCCTTCCGTTGTAAAGCGGAACTCTAGAACAACGACAAATGTAATTATTTAATAAAAGAGTAACTAAAATTAACTTTTTCCTAATAATCTAAGTAAAAATCGATTTAAAAAATGTTTTTTATATTACTTTTGTGTGTGTTTGTATATGAATATTATATTTATTGTTGTTCGATATCTACTTCCTTGTATCTAGCTCTAATAATATTTTAGTCTCGAAATTAGGACCTCTTACTCCTTCTTACTTAAAGCTTCCAGTTTTTAGTTATTTATTTATGATAATATATTCTAATTAAATTTGAGTATGGCTGTCAAGTTTAGGAAACAGATGTCAAACGACCTAGTGTGGATGTAAAGTCTGACCATCTGTTTGTCTATTTTCTTATTTATTAATTTAATATCAGATAAACAGGTTCTTGAAAGAAATTTTGTATCCTTTTTTGCTATTGCTTATGATTAGTCTTTGAATATGAATGTTACTCTAAATTCATTATTAAAAATGAGGAAAAATTATTCATCTTTTTTTTATTTGATGATTTTAATTTCATTCAACGTTGGGGAAAACGAAGTGAGATTTATTCTTGCATATATTTATTTAAATACGGAAAATTAGAATTCTATTTAGAAACAAATTACTATAATTTAGAAATGATCCTGCTGGTATAATGATGGTTAAACAGTAGATATATTTTTGTCTTTGAAACTTGATTATTGATTGAATAAATCAAATTCGTTAGTTAAATAATGACCCAGAAATAATTTTTAAAATCAATTCTACGAAAGTGTGGAAAATGCTATTGCTTCTTATTTTTGGCCCATTAGTGATAACGGGTTATTCTTAAGATTAAGAATTCGCTTCAAAGAGGCATTTTAGAAATTTTGTACACTTTATTAAATTTTTGAATTTAATTCTCCTTTCAAAGAGATTCTTTGAATGTTTTAAGGTTTCTAGACTTCTGAATATTTTATTTTGTTGTTTAAATTTGCTTTATCATTAATTTCTTTTGATAACTAGAGTCGTTATGAATCTTTTTCATTGTGAGATTATACCACTTTGAGGCATAAGCTTTGATTTCTTTATTCAGATTCTGAATAGCATAAAACGACATTTAGATTTATATAATTTGGATGCCAAGAAGAATATTGTTTGCAAGTGTAATTTTTTCTGTTTTTACCCTTAATTTTATTGTTTGATGCGAGTTTATACCTATTGTTTTTATTAGCAAAATCAGTAAATAATAATTCTATTCTCTTTCTATTATTTTAAATTTATAAAACTACTGCTCAAGACCTAAAACAAATATTTGTGATAACTTATTTCTATTTAATTGGATCAGTTGCTCATGCTATCTTCAAGTCAGTTTTCGTTATTTATTTTTCTCTCTACGAATGTCGTGATATTTTAATAAAAACACCCTACGACTAGTTATGGAAATTTCGAAATTACATTTATTTTTCATCGAGTTATAGTTTTCAAGGATCTTTTGTGATAGTTTATATTTTCACAATAAATCAGGCTAATTTTATTTTATTTTATGCCACAATTTCGAAATGGTCGACAACAAGGAGGAGCCGAATGATAGATGAGGGCCGAGCTGTTAAGGCATTGTTCATGTACTGTTAAATTTCATTTCTTAAATACACGATCTCAAAATTATTTCAAAAGAGTTAGAGAATTGTTTACGTATTTCTTTTCACAGAGTTCGCAGAGAGGGAATATGTCATTTCTTTATTATTTGTAAGTTTATTTACCTGCAAAATTATTACATTTTTGCAAATTAAAAACATGTGCGAATTCCCTTTGTTTCGGTTTGACTGTTATTGAATTTAAGATATCTTCTCTACGTAATAGCATTGAAAATACTATTATGTGAAATAAAAACGTAATTCTTTTTATGAGGCTCTCAAAAGAAAACTTTCCAATATAATTTTGCTTTGGAATATGTATTTAATAACTAATATACGGTCTGATTGTTTTTGGGTACAGCTTTTTTCTTGGATTTTATACTTAACGCTTTTACAGGCATAAAGCTATTTTGACATACAGAAATAACAGTTGTAAATTACTGTTTTTGAAAGCAAAGTTATTCCTTGATAAAAATAACTTTTAAGTCATATGGCTGAAATTTATATAGAAAAGTTGATTAGAATTTACCATAACATTGCTTATTTTTTCTTAGAGTGGAAAATGCACGTTCTCAAAAGGAAATTATATTATACAACTAACTATACAAAACAAATTATTCTCTGAAATTCTACTTCCTATAATCTTATATCATGCAGGAATTCCATAATTACAATAATCGTTACCTTATGTTTGTTAAATATTTATTATTACTAAGTTAAAACATAAATATTATATTTAACCATATTAAAAACTGATATAGCCAGTTGTTTTATGATATTCTAAAAATGAAATTAATGTTAATAGGAAAAGGTATACTTCAATGCATTTAAGTTATAAATTTAAATAGATAGTTATTATAAAAAAAGATAAATTTCCATCGATAAAGTTTGATTCAAACATTGAGAGGTAAATTGCTTATCAACCCTTGTTCTTTTTCCATTGTTCTTTTATTTCAATTTTCATTATATATTTTGAGTTTTAGAATGAAATAAAAAATATTGCATGCAATTTTTTGTTTATTAATTTTTTCGCAAGATTACAGACATTTGTCGTTATTTGGCTTTGATGAAAAAGGGCTTGAAAGTGTTTTTAAGTGGGAAAACTATTTCATTGATGCTGATCAAGATTGTTTATTTACTTTAATATAAAAATTATAAAAAAACAATATAAAAGGTTTTTGATCACTATTTACTAACGTAACTGGGAGAATATGAGGAAGCAGTTGAGAATTTTTGTTTATTACATGCATTATTGTATGTACTTAACACAACACAACATAACATAACGCCTTCCTGTTCCCCTGTGCCTATAACGCTAAGTTATCTGATCAGTTGGACGAGCACAAATGGAAGGGGAAAAAAAAAAGAAAGAAAAATTGTTAAAAGAATTAAAGAGACGATGAATCATACAGGGATCTCCAGAGAGAGTCGTGTCAAATCCTACACTAATCTATTCAATATTTTTTCTGAAGTTATAACTGGATGGAGGGGACAAGAATACTTACTCAAAATGGTGACTATGGGTTGAACTTAAAGTGAAATGAGATTACTAACTGAAAAAAAGAAAAAAATGATAAATTACATTGAGAACATCTATATGACATGTATAAGCATATAAGCAGTCACTGCAGAGTCAGTAATTTGTAGCATCAATCTTGGTCCTGTGTTTTGATTTCCTTCGTAAGATGTGCACTTTTGAAGTTTCGGCAACTGATATTTTGGTCAGCTATTGTGGGGTCTTAAGGAGGTTTTGGTATTTATGAATGTGGTTTACTATGGTGTGGATCTTTAAGCGGAAAAGGGTATTGGATGCAATTCTTTTGTGCCATTCATCTTCTAGACATCTTTCTGGCTATCTGATGTGCCATGAGAGAGACAGTAAGCATTCGGTGCCATAGAGGATTGGGGATCCAATCTCCTCACAGCTACAGCAAGGAGAGTTTGTCCGATGGAATCTCTCTCTTTCTCCCTCCCTCTCTCTCCCTTCCTTTCTCTCTCTCTCTCTCTCTCTCTCTCTCACACACACACACACACACACACACACACACACACACACACACACACACACACACGCACACACACACACACGCACGCACACACACACACACACGCACACACACACACACACACACACTTCTTCTTTTTTATGCATATTGTCGATCGTAGCCTATTTACAATGAGATCCCTAAATTTTTATATGTATATTAGGTGACTGAAGCAAGCTATATTCCTATTTTATAATATGTATATATTTCTTCCTTTCTCTTTTTTTATGCATATGATGGATCTTACTTTAACTATAAGGATATCTTTAAATTTCTCGTTGGGCATCTTAGTACTTGAACTTTAAAAAAAAAAGTTAATACTTGAAAAATATTAGAACTTTTTGTTGCAAAAAAATTCAAATAACAGCTTTCATGTCGCCGCTTAAACACTTCGTACCTATTAGATCGTATTCTTCCTTAAATCTTCCATATGTTTTGAATGTTGTTGAGAATAAACCTGTCATTTTTTTACTGTTAGGTGAGAGGTCGAACTTATGAAGAATATGTGCACTTAGTTGCTGGATAGCGACCTTTCATAGACTCGAAAAATAGGCAAAGCCAGGTCATGTCACTTGCACACTCTTGATTGAAATATAAAAAGACACTCCCAAGAAACATTGTTAACTTTAAATCTTTTTGATATCTTTACAAATATCTGCATTTTATTATTATGTCAAGACGCTAGTGTGTTCTAGATTGATTCTTTGTGTATGTTTGGATGCTTAAAACTTCTGGCTTTGAAGGCGGTCGTATGTGAAATTTTCTATGATATATTTATAGTAAGGATGAATTCTAAATATAAGCCTGTTTTAATTAAATTTATTTTATTATTATAAACTGAAATTTTAAATTCGAGAAAAAACTCGATTGGAAGACAAAAAATATTCCCTAATGCCTCTTATTATCATTGCAATAATTTTTTATTACATGCAAATATTTCAGACGCAGTTTTCCTTGTTTTTCTTTATCCGAGATTAATGTATTTCTGTAGTCAATAATTAGCTCATTAAGTGTGCTAAGGTAACAAAGTTTGATGATTTTTTTCTGGTCTTGTAATAAAACTTTTTTGTGTGTGTCATTAGACAACCTAATTAATATTTTGTTTGCGTGCAGTTTTTCTGTTATATTTTTATGCAAAGTTGTATCACTTTGAGATGTATATTTTAATTAGGATTGAGTAAAACAATTTAATGAGCTTATAAATCGTTACACAATTTTATTTTTTAGATATGAATAGCATTTATCAAATCCAGTCATACTAAATCAACATAACACGTGATGGTGACACTAAAAATTCGTTTTATTACGCATATTGAAATAGTATGTATCGAAAGGAACTGTTGTTTTCCTGTAGTCGTGGTTTAGGGGTATCCATGAATTCATAATCATTTTTTATTGCATAGCAAATATATTTACAATTTTATACGAATAGTTTATACAGCACATAATTGTATTTAAACACGATTTGCTTTAAAAATGCGAGCTTTAGTAAGAATTATAGATAGAATGTTTTCGCAACTTGGAAGGCGTCTTGAACTAGAAAATATCCATCCTGTCATTCGCCTTGTATTTCGTTTCGTTTTTGTTTTTATCATTAAATTTATATTCTGGTATAATTTTTGGATAAATTTTTGTCTGTTGTTGTTACTAATGCCACTTGCCATAGACAAGCGCGCTAGCCGTCGGCGATTTTAAGCAGAATAAGCGTCTCATGTTATTGAAGTAAAGGCAACTAGAAAGTACTATGATGAGTACGGCTTAGCTATGTACTCATCATAGTGTCTTGCACAGCCCCTTTCTACGGGGGAACACATTCACACTTCTTACAGATAACACACAGAAGAACAATCATGCCCTAACCGGGATTCGAACCCATTCACCCAGGAAGACGCGCTGCCTCTGTCAGGCTAAATTTATGTCTAATTAACTATTTATACTTATTTTCACCTTTATAATGATATTTCTGATTGATCAATTCATATTTGATTCCTTTCGAGGTATTTTTTCTTTCTAATTTCTGATTCGGTTGTTCAAAAAGTACCTTTAACAAATATGTTGTATTAATTTCTCCAAAAAAAAAATTAAAATGGCCTTTTTCCCCCTACCAATACTACATTCTAATATTCCGTCATGTATTGATTATTCAATAATGATTGACGTATGTTTTAAATATTGATTTAAAAACCAAATATCTGATAATAGTTTTGCTTGACCAAAGAGAAGATTTCACCAAAGGTTATTTATTCATAAATTTCGCTTTATGTTTATTTCGTGCGATTTAAAGATTAAATATCAATCACATCCTTCTTCAACAAAACTGACATTCCTCATAAACTTGTTCGGTTATTTTTCTCAGCAGGTTATCGTTTCCAGCCTGCTAGGCGATGACATCAAACGATAAAACATGCACCGGTATATGTGGCCTAAAAAAAATTCTTTTTGAAGGAGAAGCCTTTGTTCTGTTCACTTGTACAAATTTCAACACCATGTGCGCCGTCCGGCGTTCTTGCAAATTCTAATGAATGGCTCGAAAATGTTGAATGCGTAACCTTTAAAACGCTGTCTTACGATTTCAGGTGGGGTTTCTTACTAAGTTTACGGAACCGTTTATTTGAAAAGCGAATCATAATGCAGGAAAGGTTACTCTGTCGTGCACTTTGCCCTTTAACCTCTATTTACCAGCTTGACAAAAGCAAATATTTGTAAATGGCGTTCGGCTTTATTATGAAAGTGTGCTTGTAAATTAGTGGTTGTGCCGTTTGTTATATGGTTAAGAACGCTTAACCTTCCCCCAAACCAGTCTAATTTTGTCATCATTCTTAAATGGAATGGCACTCACATGATTTATTTTGTTTCTGATTTAAAAGTGCACGCTGCATTCTTGCAGTAATAACCATAAACTCCATGACAGTTGTGAATTAATTATTTAATTCAATTTAATGGCTTCTTGCGATTCCCATTTATTAAATCTTGTTTCCATTGTCATAGTTTGACCTCTTCCAACTTTGTATTAAATGTAAAATACTAGTTTTACTAGCAGGGAATTTTAAAACCTACAATCTGCTAAAAGCACACACCTAAAGATTCCTTTGTCATTAAATTGCTTCCCATTTTTAATAAATAAAATTAACTTTTCTTATTTTTCATTAAAGATCCATTGTGTTTAATTTAATTCTTTAATCATATGTTGTGAATAATTTTAATTTTTACTAAGCAGAGATAAATTTTATTTGTACACGCGCGCGCACATTTTACTTTTGTAAAGCAAGAAAACTCAAACTTTTTTTAAAAATTTAAAATGTAAAGTTTTAAGACTATTTTACTGAATATGTTTAATAGGATCGATAATCTGAATAAAATGTAATCTTCATAATTTTTCAGAAAAGCATTTATTATTTAAACATTTATTATTATTAACGCCTTTTAAATCTCTTTGAAAGTAAAATTAGAAACTAAATTGTACGTTGAGTTAGAAAAATTTAAGACTCGTTGTACTGAAAACATATATTCTTGAGAAATTGTATAAATTAAAAAAATAATTAATACGCATCAGACTTTTAGTGCTGAGCACTTTTATTTTCTGCTCTCAAATTATTACCACATGATACAAAAGATTACTCTGTATACATATATATGCACACACAAGCGCGCGTGTAAGCGAATTATCAGCGTTTCGCTTCGCTGCAATTTTCTCAGTTGTTATTCTAGGTTTTTTCCCATCCCCTAAAAAATACAATCATCAACATCGATACAAAATACTGTCATCAACAACGGGAGGCAATTCTGGTCATAGATAATCTTCCAATGTTAATTCATTATTCTGTAATTTACTAAACAATTATTATTATTTTTTTATCGACCACAGAGCAGGAGCTCGGTCTAAATAAGTAATCATTGTATGTGTGTTTTGTGCATATCCAACGTTCTCGCATTTCCAAAATATTATAACTTATTAAGGACTAGCCGCCTTTGGCGACCAGTCGGTTCACCAATATTAATGCCGACTAAAGGGTTAAATCATTTTTATATAATTTGGTCTCATAATAAGTTTTTCAGCAAAATGTTTTTAAGTTTCAAATTTCGATAATCATATAATTCACTTATACTATTATGTAGGCCTTAAGTAGTCCTATCTTTGAAGTCCGCATTTCTCTCTGATTTTCTATCAGTGCACGTAAAATTCACTTTTAAATTAAATTGAAAATGATGAAACTTCAATTAATATAAAGGCCTCTTTACTCAATCCAAGCATGTCTTTAAATAAAACTAAGAACTGAAAGCAGAATAGTCCGACATTGAAGTTTTATGTTCAATACAGAAATTGAAACATTATAATTTTTTTTAAATATTTTATAAGATCTCAAGGAATTATTCACCAAAAATCCTCAGGTTAATTGAAACCTTCATTTTTTAATTTTATTTTTAGATACATATAAATGCTCTCAATAATAATATTTTTAAGGCTTATAAATATATTTCAAAAAATTATGGTTTAAATTCCTTTAGTCTTATAGATTCATATTTGTAAAATATTCATAATATTTCAACTTCTAAATAAATAAATAAGCATTTTTATCTTCTTCAAATCTGGCTGATTTATTCAGTTCTGAATATTGCAAGTTTAGAACAATTATCACTATCATAATCTAGACCAATTATTCTAGAGTAACTCTGATTGGCTTCTTTGATATCTTGATAAAATGATCTAAAATCACCAGTTTATATCGAATAGTTATATTGAAATTTTCATAGATCGGTCAGCTTTGATGATTGATTTAGTTGATTGGAATTCCACTTTTTTATTTAAGGACTTATTGTCTCAAGAAAATTTTGTTAAATTTGATTCGCAGAGCAGATGATGTATGTAAAAATTTAATTCATCAGCATTTTTTCCCTAAATCTATAATTATATATTTCACTTGGACCAATAGCTAAGAGATTTATGTCTCTCCCCAAAAAATTAAGAAATCAGATTTTGGGCTCCGATTACAGAAGATGCCTTGTAAATGTTAAGCCATATTCACCTTAAATAAAACTGTTTAATTGCATTAGTAATATATGTATAGTAAAATATCATGGAAAAAGTTTCCATCCATTTATTTTCCAAAAATATCATGTTTCATATTTGTTTCATTTTATACAGACACGTGCGAAAATGACATTTTTATATGTTTAATTTCGAATGATAGTTGATTTATTTTTTCTCGTAAGAGAACATGTTATTGTTTTGGTAGAAAGTTTTGATGTCTCCAAAAAATGCGAGTAAAAATAGTTTTATATGCTTTTACAAATTTTGCATTGTTAATTATTATGTATGCTTGATTGAAAGAAGATGCGTTTTCAAATAGCTGACCTACTTTTACCAGTATAGCTTTAATATTACGTTACTTGTTGAAAGAGGATGCGTTTTTTGATTCATTAAAATGCGGAGATAAATTACAATCACGAAAGCGAATTCTTTGATTTGCACAAAATATCTTCACATAAGTAAAAGTAACAATTCAAAACATATCTTATTGTTTTAAAAATTTAAAAAAAAGAATGCAAAAATATTCTACTTTTACTGATTATCAGTTGCTTTTTGTTCGTCGTTTCTTGGAAATGACGTCATTTTCAAAGTTCGTTTAAGATTTCTTGCTTTTAAATAATTAATCTCGCTCTCAAAAGATTATCGTTTGGTGGTTTTCTAAAAATTCTTTTTCATTTTTAACTGTCGCACTTTTGTAATTTATTTTTAATTTGTATTTTTATTTATTTTAATTCTTTAATTGAATTATTAAATTTGATATTGCAAACAATTTTCTCTTGCATTTACGGTTTAAAAAATATCACATTTCCTATTTGTTTCATTTCATATAATCACGTGATGAAAATCGTATTTTTCTGTTTTATTTTTGGTAGTAATTAACTTTTTTTAAAAATCAGAACTTCTGAAAATGTGATGGCAACATTTTATTAAAAGCTGATTTTTTTTTGAGATCCTCGAGAAGATAAAATTTTGTTTTCATTTTATTTTATGCGAAATAAATTGTTGAAAAAAACAAACAATTAAATTAAATGTTTTAAAATTCATTAAAAATAGAGTTTTAATTTATAGGTCAAAACATTAATATCATTGAAAAGCTAATTTGTTGAGCTTTGACTTGATACAAAAATCAATTTTGTGCTGTAATATTTTCGGAAGTTATAGCGAAAAAACGTTAAAATATGACCTATTTTTTAATTAATTAAAATTTTAATTAAAAATTCAAAAAAAGGGCTCCGAGGTGCACATTCCCGGCACCCAAGATACACATATACCAAATTTGGTAGCTGTAGGTTGAACGGTCTGGCCTGTACATCGCCAACAGACACACACACATTGTGCTTTATTATAAGTAAAGATAAAGATGAAACTTTGCGTCGTTCATTTAAAAAAGGTGTCGTATTTAAAAATCAGCTTATTTTATCGTTATTCAATGAACAAAAGGCACTTATATCTTTCAAATGTAAGGAATGCCACCAATCAAAGCAGCAGCGTTTCCTTATATTGATATTCACTGTGAAAATATGGCAAAATTTTATAACGATCTGATGTTTATTAAGTAAAAAACCAATTTTTTTGAAGAATTATTTTCTTTTAAGGTATCCGACTGGGTAAAAATCGTCAAATTTGACAAAACTAACGAAAAAAATTTTAATGCATAATATCAAAGCCTGCTCTTTTTGCTTTCCAAATCTGTCCTTTTTTTTTGTTGTTCTACCTACTTTAGAAATAAAGTTACGGCCGTTTTAAGTTACCATAGTATGACAAAAGTGAAACCGGAAATGGCATTTCGAAACCGGAAGTTGATGTAAATATTGCAATCTATCAAGGAATTTCGATGTTAAAAATTATTAAAAATGACTAAAATTATTATTTTATATCTTTTATGCCTGATAATAAGTATATGTAGGTATTATTTCAAAATTTGTCTCATTAAAATTGGCAACAAATGTGCTGTACTGAAGTTCTGTTTGTTTATTTTCTCCACGTTATTGATTACTTCTCAAGTGAATCATTTACGAGCTTTTTTCAACTTTAAATCACTTTTTTTGCTATATTCTAAATCTGTTTCTGGTTTTAGAATGCCCAAAACGAGATCTAAACGTTCCAAGAAACGCAGTTTTCATGGAAATAGATTTACTGAAAGTGATGATGTGAGTGCATCAACTTCAAATGTCATTACTGCTAGCACAGCGAAATTGAACCTTGACTGCTCTTCTTATGTTGATATTCTGAAAACTGATATCAACAATATCTTGACAGGAAATCGCATAATTGATTTATCAGTTTTATTTAATATATTTTCTGTCCTTTGCTGTCCTGATTGCTTCTCCAATGGTTTGCATCTCAGTGAGGATTCAAAGTTTGGACTGTGTTCAAATTTTGTTTTGAAGTGCAGAAATTGCCCATTCATGAAAGGTTTTTCATCTACACCCAAAACAAACAAAAATAACAGTATAAACACATTTATTGTGTTTGGATTAAGGTTGATAGGATGTGGTTACACTGCAGGAAAGAAACTTTGTTCAACTCTGTGTTTACCTTTTTTTATCTAAGTGTTCATTTCGTCACCAAGAAAAAATACTTCTGAACACTGTTGAATCATGTGCTCAACTGAATTTGAATTCAGCTTCAAAAGAAGTTAGAGATATGAAAAAGGCCAATAACCGAGAAATAATCAGCTGTGGTGTTTCAGTTGATGGCACTTGGCAACGTCGTGGGTACAGTTCATTGAATGGTTGTGTCAGTGCCATTTCTATTGATACTGGGAAGATTTTGGATATCGAAATCTTATCTCAATACTGCCGTGTATGTCAAACCAAAATCTCTAGGTGCACTAATAGTAGTAAAACCCACATATGTTCTAATCATAAAGGGTCTGCTGGCAATATGGAAGTGGTAGGAGCCTATCGTATATTTGAACGATCAGAAAGTTTACGGCAATTAGTATATAGTGAATATTACGGTGATGGGGATTCCAAAGGTTTTGACTCTGTAAAAGATATATATGGTGAGAATTCGGTTAAAAAACTTGAGTGCATTGGTCATGTACAAAAAAGAGTTGGAGGGCATCTCCGTAAATTAAAAAAGAACACAAAGGGGCTTAGTGGAAAAGGGAAATTGACCGATAAATTTATAGATAGACTGCAAAACTATTATGGAATCGCCATTCGCAGTAATGTGGGAAATTTGGAAAAAATGCAAAGTGCCGTCATTGCCTCTTTTTTTCACTGCTGTTCCGGCACCAATAGTCCCATGCATCGCCAGTGCCCTGAAGGACCAAATAGTTGGTGTAAATTTCAGAGAGCCAGATTTTCAGGCGTAGAACTTCAAGAAAAGAAACCAGGCCTATCATCAACTATCATAAATAAAATAAAAGGATCCTATATGGAACTGTGTGACCAAAAATTATTGCAAAAATGTCTGCATGGAAAAACACAGAATTGTAACGAAAGTTTTAACGGTGTACTGTGGAATGTTGTACCCAAAGAAACATTTGTTGAACTGCAAACTCTTCGCTTAGGTACATATATTGCTGTTTTAATTTACAATTCTGGATACACTGGCTTATTACCAGTTTTTGAAAAATTAGGTGTGCCTATTGAGCCAGAACAAGTCAAAGGTTTCATCAACATTGATGATAACAGAATAGCCGATTAAATTCGACATTCTTCAGTGTCTGTAAAACTGTCCAGAAAAAAAAGAAGAGCATCTAGAAAGAATAAATCAGTGAAGGATGATATAAAGGAAGGTCCAACTTATAAATCAGGAGAGTTTTAGACTTGTTGAAAGATAATAATTTTGCTTTTTTTCAAAATGAAAACTTTAAAAGCCTTTTCTGAAGAATTCAATTTTTGCAATTTTTGCATTACCGTAAACACAATATCTCAATATGTTATGAATATATTCTTATGAAATTTTGTAGAATCGTGTAGTATAATATTTTTAATGCTCTGAATTAAAAACTAAAATATAAATGCAGTTTTAGGCATTTTACAGGTATTCATAGACAAATTGAGCACATTTTTTTCAAAAAATTCTTGTTTATATAATTGTTTTAGCCATATCTCAGAATATATTATACATATTCAAAAGATTTTAGTTCAAAGCATGCATATTGGTTATTACAATGTTCTTCTAAAATATTTTTGATTTCTGATTGTAATTTTTTTCTCTACTACTGTTGGCGTAACAGTTAATTTTTCTGTTTTTTAACTACAATTTTACCTTTTTTTCAAAATGTTATGAAAATATTTTTTATTTTTAAATATTTTTCATTATTCTGTTACATATTGAAACTTAACCTAGAATAATAACAAGCATTTGAAGCATATTTAAAGAAAAAGGCTCCGAACCCAGTCGGATACCTTAAATATACAAAAAATTAAATATCTGTTGACCTTTTATGTATAATCATTGGAACAGCTTGAAGTTAACGCTTTAAAGTATAATAAGTCTTTCAAGTATCAGTAATCTCGGTTTTTTCAAGACTACCCATTTTACTTTTAAAAATGCTGATATATATATATATATATATATATATATATATATATATATATATATAATCTAATTATACTTTTCTTGATAAATATTTCGTGCTTTATATCAAAATCAATGCTTCCGTAGATTTTGAAATAACTACTGCCGCACAAAAGCCAAATTACATACGATTTTCCATTTAAGTATATTTCAGATAATCGTAAAATATTTTATATATTTTTTTTATAATAAGAGTTGAATAAAACTGCTTTGAGAATTGACATCGATCAGTAATTTATTTACTATTCTTAAAAGAAAGAAAGCTAAAAGAAAATAGGGAGAGGGCGAGGTATTTCAGGAAAAAAAAAAAAAGAAAACCCGTCTTTTTTGTATCATTATCTATGATTATATATATTCTTATATGTATTTATTGATAAGATTTAAATGATTATTATTAAATCTAATTGTAAGTACTGTAACATTTTTTATAGTTTTAATGCTTTCTTTTCTGGTACATTTCTTTTTGTTAAAAATAAGTAAATGCGATCACCATAGAAAATAGAAAAAGCGCATTTTCCCCCTCTTAACCGTAAAAGGGGGGGGGGGGGAAAGAAAAATACCATAGAAAAAACGGAAATCCCCAGCTAATGGTTTCTTAAACAGTCTAAAAATGAGATCTTTTTAAAGATGAGATAATATCATTTAATAGATAAACCTTGGGCCTCTTTGTCTAATGAGTTCGAACTGGAAACTTTTATATTAATGAATGAACTTTTAGAATCATTGTTTGCCTTTCTCTTTGTATTATCGTCAGTTTTTACAGAATTTCCCTTCAGCTTCTGTGCATATCAGAACAATGAGAAGTATGATCGGGGCGATAAGAATTAATTGCTACTGGGTGGTGTTTCGATGTATAATGATAAAAAAAAAGGGGAAAGGAGAATAAAAAGAGGCAGGAAAAGAAGAAATTGCGAAGGGAAAAAAAATCTTAAATGTTCCAATGTTTTTCATTTTTTAAAATTTGCTTTTAAGGTTAAAATGTTTAATCTGTAACATCGTTACATTCTCGGGTTTGGACAATACAAATAATACAATACAAAATAATACAAGATAATTTTAAGAAACTAATTGAAAATATATATGATATAATGTTATTCAATGTACATATCGTTCTTGTTGCATCAAAATGTATTGTTGATCAAAAGATATTATATAGGTTAGTTGTATTTGCTATCAAATTGTTGAATGGGATTTTTAATAGCGATATGTTACTTATGTTGAATTGTTATTTATGCAATCAATTTTACTTATGTTGAAGTGTATTTATAACATCAGTATTATTTATGTTGAATTGACATACGGCATTTTGATATCCCAGCGAAGATATAGTGCATTTTCTAGGTTCCCTGTGAATCAATCAGCAGATGAAGCATTTTTTATTGCTTTTCAAATGAAGATTTATGATATTCTAACTTTGAATTTGATTTTGTAAGCATCTTTTGTATTTCACAAATTAAAACATGTAGAATGTTAATTAAAAAAATTATTGGAAACGCCCCCCCCCCTGAATTTTAGAAGCAATAATACACTACATAAATATACTTTATGAAGCATTTGTATTTATATTTACAACAAAGTATTAATTTTGGTACAAATTAGAACTTTGAATCCTCACGTCTAATTTCATCAATGCGTAAGTTAAAGTTAAATGAATTCTTTTTATTTTTTAGAAAATTTTTAGAAAAAAGTTCTAATAACTAATGTAATTTGTTATTCATTAACTCTGACTTAATTTGCATATTCAGTGTGAGAATAGCAATCCATATTATTCGGACAAGGGCCAATAATGATTAGAGGAATCTAATCGGAAAAATCTGAAACATAAAGCTGTCATTTTAATCTAAAGCAAGTTTTATCATTTAAAAGAAATGCGCACTTCTTGCAACATTGCAAAATTTGTTTCTTGCTCCTACAATGGTTGTAAATAAGCAAAAACTGCCAATATTTAAATTACCTTCTTCTTTACTGCTTAGATATGATTCATATTTCTGTCTGTAGGATGTTACCGATTTTTCTTGAATTACCGATTTCTTCTTATTTGGTGGCCTGCCTCTGGATGAACGGCCCCACCCCCCTTCAAAGTGTTTTTGAACATTCTTTTTTACATTCATTAATACATTATGAGCTGTCACCTCATTCGAATTTTATTCAGTTTGACATTTGGCACTTCATTTATTAAGTACTGTTAAAAACAATTTTTCAAAAATTAATTTTTTTTTCAAATTAATTATGCGATTTTGAATTCTTACTTTTTTTAGATATCGCCGTACCTGTCACTATGAAACTGCCATACATTTTTTTGTTATTAATTTTAAAATTACACCAGTGTTAAAACAAAATGGTGCACTAGTTTTGGTAATAGAACAAAGAAATTACTGAGAAATTTAAGTTTCTCAGTAGTTTCTTTGTAGCTGATTTTACTGCGGTAAAATTCGCAATTGATATTGTGTAAATTCGATGTAAATATTTTTGGATAAATTTTGTAAATAGTTTAATTGTATAAAATTAATTGTAAACGCCAGCCAGAAAAGACCTTTCTGAGGGAATTTACGACAAACGATCGCCATATTTGATTAATTTGGCAATGTAGGTGTGTTGGCGACATAATGTGATCGCTAATGGGTTTTACTACTCGCTAAAATGTATAGTAGAAGCTGAGAAATAAAGATTTGCTCTTACAGAACATCATAGAAAGTTTCACAGTTACCTAGAACGAGCGTGCCATTTCTGAGTTTGATCCACCTACTTTAATGGGTATTATTTAAAAGGCGCGGCTTAAGGAGGGGAATGAGATCAGTTCGGACAACGAGTTGCATTGTTTGGCTTAGCTTAAGAGAGCGTCTTTCCTCTCGTTGACGTGTGTACTGTAGCCTTGTTGGTAACCGAAATTAAAGGATTAAATAGAGTTAATTCGCTGTGAATTTGTAGCTTGTGTTGCGAATATTTAATTCGCGTTTTCATGGACAATAAAGTCTGCAGCTTCGGATTGTTCATGTGTGAGAATTACTCGGAATAATATTTATGCTATGAAAAAGTAGTGGCTATAGACAAATCTGCAGTTAGTAATTGATTTATCGTATTTAATACTTTAAAGCAATAATGAACTTGTTGTGAAAACGTCTGAAATGAGCGCAACAATTTGGGAACTAAATATTTTTAGTAAGAATTATTTTATTATGTTTTTTGCTGGTTTTTTAGTGTTATTTAAGTTTTGAATATTCTTTCTTATTCTATTTATTATAAAATGGTATTCTATCTTACATAAATTATAAATTATTACAAATTGAAAAAAAAACTGTAAATAATAAATTTTATATGATGCATTGATGTGGTGTTTTGCTAACATTTTCTTGAGATTGGATATTAATATTCGTTTTCAAAAAAATTTATTTATGATTATAAATGAGTTGTTATTGTTTTAAAAGTTCATCCTTAAAAGCGTGTATAAGTTATAAAAGTGTAAGGAATTCTTTAAATTGCCTAAGGTATTTTAAAGCAACTTTAAAAGTGTTTAATTTCAAACACTTTTCATAATTTTTCATTTATATTTTTCATCATTTTTTATATTAAAAACTCTAATCTTATATAAATTTATGGATTGCATACTTAAAATAAAATAATAAACTTATTATTCTGTAAAAATTTTCAGAAGACTACTAACATATCTACTGACATTGATTACTTTTTACTTCCTCATATATACTTAACATCACACTATACCACCTTTTCTAGATGTTATAGGTATAGGTGATGCTTTCCGGTTTGTTTTATATATACGTCGACTAATATATATATATATATATATATATATAATAATAGAGAATTATATTGCAATTAATTGAAAAGAAGAAAAAAAAAAAGATGAAAACATATAACATAATAAAAATGAAAGAACTAGAATGAAAAAATCTGGAGTTCAATAAAACTGGATGAATGAAAAAAAATTTTTGTGTGTGTGTTTGCACGCTCACGTGTGTATGTATGTTTGTGTGTGCACGTGTATGTGTCATAGAAAATTCAAAAAATGCTTTGAGCTACACTAGATAAAATTTGGCATTTGGCCTTTGCACCAAATTACTAGATTTTTATCTGATTTTAAATAAAAATCATTCAGAGGAAGTCTGTTCATCTGCCTGTCCATTTAAATATCAATCATCATGGTAACTGCGATGCGAAGAATCATAGATGGATACATCGAGTTGATTCCTATAGTGTAGACGGATCGAATTTTGAGCTAGATTTAACAAAAAGTTGATCGTCTGTCTGTACTTTAAGAGCATGTAAAGGCCATAATAGAAAATGGAATGTCTTAAACATATAAAGTTTGGTATGCGGCTTTTTGAGTTTTGTATCAATTTTTTTTCTCAGTCGATTAAAAAACGCTTTTAAAACGCGCTTTTCAATTTTTGGTACCAGGTACCGCACAGCGAGTGTAATTGCCAAAACACTCTTCAAGAATCATACGAAAGATTGTGTAAAATTGTTAAATTAACGCAAAGGTTAATATTTCGTAATTGTTATCACCAATGTCATGAAGGTGTTCTCTACCTTACCCAAGATCCACAATTTATTACAGAGAGTAGGAGATAATATCTTTATTAGAAAAAATACTATAACGTTTTGGGAAGACCGCGCAGTTTGCTTTACAAATGTAGAAATTAAAATAATGATAATTATTATTTTGTTTGGAAAACAATTTTTAGGAAGTAATGAAGTGTTTATTTAAAAATTGATGACATATTTAATAAATCGCTTTAATGAGTAATTACCCGCAATTGCTTCCGCTTTCTAAAGGTGTTTTTGATGTTAAAGAGATATTTGTATACAATAGGAAAACGAAGATATTAAATTTAATTTTTTCCTGCATTAGTTTTTGGATACTATCGAAATTTACAACTTCGAAGTCATTTATGAACTTTTTTCAAATTTTAAAGTTTTGAAATCAAAGTTCTTGATTCATCCCCCCTTCTCTCCCCCTCTTGTTTTGCTTGAGAAAGCAATACATTATTATTATTTTTTTTTGAGTTTCAGTGTATAATAAAACATCAACAATTTGCTAATTAAGTGGTTTTTCTTGTGCTATTTATTAATTTTTGAACAATTAAGTTGCTTTTTTGAAATCAGAACTGTTATTAAAATACAATTCCAAATCATTTAATGGTTTGCTTGAACCTAATTTAATTATATGATAATCATATACAGAATTGGATTTTATTTTACTATTAATTAAATAACGCATTAAGCAACAAAAAGTTGAATTTGGAAAGAAAACTTTTCTGGAATGCTGAAATGAGGATAATTCGCCAGCCTGTAATTATTCTTTCATTCCCTGCTGTTATCGAGATGAAATCCAAAAAATTGTTTTCTATTTGTCAATCTGTCCCTGGGTACCTCCCAATTCCTAACCGTTGGATTCATTATCCAATAGACGAAGGCATTTATTTGGGAAATATAGTCATCATTGATAAAGTGCATCAGGGTCGTTTGATTTTTTTTATCATTTATTTATTTGATTTCCCTTGCAAGGACAAAGTTAGAAATCTATTAAATTTTGAACTTCATGACCTCTTTGATTGATTGATTCTTAGAAATGAATTAAAATTTCAATATCTTCCGAAAATGCTACTATGGATCTTGTTTTATGTGAAAAAAAAAGTCCGTTAATTTTTGTGGCTAAGGAAAGTATCCCGTGAGAATTCATTAGATTTTTTTATGTATGTCTTTGCACATTTAACATATTTTTATGCTTTTTTTTAAATATAAATAAAAATCATTGTGGGTATGTGTGCATGACCACATTTCCTTCTAAACGAATTAGTATAATTCAACCTAACTTTATATACTTTTATTCTCCAGTAAAAGAGAAAGAATATTTTTTACTTCTCAAATTACAAAAGTAAATAAACTATCCAATTAATAAGGAATTAACCGAAAATTAGCTGTTTTCTTAGATAACTTTAAAGCAAATAGATTTTTAAAACATTAAAGCTAGTGTTAACTTTAAATTATTTTACTACTGATTTTTAAATTTTAGATTTTTTTTAACGCATACATTTTCTCCAGGTTGTCGTTTACTTCAAAGTATTGATTTAAGGTTTCTTATAAGTAGGCGTAATTCATTCACTCAAGCGAAGACGAGAAAAGTAAAGCCTTTATGAATAAATGATCTATGCCGTGAAAGTAAATCTATGCTGATAGCAGCCGCTTCAAACCATGAAAAGTTAACCCATATTTTGCCCTTTTCCCCCCTCACAGATATCACTGGGTGAAAAGTATCCGAAAAAATTACGCCATCAAGAAAGAAAAAATTTTTAAACACACTAATAGATTAATTTTTGTGTAATTTCTTTCCTTTCTTATTATATCTTTAGAAAATTTAAACATATGATCTACGGAAAAGGAAGATTTGTGGATACAGTTTTGTTAGGTAATATTGAGAGTTTAAACTACTCTGTAAGTTTTTAAAAATTTATTTTATTTTATACATATTATCAACATGACTTTTAAGGACATTGAAATAGTAATTTAAAGTCGCCTAAAGTCATACATAGATCAATCACTGAGACAAAAGCAGTTTTTGAGAGCAAATGAAACTAATGTTCAACAATAGCAAAATACTTTTGGCTATGAGAAATAGCAAAACGTTTGCTTATTTTCTATAATAATTTACTTATTTTTCTATTTTCTATAATTATATTATTATATTCTATAATATATTATTTTCGTAAAAAATTATCCCAAAAAAATACATTTTACACCTCTTAAAATGCAAAATTTTAGCGTTTGAATGATATCCATTTAATTTTAAATTGAGATTAATTTTTCAAAAAACTTTTATCGTGGTTGATTTTTTTAAAAAATAAGGGAACGTATGTGTACTTCTTTGCTTGGTAATGTTAAAAATTTTAAATATTTTACTATATTTTATTCTTTTTTATGTTAATGCATTTCTGTTTACAATGTTGTTTTTTTTAAGTAGAAAGTTAACGATGATCAAAAGAAAACAAAATCGCTCTGCTCAAATTCAAACGAAAGCTCGGAAAGTAAAACTTTCCTGAGTGAATGAGAATATGTAAGAAAAGCTTTTGCCAAAAAAACAGCATAATTTTAAAAGAAATCTTTAATAATACAAAAGAATTATAATATTAAATATTTTTATCCAGAAACTATTCTAGTTTTTAATTTATGAAAAAATAACTATTTAATTACTTTTTCTTCCAAAATGATCTTTACAATTTTCAGTATTTCAGAATTTGTGAACGAAATTTACTAGACTATTATAACTAATATTTCGGGCTTAGCTGAAGAAAATCAGCTATTGGCGGTCTTTCAAATCGTCTTCTTAGATTGATATTTTAATAAAAATACATTTCAGTAAAATAATTTTTTTTGGTTTATTGTGCAGCAAATAGGCAGATATCATGCTCCGAAAAGGCAAAACTAAAGAATATAAAAGGATAATTTTATTTTGTAGGAAAACAGTTTTTATATATAAAAAAAGGTAAGTTCAAAATAAGTTTTAATTAAAAATGAATTTTCCTTTAAAATATCTTTTTTACTGCTTTCTAAAATTTTTTAAAATACACCAGAATTTTTTTAATGTTAATTTTTTAGAACTTCAACGTTAAAAAAACTCTTTAAATTGTGTTATTGCAAATAGACATTTTCAAAAAATATTTTGGCTTATTGCTGTTTTTTTTAATTATTTTTCTTGCGCTTTAAAAAGTCTTTTTTTTTAAAAAAAAAGTTGTCTAAATAATATTTAAAAAAAAGAAGAAAAATTGAAGCTAAGTCATTTTTTTAATTTAAATATATTTTATTCTGAAATTTTAATTTTGATCAAAATTCTGAGAACAATTTTTTAAAATCCATCCTGCGTCCTTCCTCATCCTTTTTACTAAGCGACAAAAATATACTTGGTATTGCTTACTACATCATGTAATTTAATAATTGTACATACCTTTTGATTTAAATTAAGACTTTTTGTTATACATAGATAAACACGTGTTCATATTTTTTAATTAAATTTATTTTGAATTCTAATTCTGATGCTGCTTAAAAAACGAGGATAATCGAATGTTAAACTACTCTGAAAACATTTAAGAATTATTTAATGTATCACGTACCAGGAAACTAAAGAAGTTTTGATTATGTTGTTTTATTAAGTTTATTATGTTATGTAACAAAAGTCAAATGCTTCTTGCATGGAAAATTGAGATTTAAGGGGAATTTCGAAGATATATATATTGAAAAAAGGTCACCATATAGTGTAAGTAGATGAGCAGTTATTTGTTAAATTAGGTGTCTATTATCTTTGCCACTGACTGTGCATCATTTTGAGTTGCTTCTTTAATGAAGGTATTCACATATTAGTCAAAGTTATAAAAAGTACAATTTCTCTTACTAATTTTTAAAAAGAGTAAAGAGAATCGCCTTGATGATAAAAGTCTGTAAAGGACGAGTTCAAAGATATCAGTAATTAAGAAATAGTAGTGGGAATTCCAAAATAAATGTGCTTATGTAATGAAAGATAGTTGATTCAGTAATTTGGCTATTAATCTTAACACAAGTAATTAATAATTAAAAACAAGAACTATATTTTAGGTTCTTTTATTTCAGATATTTTCATCTTCATTCCAAGGCATCAACTTTCAATGTAGAGCTTTTTCCAGTTTCACAGTAATTACAACTGCTAAACCAAACTGCAATAATTATAAATAAAAGATTAAAATGAAATCTGCTATGCATATTTCAATGTATCAGGTCGGAATATCATTTCTTGAACGGCCAAGCACCCACGTGCTCGTGCGAGTTAAATTATATTTTTATTCATTTTTATCGTTTCATTGAATGAGTCACTTTAGTATCGCAAACGATCCAAAAAAAACTTTGTCTCACATTGATTGTTTAAAAAAATGTCACACTTCCTATTTATTTCATTTCACATAATCACGTGCTCAAAAATGACATTTCTCTAAGTTTTATTTGCAGTTGTAATTAACTTTTTTTAAAAAATCTGAACTTTTGCAAATGACATCAGGTTATTAAAAGCTGATTTTTTTGAGATGTTCGTGCAGATTATAAAATTTTTATTTTTCGCCTACGGATTTTTTTGATGCCAAAAACCTCATCCCAAAAAACAACATCATGTTCTGACTTGATAAAAAATTCTGGTGTCATTATTATAAGGAGTTAATCTTCGTTATAGGACTTGAAGATTTGGCTCCTTTCTTAATATTTGCGTTATGAAGAATTAAAATGATAATTGCTTATTTAAATACTAAATTCGATTTTGATCAAATATCTAATTTCATTAAAATCAAGTAAAGTTTTTTTTTTTTTAAAAAACTAAGCGGAATTTAAAAATAATTTTAAAATCAAACTAATTTTATATTACTTTATTATCTTTACAAAAGTTATTTGATGCTTTTTAAACAAAGCTTGATATTTTGTTGATTGATTATTTAAGCTTGGAAACGAGTCATAAATATTTATGAAATATTCTAAAAAATATATATAAGGATATTAAAAAAGGTGTTTTTCTATTAAGTTTGTTGTAATTAGTCAACTAATTTTTAAAAGAAGTTGGATTGTAAGGTTGATAATTTTTGATTTGAGAGGTTTATTTCTCCTTCTCTTAGCATTAAAATTATTTACGTATTTGAAAACATATTGCTATTTTTGAGCTTTCGTTGAACAAATGAAGTTAATAAATGTTGCAAACATTACTTTTTATACATGATTAATTAAATTTTATATTGTATTTGATTTTTTGTTTTGCTTCCTGATTGATGCACTTCAAAACATCTATATAAAACAAACAAACCCTAGAATAATTCCATATTTTAAGAAAACAAATTAGAGTCGAACCTCTTGTCCAAAACAATCTAGCGTGTTTATGTTTAGAGTAAACAATGAATAAATGTAAACTGAAAAGTTTACTATTCTTTGGTTATTAAAATGTGGGCGGATTTATGTTATTCCTTGCTCAAATTTAATTTTCACTGCTGCTTAAGAAAAAAAAAATTGTTATTGCGTAAACTTGAGATCCGTTCCATCGGCTGAAACTTTTCTTAAATCTAGATTTGACTATGTTAGACAATAACTTTAAAATGATTTTAGAAAGAATTTAGATTTAAAATTTTATGTAAACGAAGCGACTTGAATAATTTAATTAATAATATATTAGTACATTTTAATTAAATATAATTATAGCCATGACTTAATTTACTTCGAATTTAAAACATCAATATACTTTCATGTTAATGAAATTGAAAATCTACAACTAAATGGAAAAACAAACAAATAAATTTAATTATATAATTTTGTAAAACACCCTCCCCCCTTCACTTTTTGCTTTCACCTGATTTTTAAGTTTTTGTTTATGAAATGTAGTAAGAAAAGCCGTTAGAGTCATCTTTCGTAAATCAACTTTTATTTTATTTCTATGTATTCTGGAAAAAAAATGTAATTTTTGGAATTATATTTGTTTTTAAAGAATGTTGAAAATTTTAATATGATCTATGTATAAAAACGTTTGTGTGTGTGTATGTGTGTTTGTCGAAATCCATCAATATAAAGTTTTTCCTTAATATTAGGGCCAAAAATGATAATTACCGTAAGCTAAATGAATGAAACTTGTATAATTATGAAGTGTTTTAAGTTTTGGAGCAAGGATTGACCGCTTACTGCTATGTTTATACTGTACTATCTATCTATATATAATATATGAATATAGACAAATAAATGCAAAAATCAAAAATGCTGCTTTCTGGAATAAAAAAACTTGATAAGTAGAATGGTCATCAAATTGAAATTATTTAACCCGAAGTATGAAATTATATAGGATAGATTTATTTTTCTTTGGTGATCTATATTAAGTTTTGGTACTTATTGAAGTACTTAAATATCAATGAATTATTATTTTTTGTTTATTGTACTTAATTTTTTTATACTATCAAATCCTGAAGTAATGGCGGCATGCATGATTTATGTATATAAAAAAACATTCATAACTCTGTATAGGGAAGACTTTTTGTAGATGCTCGCTAATAAAGAGGGTGTTTTTTTTTAAAGAATTGTTTTGGAAAAAAAATAATTTTTTCACCATTTTTCACTCCTTAAAAAAAGATAAATTTTACAATGATACAAGTTTTATTTCCATGAATGGATTTTTTTTCGCATAAATTCTTGAAGATATAATAAAATTTTCATCCCCCGTTTTCTTTTTTTTTAGTTATTGCATTTATATGCATTCGCATTGCAAAGATGTGGAATAATTTTTTGTGTGCCCTTTTTTACTGTTATATATAATATTAGTATATTTTGAAAATGAAAAACAAGTAATACAAAAAAGTCAATTCCTAATTGGTCAACAAAGAAAACATTTATTTTAGTTACTTTTTATTAAATAATTACCATTAATATAAATAATTTATTAAACAATTATTGATTTTTGCAAGAACTGAACTCGCATTCTTCACATTCACCTGAAAAATACTGAAATACTTGCATTTTATCGATTGAGCTACTGCCTCTTGAGTTCAATTTTTGTTACAACTTGCTAAAACTCTATTTAAAATATAAAAAATTTATTTAATTAAATTAATGAATTAACATTTGAAAAATACCTGTATTAACATCAAGTGTCATTCACTAAAAGTTTTAAAAAATATATTTGAACTTGAGTGGATAGATAAAAAGTATTTTATTAACGATTGAAGATTTGAATAAGATATATAAATGTATACTGGGAAAGTGTGAACTCGTCGTAAGAATTGAAATAGACACAAAAAGAAAACTAAAATACTATAGTATTCTTTAATTTACTCTCTAAGAAAATAATTTAAGATAAAAAATAACTATTTTTTATGCATGATAAATAATTTTGGTAATTTTTACTTAAAAAAGTTTTAGAATCAAATATTTGTTTTCTCTTCATCACGCATTTATCTCCCTATGCTTTATATTTAAATATTTTTTTTTAATTTACGGTTTTACCTTAATTCTTCAAAGTGCTGTGAGCTGCTCAGTTTTTAATCATCTATATTCAAATCCCCCAATTATTTCCTTATCTTAACCTTATACCTTTCTGACATAAAATGGTTGGCAACTTCCGACTTCCAGCATCAAAAAATATTGGTATATTCAAGCCTAATTCAGTTCATGAATACTTAAAATGATGTTCATATACGTTTATACTTAGATTTTTCATCATAGAATAATTATGTGTGTTAAATAAATATTAATCTCACATATCCTTAGTTAATTTTTTATTTAAAAGAAATGAATCAAACTGAAATAAGGACAATACTTACTTATGTTTGTGAAAAATATTATTGAAAAATATTTATTTATAAAATCGGAACTCTAAGGGAACTTTCATGAAATTGCATGACTATGTAATGATTAATGATTGTAATTTTAATTTATTTTATTCATATCTTAATTTTCATTATTGTTTTTCTATTTCTCAAGTTGTAAAATGATTCGTTCCTATAATTTGTTTTCGTTTTTCTGGTTTTGATGTTTGTAATTTTTAATTCCCCCCTTTCAGTCTAATAATTTTAAATTCGTCATCCCGTATAATTTTTGAAGTTCATTCTGATTTAAATTATAGGGTTTCAAGTTTTCCTCGCTCTATCTTCCCTAATTCTTCAAAATTGTTATAATTCAATAAGTAAAAAAAGAAGAAGAAAAATAGCGTTATTCGTCTTTATAGAATGTTATTGTTTTGTTTCAGATGATTGACTAAATAATAACAATAACACTTGGATTATGCTTTAGTTAAAAATCTAATTGTTTAGTCAGAAAATAAAAAAGAAAATGTGGGAATAATAAGTGTAAATTATTTCAATCTATTTTGAAAACATTTCCCAAAGGTCATGAAAATGTATCCTTGTAATGATTATAGTTAAAACTTAAATCTAGCCGAAAATCTGACCAAGTATTGATGATTTATTTAAGAAATAGTCGAAATTTATATTATTTATTAACATAAGATTAAATATAACCAAACATTGATTTTTTTTCGTTATTATATTATGGAAGAAGGCAGGAAATAGTTTATATAAATAGCCGAAATTAAGGACCAATGTATTCTTAGAAACGAAATCTGATTTTTTTTAACCATCAAAATTGACAATTTTTCATAAATTCATAATAATGTTTTGTAGAATTTGAAAATACCATCACAAGTGTTTGTCTCCAGAAACTGAACGTAATTACCATGTTATTATTTTATCTATTAATGTTGTTTATTTTTTGTATTTGTTTATTTTTGTATTTTATTTTTTCATTTTATAATTTGTTTTATACAGATTCTTTTTATCTGAAAACTTTGATTAAGCAGAAATTTCGGAATGCTCAGTTTTTTTTAGATGTAGAAACTATTATTTCTATTTGTAATTATTTTAAAAAGAAAAAATTCTTGTTTCACAACATAGAAAAACGAAATTTTTAGTTCTCTTGAAAAATAAATAATATTTAAGAAGTTTGATATATTCCGATTTAAAAAAAATGAAAATTGCCGGATGTTTTAGTAAATTCTATTCGTCATTCGAAATATACCGCATGTTTATTCTAAAATCCGCAGAAATGGTTGTGGGAGGTAAAAAGAGAGAAGGGGGGGGGTAGGGATTCCAGAAATTGAATTATATATCAATATACAACCCTGTCGATTGAAATTATTATAATCTAAAAAATGTTTTCGATCAATTTTTTTAAATATATTTTGGAAAAGGAAATGAATTTTCACTCAATTATTATTTTATCAATTTACTTTTCGTGTTGCTCGATTCCTCTTAGCTTACAAAATATGTTATGGGAATAAAGAGAGGGGGAAAAAAGAATATCATAGTAATTTCTAAGAAAAATTTATAAAAGCATTTTTATGTGTTCGAAATAAAACTGATTTGAGTTCAGATTTATTAATATTTAAATTCAAATTTTATTCAGAAAGTAAAACAGGTATTTTTTTTACTGCTTTATTGAAGGAAATTGAAAACACTTCTTATTTTTTTGTTTTCAAAATTCTAATCCCATTCAATATGAAGGAAGTTAGAAGTATTTTCTTATTTTACATAGGTTTAAAAAAGTATGATTTTGAAAAGTGTACGGAATATTTAAAAATAATTATTGAATTTATAATTATTATTTATAACAATGCAAAATTATTTTCTTTCAGTGCTCATAATTGGCATCTATTTTATAATGATATGCAAATCTATAATAATAATGAACAAAGCAATTAAGAATTCCATTTTGGAAAGTTTACAAATGTAAGGATTATATCGAAATCCATAAATTTCTGCTCCTTTTATAGAGTTTTGGATCAGTAACACAGTCGTTTCCATGTTAATGTGTTGGGAATTAAATATCAGGCGTTAGATTTAATTCTGTTAAAAAATCAGTTTTTCATATATAATCTGTTATTAATTTTTTTTGCAATAAATGCCGGTTAACCGCTTAATCGGGTTTAATGAAATATTATTATTGAATATGTGAATTATCCTGTTGATAGTTGACAAAATCTAATTTTAAATTACCATTAGATTATATTTTGTATTTCTGAGAATGTCGAGCAAAAAATAAATAATACTGCAACTTATATTTTAACTGGTGATCTGTATTTAAAATGTTTTTTATGTATCACCACCTTATTTATGCTCTTGCTATATAAAAATTAAAACGTGATTCAACATATATAATTATTTTTATCATGTTCTAAATCTGTTTCTCAAAGATGTGCATTTAAGAAAACTAAATTACTATAGCCTACCAATCTTAATAACTTATCCGAGATAAGGCAAAGGTAATTATTTCCGTGAGTGTTGATGAAATGGCTAACGCCTAATTCTGCATATAGATTTGTGCTTAATGGATTCAATTTCCATAAGCCTGGGGTTCAAAACTACTCAATGAGGAACGACAGTACAATGCATGAAAATTTGATTGTACTTACTGGTCCATCATGCTAATGAAGATGAAAATACTTTTAAAAACTCATTACTTCGAAATTAAGCATGTATTTATCAATTCATATTGAAAACAATACCAAATCATGGTATGGAAATTTCCCGAATTTCCGATATAAAAAGACTTTCATACTCTATACCCTACAGGAAAAATAATTCTCATATTCCTTTGGTTAAGTTAAGAAAGCCTGAATTCTACTGTTACGTTTTTACCGTGGCGGGTTCAGATTGAATGGACTTTACTTGAGGACCGCGCAAACAAATTTATTTACACCTATTTACAGGTATTTACAGGATGACGATAAGAGAAAACTTCAGATTAAAACTATCCAGAAGTCAATAGTCATTAGCAGCGTAAATGCAAGTCTTACGCGCAATAAACACAGATAGCAAAACAGCTATCGTATAGCACAGCAAAAAGTCAGTCACAGTGAGCTTAATAATATAACGTTAACCGCAAACGTAAACACAGCTAACAAAGCTCCTCGTCAAAAATCGCCAACTTCGGCGTGCTTCCGTAGCGCTCGTCCGCTTGTAACACTATAATGTTGTACTTGAAAGTAATAGAAGTTGTAATTCGAAGCAAACGCTTAGGTCGTCCGTCAAAGGGTATTCTACATTTAAGCATGACAGCGTCTGCCCACATATCACCTTCTTTAACGTTCAAAACTTTCAAAATACGCCTTTTAAGTTGTTAGTGCATCCTTCATGTAATATGATATAACGTCTGATTGGCATCTGCTTGGTCCATATTAAGAAGTATCAAGAGGCCATTGATCAGCCTCCCATCAATAGGTGAAGAAAACGGTGCATATGAGAATTGCTGCTGAAACTATTTTCCTTAGGTTATCAAAAGCTTATGTGAAGGCAAACCAAGTGCTTTGAAAAGAGGATTGACTGTGCTGAAAAATAATATTATTGTACATTTTGGGTAGATTCTCATGACAAGACTTCGGGAAAATGTCTTCAGTTCTTTACCTATCATGATCCTTAGAGTCCGAAATCATCTTCAGAAAGTGATAATACTGTCACGAAGACTGAATTAAAGACACGGATAGTTATAAACAATAGCGTTTATTAGCACCAATCAACTCGTTGGAGAATAGAATGAAGAACTGGGCCGAACTCAACTTTTATACATTTGGTGAACATTCGAGAATCTGCTCGCCCGAATGGTAAAGAATGTCCTAGAATCATCTCGATTTTAGAGAAATAATTTAAATTAAAAATCCGGTCTTTGGATAAAATGCACTGGCCGGGAATTGAACCAAGGGACCGACGGGTTCACAGTCCAAGGCTCTGCCAATCGAACTATGGTGAATTATAACAGTCTTTCTTTTTGCGGTCTTTCTTTTAATAAAAATTGCAGCGCTTTCGAACAAATTTGGAGCGCCTGGAACATTTTTCATTAGCATTATTTATCACTAATATTATATTATACTAACCCCCCTAACTCATAAATAAATGAATATAATGCTTTAAAATTTTGTGTGTCATCTTCTGTAGTGTTATTCTTAATGCCTGTAAAACTTCAAATTGCTAAGGTGAAAATTGTTAAAAGTGATTTTAAAGGTCCCTGGTCGCCTTAAGCTATAAAAATTCTGTGAGAAGTTTATTGATTTACCTTTGTTTCTTGCCCATAAGCCCCTTTCCATCTATTTTTTTAAAATATTATTTAAGAAAAATCTTTGTTATTTAGGACTAATATGATCTTCGTATACGTCTTCTTTTTTATCTAATCTTTTTCTCACTTTTATTTCATTATAACCGAATCAAATATAAAAATTAATTTATATTTTTCTTGATTTTTAACTACTTCTTATGCTCACGCCACAGAATTTGTGCTTATAGAAATCCACCTTTATTGGCTTTATTTTTTGATTTGACAATAAGTCTTTTATGCGAAATATAACACACCTTTTATTCTAAAGCCGGTTTTAACTAAAATATTTACTATTTGTTTTCAGAATAAGTTTTGCAAATATATGTATTTTCTTCTGATAGTTGTTCTTAGAAACTGTAGAAGCGGTAAAAGTAAACAATACAGAAAGCGTCGAAAGTTATCTAGAAGTACAATTACTGTTTCTTACTCGAATTTTAATTAATTGGGAAAGTTTTTGGCATTGAGGTAAATTTTCTCTGTCGGTGACTGCATTTGTGGGAATTTGGTGCTTTTCTAATCACAAGGCGTTATCTGTTTTGAGAGAATGAATGAGCTTAGAACTACAGTTTTTTTCCCCCCTTTCTTTCCCGCTTGCTAGATTGTGATTATTGATAACGTGAGAAAACTAATATGAATTTTATTTAGTATTGAAATGGAGTTTAATATTCTTTGGTTAGGAGCTAAATTATAAAGCGATTTAAATTTTCATAGAAATACCGAATTTATCAACTGGTAAGCATATTAATAATTATCTGAAGAGAAAGAAATTCTTGAAAAAAAAAACAGTAGTTGATTTTGAAACTGAAAATTCTTTGAAGTTTGTATGTGAACATTATGATACTTATAAAAAAGAAAGTAATGCATTTTTTAATGTGTAAAAATGGCTTTTATATAAATTTAAAAATTCCTTTAAAATGAATCAATGGGTTGTATTTTTTCTTTTATACATTTTTTTTGTATAGTTGTATGCAAATAATTCTCTTTTGTACTAATCTTATGGTTCTTTTTATTTTTCCTTTTTATTAGCCTGAATAAATCATAATACTACTTAGAATTTAGAGGGTATTTTTTTATTCCAGTTAGGTGATTTCTGTTTGTTAAATTCCGAATTAAAAAAATTAAATATAATTCTGTACAGTTTATTTATGTTTCAAAAGATGTCAATAAAATGATGCATAAATAAAAAGTATAATGAATACTTTGTTAAAATTTTTTTTAATTATTACAGATTTAGTTGCATTAATACAAATTTGTTTTAAAATCATGTTCTTAAACTTTATTTACGAGTGTATTGATATATAGTATTGAAAAGAGTAGTTACATTTCAAATCTAAACTATTATAATAAAAATAAGAAACTACAGTATCCGATTTTTTCCACATTTTATATTTTATAATCCTGTATTCTTCCGAATCTAGAATTGTAGTTTATAATAAAAATAGTTTATGCTCTGGAGGAATTACAGTCTCTTGTAGAAACAGATCAGCTATATAAGAAAGACATGGCTACTCAAAGGTAGGAATTCAGAAATGATGTGTTTGTCATAGAGATCAGTTTCAGATTAAGTGACTTTCACGTGACCCTCTCGTTGTCTCAAGTGTTATATAACCAAAATTTTGTATCGTATAAGAGAAGTAATTTTATCATTACATTGATTATGAAAGAATCGGAACTGTGATGAAACTACATATAAATTAAATTATATTATACCATTTGCCATTTTTAATGTCGTGTGACTCCCTTCTGATTTTTATGGTTAAAGCGGCATTTTAATATTATTTTTAAGGGAAAGATATATTACAGTAGAATAATGAGAAATACAAACACAGAACAAATCCCAGCACAAAAATGTAGTTATAAGTTGTTTGATTTTTATACCAATTAAAAAGGATTCGTTCTCATTGGTATTCCTCTGCAAGGAAATTGTTATTATCAATCATGAATGGCATTAAAAATAGATTTTGCGCTTATCAAATTATTTGTAGACATTTTTACCAGTGTCATTTACTTCGTTTTATAATAGTTTTAAAAGTCTCACAAATTATTAGTTGGTATTATGTTGATTAATGCATTTAATTACTATTTAGTCCAGAGATTATCGTACTTTCATCAGTGAAACATACTAATGATACCTAATGTATGTCATTTTAATGGAAGTTGTCTGTTGTTCTCGTGTTCCGCTTTACAACGGAAAAAGGGGTGCAGTAGCTTCTAAGAGTATGGACCCCTGTGCATCCAAGGGCCGAAGTCTCACATCTAGTTTGCACACGTCCCAAACCCTTTTTATGGTGTGGACATTCATTCATCCACAGATCGTCATTTAGATTTAGAACAGAGAACGATCACTTCTGACCCAGTAATCCTAGTGGTATTACTTTCATGGTGGACTTTGTCACTACGGCGAATTTTACGTGCGCCTGTCGCCACACACACTTGGAGAGTCTTCAGCTTGCGAGTTCGGGCACGCTGCCCAAGGGAGGCGAATCCTACATCTACCAACCAGGCTATCCCGGACCAGCGGAAGTTGTCTAGTTGACGGAAATCCAATTCTTATTTTGGTATTGTTGAATATATTTATTGGCATATTGTATAAAGGTATGGGCTCACTTTCGTTATCCCGGCATACATTGGAAATGTATGCCCGGATAACGAAAGTGAGATTTTCAATAAATTGTCGGAATAAAAACACACACCCTTCTTTGCTATTAGATTGATAATTTTCACCCCTTCTCCCCTTTTAATAATCCTGTAACTATTCTTTTCTGTAAACTTTTCATCAACGAACTTTTCGTAATATAATACATATAAAATAATACATAAATAATACATAATAATATAATTAAATTATAATAAAAATTCGACCCGTACTATTTAATGTTTAGATTTTTATTTGCAAACGAACCCTCTGTTTAGTATATACTTTAACCCTCTTTGATTAAGTCAAATGATGTCATAAGTCAATTTGAAATAATATATCCGTTTATATCCCTTCTGCACGTCATCTCTCGCGACTCTGTTATTTCACTTTCTTTTCCCTTGTGTAAGCTGCATTGATGATGATAATTATAATAATAGAATCTTTTTAGTTTCCCGGATCACGCGATTTAATCTCTAATAAAAATGTGAAAGGGAGTTGAATTGTTGTATTGTTGAAAGTTATGCATTGCATTACAAACAAAGCAACTTAATTAATAGGTAATAATTTTTTTAAAAAATTTTTTAGCTATGAATTTTTTTTAATGTGTAATGACATCTTTGAAGCTATTGTGAAAATTGCGCAAAATAGGGTTAATTTTAATTAGAAATAAATTGTTCTAATCTATTTATTATTTCAATCCAAAGTTTATTTATTTCTAATTTACCTCCTCACCACACACAGTCATTAATAGTAGGAATATCAGCAATAATTCAATAAGTGACAGAAATTCTTCTGAAATTCAGTCAAAATTCAATAAAATTTAGTCACTATTATTTATTTATTAAATTAAAAGGAGGGAAGGATTTCTTGATTCGGAATAGTATCCTAGAAGGGAACACTAACGCAATGCAGTTGTTAAAATCAACTTTAAAATATAATATTTCATGCTGCGGGATTTAAAGCAGTATTTTACTATAATTAAAACAGTTATTTTTCACTTAGTAGTTTGTGTTTTATTGTCTAAAGGGAGCTATTAACTTTTATCAAAAATAATAATAATTAAAAAAAACACTTTCATATTTTTGGCTTCTCAGATTGAAAAAAAAAAAAAAAAAATCTCGTGGAAGTATTTCAAAAACTTATAGTAAAAATGATGAATAATTTTCAATTTTACATCAGATTTCTACAATAGGCTTCATTGAATTTTTTTGTTCTCCTTTGCTAAACATATATATTTGATTTCGAAAATGATATCCTTTCTCAAAATCTGTGAAATCAGCCCAGAGAATTAGTATCCCCTCTCTTTTAAAAAATATCACTCCATCGTTAGCTATATTCATTCAGTCGTGCATGAACCCACCCTTTCTTTGTATCATGATAAACTTTTGTTCCGGATTAATGACTTGATCTGCATTGATATCCTACTGTCAACAGTAAAATGCCCTTAACAAAGGCAAAATTTTTCTGCCAAAAGTGTTAAACTCGAAACTTGGGTAAATGAGAACTCGTCTAAAAAAATCCACTTCTACTCCAAATCCGCATGACAGCTCAACAAAAAGTTGGCATTTTCTCGTTTTCTCTCGAATAAAGAATTTATCTCGCTGGAGAATCAAGAATTTTATTTTCTTCTTTCCCATTTTGCTAAAAACTTTCTCTTTTTGACTAAACAACCCCGCTTTTCTCATGTTTTGATTTTATATTGCTTTGTTCTCACTTAATTCGTGATTTCTTGGTAGAAGATCAGTGACCATTGGAACATTGCACGATTTTAAAGAATGCTGTGTTCACTTTCGGAGTGTTGAGTATTATGTCGTATGCAAAGAAGTATGGCAGCTGTTGAAAAATTCGAATTCGAGATTTTTTACGAAGCGAGTTAGAGATTCAAAACTTTTTGGATCTGAAAAAATATATTTCGGGAATTATATCCATCTGGGAACACTATTATTCAGAAATGTTTTGAATTAAACGAAAGAAATTTTATATATGGTCTTTACACTAGTTTGAGGTTCAAGCCTTTCTAAATATGGAAAATACATTTTGGAAATTACATCCTTCTGTGAACACGATTATTCAGAAATGTTTTGTACTAGACGGATGGAATTTGATATATGGTCTTGGCACTAGTTTAAGATTCAAGCCTTTCTGAATGTGGAAAATACATTTAGGAAATTAGATCCTTCTATGAACACGATTATTCAGAAATGTTTTGTTCTAGACGGATGGAATTTGATATATGGTCTTGGCACTAGTTTGAGATTCAAGCCTTTCTGAATATGGAAAATACATTTAGGAAATTAGATCTTTCTGTGAAAACGATTATTCAGAAATGTTTTGTACTAGTATGGAATTTGATATATGGTCTTTACACTAGTTTGAGATTCAAGCCTTTCTAAATATGGAAAAATTCATTTTGGAAATTAGATCCTTCTGTGAACAAGATTATCCAGAAATGTTTTGAACTAGACGGATGGAATTTGATACATGATCTTTACACTAGTTTGAGATTCAAGCCTTTCTAAATATGAAAAATACATTTTGGAAATTAGATCCTTCTGTGAACACGATTATTCAAGCTTGTTTTGAACTAGACGGACGAAATTTTATATATGGCCTTTTCACTAGTAAGAGATGCAAACCTTTCTAAATACGGAAAATACATTTTAGGAATTATGCGATTATTCAGAAATATTTTGAATCAAACGAAGGAAATTTGATATATGGTCTTGACACTAGCTTTGTATCAAAATTGAAACGAAGCTGATTCAAAAGAAGTCATTTGGCTATCCGAATATAAGTAAAAATGATTTCTAACATTAAGCGCTGAATAGACCCCCCCCTTAATTTAGTATCCATAATTTAGATACGTTCCTCAACGAATTGTCAGTGTGTCTTTCTGTATTTTTCTATCCGTACGTGGTATCTCGAAAACGGAAGTTATACCAAATAACTGAAATTTGGTGCGCCTACAGTTACATTCTACATCCAATTTTGATGTTTTATAATGCGTATGATGTAATTTTATGAATTTTCCCAATGGATTTCTTGCTGCATATTTAATTTTGTGAAGTAAAGGATGTCAGCATGGATGAAATAAAAAAAAATACCTCTTACTTATTAGCTTTAAATTCGAAACTAACTACTTTAACCACTTCGCATACAATGACGTGTCTGACACGCACATGGGATTACTGAATTTTTATTTTCAAGTCTGCAATTAAGCCACAGAACCAAGAACTTAAATACACAAAAGTCAATATGAAACGATTTGGTATCCTAAATGCTCCATATGTTATTTTAAAAAAAATCAAATTAACAATAAATTACCAAAATAGGATGAGTTATCTAATAAGAAAGTTAAATAGATTCGTATGTCAAGTGGTTAATAAAAAGATAGTTTATTGGTTCTATTGCATTTAATTACCTAGTCACAAAATTTGTTTTGTTTTATTTGATGTAACAAGTATTGGTTACTGTATTCGTGTCTTTGTAGTTTTGTTATTTCTTTTAAATTATTGCTAAACATGTTGCTGGCAAAACTCTCTGGTGTCAGACGTTGGATTATTTAAGGTATTGAGCTTCCCTTTTAAGAATAAGTTTGTCTCTTCTTCAACTCAATGCAAATCATGATTTATTAATACGAATTTAATTATCAAAAAGGTTTATATTATCAAATGTTCAAAGTATGCATTCTGCAAATTAGAAGCGTCGATAAGTAAGAAAGTTCGAATTGTTGTAACAGTTATTTATGTACATGTTACGCTATACACAAACAATTTACATACATAGTTTTTAGAATAATCTTATATTATTAGGTATCAAAATACATACACATGCCATCACATGTGTTACATACTTTGAATGTGTTACACCCCTGAATTGCAACCAGGCATCATAGGGCGCTGTCCATGACGTCATTACCCCCAGTATGGTTAGTATTACAAGAGTGGCTACGATGTTGAAATAATTTATAAAAGTTCATAAAACCGAGCCTGGAGTGTTAAAGCATATAAAAAATTATAAAAAAGGAATCTTTTTTCCTTCATATAACATTAATTTAGTTACATTTTAAACCTGACAAAACTTTAAACTGTTGTGAGAGGTGCAGTAAAGCCCAAAATCGTCCTTTTGGATTTCATTTCTTCTGCTGGAATAGTAGCTCTTGATAAAGATACTAAAAAGCTGTCAGTTTAAAAAGAAGCAAACGGAAAGAAATATCTGTATGCAAACGAAGTATTTTTGCAAAGTTATATGTTAGAATTTCACTTCTTGGAAAAATATTTTTTTCCATTCTCTTAAATCATTTTTATCTCTGATTGAATCAAAATGGCGAAATAATTTGTTGTCACGTGAATTAACAAATTTCATTGAACCTCCTGAGCCCATTGCAAGTTTTATCATTTCGTCTTACGTGATCGGGATATCTATGGGACTCTAATTGACGGGTGGTGTGATCGAATGACACCATTTATTCATCGATTGTCTCAAAATTCTTCGTTGGCTTATTATTATTATTATTACTATTTTGTTTTGGGTTAGTCATCTTGGAAATTTATTTTTTATTTCGCAGTTCGAATATGATTCATAGCTATTGCTGTCTGTTCATTTACAAAACCGCGTTCAAAAATTATTTTTTATCTTAACCTTCTTACTGATTTTTAAGAAAAGGAGATTAGTATTCTGATTAGTTGCTATCATAAAAAATGAATTATAATTTTTCAAAATACGTTTGTTTGACAAGGACGTTTTTTTATTCATATTTTTGCGAGTTTTTCTGCTGCTCTCTTTTTGAGATGCGGAAAAAAAATATTAATTTCTAAATATTTATATATCAAGAGGCATCGGTTTAAGACGTTGCTACTGTCATACATCTTTCAAGAAATATTATTTTTCAATAAATTAACTTAATTTTTTAGAGCAGAAATAAATGAAACGCCATGTCTTAAAATTTTTAATTCCGTTTTCACTTATTTTTGTAGACACCTGGGAAATGTTCAGTCAAATCCAACGACTTGTTGAGTGTCCGTCGATCTGTATTCTCAGAAACTTTTGTTCATGATGTTTCAAAAACGCAATGACTAAAACGCAAGTGTATCAAATTTAACGTGGGAGTTTGGGACTGCAAGCACAGTTTTGTGTCCAATTTTTGTTTTAATCAGTTGGAGAAAATGTATCTATAGCAGAAATTTGATTTTCCGATATTATTTACCACATCTCGGAATTAATCACCAAATAATTTGCCAAATATTACACGATAAATTCTGTTAAAATGTTAAATTCAAACCAAAAGTTATTATTAATTAATTGTATGCCATCGCCATGCAAGTCGTTCTCTGGTATGACAAGTTTATTAGAGAATAGTGAGAAAACTGTGGAGAGAGCATTCCCGCTGGTATTTTTCTAAAGAAATAGATTTAGAGAAATATTTCTAATTTCTTCTTCTTTTTCTTGATAAATCCTTTTAGTTGGGTGTAATCCTTTTATTTCAATGTTATATCCTCCCATCTGTTCTCTTTCAACCATACCTAGCAACAAATTTTTATTAATGTTCCCTAGAATTTGTTGTAATTAAAGCCAAACGATTCGAATTAACTTTATAAGATTTGCAATTTCTTTTATATTTCTTTTGTTTTTATAATACTTTTTATTCAATTCCGCATCAAATGTAAACATAACTGCATAAATTTATTATAAATCCTATCAATAACTCACTGTGCTAAATAGCGATTCATTAGTTTCAATGTGATATTTTATCTTGTTCCATAGAGCTATGAATTTTGTTAAATTGAACTTAAATAAAACCAAAATAATCTATTGGTACTCGTTGTTTGTTTAAAATAAACGAATGAGACTGGAATGCTCATTTCACAATTTTTATGCCCTTGAACGATCATCTCCCTCTCTCTCTTTGT
>JAOUZG010037308.1:3358879-3371141 GCA_026289955.1 Argiope argentata
ATATTAGAATTTGCCTGTTTTTAAAATTATCTCCTTTTATTTTTTTCCAGCAAATAAATAAACAAAAACCCCTTTCTGATAATTGATTTCTTGTTCCAGTCCATAGTTACAGATGATGATGGTAATAATAATAAATATAATAATGATAATAATAATAAAATGAATTGAATCTCACCAAATTATGTGTTTCAAGGGAATGGTATTTAACTGTGTTTGAAGTAATAGACAAATAATCGAAATTTTGATAAATAACTAATTATTAAAAATTTAATGTTATTAATTTCGTACAAATTTAGTTTTTTTAAATGTTCTGCGAATTTAAAAATGATAATTTTAAAGTTTTGTTTGTATTGTAAGAAATTGTTTGTATTTAGATCTTTTATATTAAATTGAAATATTTTTATATCTAATTTATTTATAAATATAAATAATCAAAAAATAAATAAATTACCACTGATCGCAACCTGAAAACCTTTTTTGCTTATACTGACTATTTAAAATCCATAAAAACCAAAAGTAAATTTAGTGATCAATCTTATAGGGCAATAACTTTTCATTTTATCTTTACAAAATTAAAGTGGTGATGAAGATGTCAGTTTCTTTCGCTCGATATTCTGATAAACGATGTACCTGACGATGAAAATTAATTGCTACTGCGATGTAATTATGTCATCTTGACATAAAATACATTTTTCATACATTAAAATCATTAAAGATTAAACCACACAATTAAAATAGTTTTAATTCTTTAGCAAAGACACTAGAATAAAACTGGTTTAAGTCCACATTTGACCGTTAATTCCTACATAGAAGGGATAATGTAAGAAATATTCTGCTAGATATTTAGATTGCTTGACCACTCAATAGTACATTTGTAATTTTTCCATTTATAATCCAGTAACAATAGAGTTCATGACGGATATTATTCTTAGTGATTGGAGAACTGAAAATATCATTTTAGAAATTGTAGAGATTCTGGGCGAGTTAAGAAAAATATTTTTGCCTGACATCCATATTTTAGTTAAAAACATACACCTAAGCTGACACTACTTGTACTACTTATGAGCTGACATACTATCTGTAAAATGTGGCATATTTGTTTGAAAATCGCTCAAAATATTCTTTAAAGCAAACTGTTGGTTCTAAATCTTCCAAAATTAATACCTAATTACTTGTTGTATTTGTACTCTTTAAATAAAAGATTATTTTTAAGTATTCAAGTTTAAAAATCAAAATTTTAAAATTTGCCCTCAATAATTTCCGAGCATATTACTGCATTTTTACATTATTTTAAAAATCCAAATGTACTTTGTCAGTTATATTAGTTGTATTACCATATAGTGTTTTTATATCGATTTTTTTTTTAATTTCTTATATTATATTCAATTTCGATGCTTTTTCTTGTTTTAATTTCGAAATTTTTTTACATATACAAGTGTTGCAATGTTATTAAATACATTCATTGTGGGCATGTTGATTCTGCTATGTAATTAAAGGAATTATTTTTTAATTCTAATAAAGATAAACGAGTATGGCATAAAGCATTACCATATTGCATTGTTTCATACTAAATATTCAACTTTCGTATAAATGTACCGTATCACGAGTTTTTCGACCGATAATAGAGCGTGTTCTTGTATTGGATTCAGACAAGGTAAAAATAAGTAGAGGTCATTTTGCAGTACCATACCTGACGAAAATATGTAATTACTTTTCAAGCCTCTATTGTATGAAGCAATGCATATATTTTCTGTTATTATTCCTGTCGAAATAGTTGATTTCAATATTTATTAAACATTTGAAATCATTAGGAATACGTTATCACTTAAAACTGTATGTTTAGAACTGGATACTCGAATTTCCTTTATTTTTTTAAAAAGAAATTTCATAGCTGAAAACCTTAAATTGCAAATGAATAAATCACCAGACATAATGCTCTGAGGGAATTCCTTTCAATATGCTTGTGAGCCAAAACATTTGAGATTAAGACATTTTAGTTGCCAGATTAATAATAAAAAAAGATTTAAATGAAATCTGCTATGTATATTTCAACGTATCATGTCAGAACATCATTTCTTGACCGGCCAAGCTCGTCAAGTGCTCGTACCAGTTATAATATATTTTTATTCCTTTTAGTTGTTTCATTGAATGAGTCACTTTAGTATTTATTGCAAGTGATCAAAAAAAAAACTTTTTATCACATTTATTGTTTAAAAAAAATATCGCATTTCATGTTTATTTCATTTCACATAATCGCGTGCTCAAGATGACATTTTTTCTCGGTTTTATTTGCTGTAGTCATTAACTTATTTAAAAAAAATCAGAGCCTTTGTAAATGCAATGGCAACATGTTATTTAAAGCTAATTTTTTGAGATGTTCGTGCAAATAAGAAAAAAAAATTCTTCTACGGATTTTTGTTGATGCCACAAACCTCATTCACAAAATAACATCTTGTTCTGACATTATAAAAAAAGAAGCCTTAAACCAATTGAGTAAGGTTTATGTTCATAATGATTTTGTGCCAGTTCTGAGAAATGTTTTGAATTATTAGAGTTTTAATTAAATACTTTTAGTCTTGATAATTGAAAACATTTTGTTTGAATATAATTATAGGAAAAAAAAAATTTAAGATTGCACAAAATGCTCCAAATTATTTTCCTTATTTTGAATGATCATTTATGAAATTTTTAATGGTTCATTCACTTTCAGCTTTCCTGCTTTTTCGGATTTTAGATAAAAAATTATAATAAAAAATTTAATCACCATGTTCAGACGGTTAATTTTACGATAAAAACGATGCATCTGCAATTTCTACTTAAATTTTTTTTTACGAGAATGTATGAAAAATTATAATGTGGAAGTTCAAATTGACTATAGGAAAATATACACCTGGGTTTTTGAATTTTATCAATTTTGAATAACATCATTTAAAACTCTATCTTGAACTAGAAATTCAATTTTTTTTTTGGGGGGGGGATTATTTTAAAGATACAAATGAAATTTTATTTTGAAAAACCATTAAGTAGTATTTTTTGTAATTAACTTAAGATTAAAAATAATTTTTTTTAAAAAAATGTGTTATTAATTTTTTTAACGCTTTTAGTCGCGTATATTACATTGAAAGAATTAATCGCCCTGTTATTTTGCAGCTTTTTAAACACTATGATTGTTTATAGTTTTTTTTATACACAATCAAACGAGCTCTATATTTACTCTAATATAGAAGAATAATAGAATATCGATAACTTGTAGAATTTTATATGCATTAAAATTGCATTTGTGTTTTTTTAAAAAAAAACTTTTTTTTATAACTGAAGTATGGAAAAAGTATTGTAATGATTAAAAAATTCAAAGTAAAAAGTTCGAAAAAAAAAAAGCTTATTTGTCTCTCTGCGGCTCAGAAAACTCAAAAAGAGCTTTAAGCTTCACGGATAAAATTTGTTAAATGTTCTTTAAAACAAAGTTGGAGATTCTTATCAAATTTTGAGCAAAATCTGTTCGGAGGAAGTCTGTTTGTCCATCTGTTCGAATATAAATTTACAGATAACTACAGAACTAAGTGAGTTTGGATAAAATTTTGTACACAAATTTAACATCTATATTGTAGACATCTATCAAACTTTGAGCCCAAGTCAATAAATAGTTTAACATTTGTCGGTTATACTTTCCGAAGCATATAAGCGCGGTTACTAAAAAATGTATTAACTTATATATCACATTTGATATAAATTAACAATAAGAATTAAATTTAAAGGAAAAATACGATGAATCCGGCCTGAAGACTTTTTCAAGGATCTTCCTCAGGCAGGGATTCAAACCAGGGATTTTTTTCTGTGAGGAGTCTGACATTTCATCAAAAGAAATGACTCCTAGTGACCCGAAAATCCCAGGAAATTGAATTTTTGAATATATTATTAGTATTACAGAAAAACAAGAACAAAATTTTTAAATTTAAATAGGTTTAGAGCAAATTGTTTAAAACCAGCAACAAAAGACCATAAAACCTAAACTTTTTATTTTATTTTTACTTTAAACTTAATTCTTATGGCTAATTTAGTTCATTTCATTTGTATTTCTAGTTGTAGCAGCATTAGCGCTCTCAAAATACAAAGTATGTTTTAATATTTTGGTTCAAGAAATTTGTTTAGGTTTATTCCATTTGGTTTATCTTTGACATGATAGTTACTCCCATTGAAATGTGATTCCGTGACTGCAATTGTTGTTTTATATCAAATTTTGGTTTTAGTCGGTTAGGAAAAAATGCGCCCAAAATAAAAATTCATTTTTATTTTTGAATATACGAGGAAGTTTGGGAGAGAACATTGTCGCTGGTTTAAGAACTAAACCGCTGGTTGTAACATTTATTTAATCGATTTATCCTTTTTATTTTGTTTTTGTTTTACATCAGAAATTAGTTTTACAAGTTGTTTTTGATGTCTGATTTTCTATGCTCGGAGGCCTCTATTTAATATCAACAAAGAATGATTTAAAAAAAGCAAAGTAGGTCAATATTTACACACTTAAGATAAGTTTGTTAAGTATCATTTTTGCTATTCAACTCTAAAAGAAGACCTTGCTCATATTGCCTACTCATATTTATCACTTGCTTTACTTTATTTTTGGGATCGGTATATAAACATTCGAACCTTTTTCCCCTGATGCGCTGATAAACTGGCAAAATTTAAGAGGTGCGGCATTTTTTAATTTGAAAAGGAGGGTGTGGTGATTTTTTTTTTCTCTCCTTACGATGCAGGTGGATCAGACCAATAATATTTGCTTATCTTTTTCGTGAAGTATTCTTTAGAATAAAACTTGTGTCGATGCTCTATTTTTTTTCTAAGAGAAATATTTAGATTTTTTAATGTTAGTTGTAAAGCACTACAGTTCATTGTTCTCCCAAAGTATTGCACAAGCTTTTAAGAGGCAACAAAAGGATTTTTCCTGTTCCGGATTTGGATCTTTATCAGATAGATGAATGAATATAAAATCCCTTTTTAATGACTTTTTTTTAAGTTCATGTCCTTTTTATGATGATGATTCTTGTTCATAGATTCAAAATGCAATATTCTTTGGTTTAGTTTTCAATGTTAGGCTGTAATGTATCGATTTTTTATCCTTCCTGCTTTGATGTTTGGGATAATTTAAATAAATCATACTGTGTGATGAAGGTATTGTAGCTAGCAATTGAAGTTACTCATGGTCCGGGATGGCCTGGTTGGTAGAGCGTTGGACTCGTACTCATTGCGAGTTCGAGACCCACCGGCCAAAACATTCCCCGAGTGTGTGGCGGCTGGCGCTCGTTAAATCTGTCGTGGTCATGAAGTCCTCCATGTTGAGAGTAATACCTCTGGAGGTACTGGGTCAGAGGTGATCGTTCTCTGTTCCAGATCTGAATTACGATCTGTGGATGAATGAATGAAAATGCATGAATGAATTCCGCCCCTTAAAAATGATTTGAGACGTGTATGTAGCTAAGTCGTACTCTTGGCCCTTGATGGCGCAACTTGTAAAACAAAGATACGCATTTCTTAGGCTTAAAATCTGTTGATTGTATCAGCGGAGGCTTGTCCACGGCAAGTGCCATTAGTCACAACACAGTGAGTGACTCATTATCCCAGATCTAATATAGCGGTATCACCCATCATGAGAGTAAAGATAATTTGGACTATACTATTATTGTGCACATAAAGGACGCTAGAACTGATTCATAATACTAGAAGTGTATCTCTATATCTAAGGGATACTCGATAGGTTAATTTTAAAGTACAAGTTCGGTTAATTTCTTAAATTTATAAAGGGAATTCTTGTAACATCAAATTGCAGATTTCTCCTAGATTGAATTTAGATATCATTTTAAAACATTTCACTGTATTATTTAAAAGCTATCATGATTTTATACACAGAATTACCATATATTGCAGCATTTTCAGGAGAGGACGCACTCTGCATGCGAGTATTTTTGTAATATTGACACAGGATAAACAACAGAATTTTTAATCGTTCTTCAGTAGTTTTAACCATTTTAATGTAAAGTGTGTGGGGGGGGGTTAGTATTAAAATCAATCTTTTAATGCGTTTTCGCTCATCCTTCTGTTATTTACCTGAGTGCTGAAAAACCTATTATGTACCATTTCTAAAAGTAATATGAAGAGTTTCCCCCTCTCTCTTTCTCTATCACTCTTTCTTTTCATTTTGAATGCTCATTTGTTCTAATGCATGCAAGAAAGTCGGAAGTCAAATGCAACATAGTACAATCATATTTTAATTAAATAATATAAATTCCCATATATAAATAACTTTGGGAAAAAATTCATTTTTTTTCTACTTTCGAATCCTTTTTTCCTTTTTAAAATCGATTATAAAAATTAAAGCATGAATTTAAACAATTCTGTTTTTAATTAATTAATTTTCAAAAGTCATGCTTTTATCATTATTTGCTTACGCTCTTGATAAACCACTTGGGCCCATGAATTAATGCAAAGAATTATCAACAACAACCATAACCTACATTTTAAATAACTGTAAGTTATTAAGCATTTCACCTAGACATTTGGTTACATTAATTTCACAGCTTTTGACTGGCCTTTTGTACTTTCATTATTCGTCTTTTTGACTATCATCAATCATCTGCTTTTCTCTACCTCCCAAAAGCCACGTATTTATATCGAAATCAGGAGCGGGAAATATTGCAGCATATATTTATCTTTTATTTATTTATTTTTTATCTGAGCCTTGAATTCTAAAAAGTTATATATAGAGACTTTTTTTCAGACTTCTGTTGAGGAAATACTGTGAAATGCAATATCACTTCAGAAATATTTTAGTCTTTTAATCGAATTTTATTCTTTAAGTCATAAATGGAACTATCCCATAACTCATATTAATTGCCTGAACACAGATTAACCCTTTATCTACTGACGGTACTTAATCTGGATTATATTTTCGTAATATGACTATTTTTGCCGATGGCATTCTGAAAAACACGAAGAATGTAACCCAAATAGCAAAAAGTTAATATAAGTTAAAAGTGGGAATGAAAAATATTTAACTAATAATTAAATTAAGATATTTCTATTAATTAAAATGTTTATCTTGGATTCTCTGGGATTATTCTGCAAGGAAACGTAATTACTGGTGGCAAAATTCAGTGGAAAATTGATGGTAACATAATTCAGTTGATAAAGAGTTAAAGATAAATCGAAAGTTTTTTTTTTTTGGAGGGGGGAGGGCAAACTGCAGGAAAAACATCAGAAGTTTTGTTAATTGATGAATGTTGAAAGTCCAAGTTTTAAATCACTGCCCATTTTTTGTTGAATAAACTAATTTACTCTGTTTCATAACTTTTTAAAATCTCATTTATTACGTTTCAACTATCAATTTTATTTTCGTAACTGTCCGCTGTTTTTGTAATTATTTAAACACGTTTTAAAAGAGCCTGAATATGATTGATGAGTATAAAATATGATTTAATCCGATGTATTTATATTATCATGTCAAATGTTTCTTAATTTATAAGCATTCAAAATCCGCATCGACTTGGGTTTTCATTTCTTACATGTAAATGTCAAGAAAGTGCTTGTTACAATTGTTTAAAAAAATCTTGTATTAAGTATACAATACCAGTTGTCAATTGCAAATCTACAAAATTTCCATTTCACTTGACAGATATTCAATCTAAATACACTTTTCAGATAAAAATGTATTTCGAGGCTAATTCAGCCTTCTGTGTAAAGAAAATTTCAAATGCATACTTTCATCTGAAGTCTGCAATGAATGGTTACTTTGCAAATTAAATTCATTGCAGTTATATATATATATACATACTAGCAAGAGTAACACGGCGTTGACCGTGGACATGTTATGCAACATCAAACAAACATTAAAAAAAATATTTAGAAATCATAAAAAATTGCTAAAAACAAATTTTTACAGCAAACATTCAGAAATATTTAGACTGTTACAAAGGTAAAAATAGGATATGTCCATAGACAGAGCACAGACGAAAATTTCGAGGATTGATTTCCTTCTTTTCGAATAATGAGAATTGAATCACTGTTTAAAATCAGATGTAAACAAAGAAATGTACGCATATGCATACAACAGATCTTGCTATTTGCACATGCGTAGTTTGAGGTTTTCGCACATGCGTGGATAAGTTAAAATCGCAACTTTAAAACTATCATTTTATTTTGGTAAAATTTTAATGTACTAAAATCTTCCCCATAAATGCTCTACAAAATGGTATATAAATATCTCCAATATCCGCAAACTATTTCTCGAGTTTTTGTGTTTCCAATAAACAGACGCTTTCAGGAGCCTTCATTTTATACTATATGTTACCAAACAAAAATCCACTTGGAGTATGACGACAAAGACATTCATGCCTTATAATTCAAAAGACATGTGAAGAAAAATAAAACATTGATTATTCTCAAGTCAAATTTCTTTTTAATTAAGTATAAAATAATGTCTTCCTATTTCTAATTTTTTTTCAAAAAATTAAGTTGTTCTTTATTAATTGTATTTATTGCAAATATTTTGTGAAAGTAATGTTGAATAATTTTTTTTCAGGTGAGTCTTTTTAAAGTTTTCTGCAAATGAAGGATGAGCTTGTACTCTATGGATATTTTGATTATTTATGTGAAAAACAGGTAATCTATATTGATAAACACTTGGAACTCTTTGTGAAGTTTCATTTGTTCTTTCATTTCCAAAGCTATAATATTATACATTTTATAAATGTCTATATTTCTGCTTATTATAGAATTTTATTTCTTTGGGAATTTTGGAGAATCTTTAAAATCTTTTAAAAAAAAATCATTGATATGAGTCACGATTATTTGTTCTTTGAATGAAATTACATATTTTTTTAAAAAATTTGATTAGTTTGTGTACCCAGATTTGCAAGAGAAAATGAAAAAATCGCAATATAACTAATTTTATGCTTGATTATAATTACAATAAATGAAGAATATTTTTTATTTTCCTGTGGGCATGCATTTTTTTTTAAATATCATGAATAAAGGTTGTCAAACTAAATTGCTCTGCGAAAATAATTGAACACTGAGAATATTAGTATAATGAGAGCTTTTTAATCTATTTATTTTCATAGTAGTGTAAAACCTTTTTGTCTACTAAATTCATATTTATTCTTACAAAATTTAAAATCTCATTTGTATAGACATTTAATCGGCAAATATATTTAATTTTATAAAGCTTTAAATAACTTTAAAACTCCACAAAGACATTTTTTACAGAAATTGTTTTCAAATTTTTCAAAAATACATTTTCATAAAAGAAGCGGAAGAAAAAATTATTGAAAATGTTCTCTTGTTTTGACTATTTGTTTTGATCCTGCGTTTCCATAATCTTTCTATAAAATTTCAAGAAATTTTAGAATTCTTAATTTCTGAATATTTGACGACCAATAACTCGGGTGTTTGCTGCAATTTATTTTTTTTTCTTAGTTTATTATTATTTTTTTAAATTTTAGTCCTTGTTTTCTTTTAATTGGAGAGATGCTTACAAAATCCTTAAAGATCAAAATATTAAAAATTAAAAAATTAGAAATAATAATTAGTAGATTAAAAATCCAATGATTAATATTTCATTGCTTTATAAAGTCGGTCTGATTGATAAGATCAATTTATTATTTAAGTAATTGTTAGCTAATATTTAAAGTGGGTTAACATCACAAATGCATTATCATTTGTTTTAGTCTCTTGTATAGTTTAAAAAGATAATATTTAGTACATATTATTTATTATTTCTGTGGAGTACGTGCTTAAACTAACTCTTGTGCATTATTCAAATTCCATGCACATAATGTGGTCATTTTTTTTTATTTGATGTAGTAGAAGCCCTGTCATTTGTGTTATAATTCTAGAAATTAGTTTGTATCGATTAGCTTTATCTTCTTCCAAACTATTCATAAATGATTTCTTGCCTATTAAAAATTATATTTTTGTCTGTTAATATTCCTAAAAGGCGTTACTTCAAAATGTCTTTTGTATTGATTTCATTTGATTAAGATTTTATCTTATGGTTTGACTTGTCCCATCAAATAATATTTATTCCATAACGTGTTCAAGCCTCTTAACTAGTTGAAATCAGATGTACTCTTATCTTTTTTTTTTAGTTGTCATTTTTATGAATTGCTTAATTTATTCTTTAATGTCTTACAACTATTAATCTTATTGTCAATTGAGCTGTTTTTAATGCGAGATTTATATGCCACTTAGCAACGCAATTTAGATGGTGACTAGGAAAAAATTTCATTAGCATCGATATTTATTGACAGTTTAAAATAGAAGAAATTCTAGATTACATTTAAGAAATTATGAGATCTGTATTTATCTATAATTTATTAATCTATTATCTATTTAATTAATTTATTTATTTTTCTATTTTATCTATATTCTATCTCTGTGTTTATATTATTTAACGCAAAATCAAATTATTTATGAGATATAAAAGATTAATTTCATTTACCATCAAGCTTTAAAAATAGTCTTTAATTATTAATATGATAATAATTAAAGACTGTCTTTAATTTTTAGTTATCTTTAATTAGTTTATCTTATTAATGAGTTATCTTTGGATCTTTTAGTTTTTGGCCTTAATGGACATGATAGATTTCATGAATAATTTTTATTCAGACTGTACTTCTCAATGCTGATCTTATTTAAATAAATAAATATACACTTTAATCATCCGGTATATTCAAATGTTTTCTTCATTTGAAATGTTTTATCTGCAATAAGCATTCCAATTCATAATATCATTTCTGCATATACTTCATGACAAAAGTCACGGATATCTCTTAACAGAGTGTCGGATTTTGTTCTGTCTGATGAAGTGCAACGACTCAACGTGGTATGGACGTCCCTTGCAGAAATATTTAACCAAGTTGCCTCAACAGTCATCTATAATAATAAAAATGTTGCTGGTACAGGATTTTGCGTGTGAACTGGTACCTCGATTATGTCCCATTAATGTTCAATGCGATTCACGTCGGGTAATCTAGGTAGCCACGGCATTCCCTGGAATTTCCCAGATTATTTTTTAAACCAATCGCGAACAATGACGTGTTGCAATTTCTTCCTTAAAAATTCCATTGTTGCTAGATTATATGAAGTTCCTGAATAAGTACAAGCAGCTGCCTAGTAACTGAGCATAACCATTTCCAGTCAATGATCGGTTCATTTTGACCAGAGGACCATCTTCATTTCGACTAAAAACAATCCACAGCATTATGGAGCCGCCACCACCTTGCACATTATCTTGTTGACAACATGAGTCCGTGGTTTCGTGGGATTTACGCCACACTCTAACTGCATCAGCAGCTCTTACTTACTGAAATCGCGATTCATCTGATTTACTTCTGTTTTCCGGTCGTCTGGGGCTCTACTAATGTGATCACAAGCCCTTGAGAAGCACTGCAAGTGAGGTGACATTGTTTAATAAATACACTCAAGTCGGTCTTCTGCTACCATAAACCAATAAAGTTGCATTTCTAGCATTGCTAGTCTGCTTGGTAGGGTGTTGGATTCGCTTCTTTTGGGCTTCGAATTCGAACCCGCCAGCCAAAGACTCCTTGTGTATAGTGACTGGCGCACGTTAAATCTGTCGTGATTACAAAGTCATCCATGTCGATGATAATATCAGTGGGGGAAGTGGGTCAGAGGTGATCGTTCTTTATTCCGGATCTAAACTACGATCTAGCGATAAATGAATAAAAGTTCGCCCCGTAAAAAGTGTTTGTGACGTAAGTGTTAGAAGGCAGACGTCTGTTCTCGGATGATCAGGGGTCCATACTCTCCGAAGCTATTGCACCCGTCTGTCTGTTGTAAAGCGGAGCACGGAAACAACAACAACCCTATCCTCGCACATTGATTCATTCTATTATTTTACCCAGTATTATTTATCTGTTAACTGGTCTCGATCACTAATACTGGTGGTCGTCCATGGTAGGAGGATATGCCTAATATTAGGTAAACTCGGCACACTCTTGCCATTGCAGATCTCGGAATGTTGAATATCCTAAACGGAATATCCCATTCTTCTAGTTCTTATTACCATTTAACGTTCCAAGCCTGTTGATTCCCATCCATGATCTCTTAAGAAACCTTTTAGCGTAAATCATTTGAATACAGGTGAAAATCTTGCCAATGCTTAGTCCATTTATGCATTTTGTGCGAGAAACTACTGCTCCGTGTGTGTGTGTGTGTGTGTGTGTGTGTGTGTGTGTGTGTGTGTGTG